>CM046030.1:32194481-32290507 GCA_025215565.1 Flaveria ramosissima
GTATTCATATTATAAAGTTCAAAAAATATGAAAACTATATTAAGTATATGAACTATATAACGTTCAAATATTTTAAACTTATATATAAATTTTACCTTAAATTTATATAAAACTATATAATGTAATATATATATATATATATATATATATATATATATATATATATATATATATATATATATATATATATATATATATATAAAGTTAGCAATATAAAAAATTAAACACTAAATAAATGTACATACGAAAAGTTTTAAAATATATTTATTTTATCTTAAATTTTTATCTTAATTTTATATAAAATTATATAATGTAAACTATATATATAAAAACTTAACAATAATGTAAACCGTAAATACATGTACATACTAATTAATTTGTGTGTAATATAACTATAAATAGAAAAAATTAATACATGTACATAAAAACTTAACAATATATAAAATTATATAATAAGTATAATATAACTATAAATAGAAAAAAGTTAATATAATTATAAATAGAAAAAGTTAATACATGTACATAAAAACTTAACAATATATAAAATTATATAATTAGTATAATATAACTATAAATAGAAAAAGTTAATATAATTATAAAAAATATAAACGGTCGTTTAGTTTGTAATAAACAGTCGTTCTTAAGCTACAAATTGTCGTTTAGTTATCTGCAAAATGTCGTTTACTATCATGAAAACGACCGTTTACATGTTGACAAACGGTCGTTTGTCGTATCTGGTGTAAAATGCGAAGTCGCTGGTGTGTCAAACAATAACCCCTATGTACATCCACCATCATGATCAATCCAACAATAGATAGTTCTATGATTTTAAGTGAAACTTTAGTTGCATGCTATTGGAATTTCATACACCTGTGAAAAATCATATTATTATCATTGATAATAAGGGCCAAGACTGTGGAAATACGATTAAACAACACACACAACAAACCAAATCATGTTTCTGAAAACTCTTGAATACAAATTATAACATTAAATTATGATTAAAACAAAACCTTAATCTCATAAGAATCTATATTATCAAAAGTTTGTTTTGCGTGATTGAGTAATAGACAGGGTCTAAACCAATCATGCATCCCAGACTATTCTTTTGCTTTGTATGTGGTAAGTTATAACAATTTCTTTTTTAAGTATATTCAAAACAGAGAGAGAGTTGTGGAAAGGAAGACGGTGACCAACACCGTCACAGGGTTCTCCATTGGTCCTCTTTACTTCCACTATCACCATCGCCTACCACCATCAATTAATCCTAATCAGGCAATGGTCTAGTGATGGCAGAGGTTGACAAACCACTCTCATCCTTCAAGACTAATTCTTCTTCATTCCTTTATCCACATCTCTCTCTCGACTCCCTTCAGTCTATATCTATCTAACTAAACCCTAACCCGACCCACCACAACGACGCCACCAAATACCACACACTCTGGCCAAGCCCTCACGATCTGTTTGAATTTCAGAATCCAACCAAAAAACAATGTAGAAAGATGGAATCATCCTGTAGCATCTTACGAGAAAATTGTACAGAAAATGATAAATCTTAAAAGTCCAGGGATAGAAATAAAAATTTCAACCATCTAAGATTATATCAGAAAGGCTGATACAACCAAAGTAGCCAAAGAGCTTTCAGCATGCATGCACTATCTATAAGGTAGAAGTTACTTTGGAAGTTTTACACTCTTCATAGAAAATATTCTAAGTGTAAAATCTTCCAAAGCCAAAGACCAAATCTTCTGAAGCCAAAGATGAAGTCTTTCGAAACTTCAAAGACAAAGTCTTCCAAAGCCAATAAAGTAAAGACTGATTTCTCTGAAGACAAATAAGACATGCTTTCTCTGATCAACTTTTGCATAAAGCTAACCCACTTTTTGTTGCAACTCTGAAGACTCACCAACTTGTATAAGTTGGTGAAAAGGTCCATGCTTTTGCAACTATAGATTAAGGTTTAGAGTCTGTAACTTTATACTTTGTATCTTTTATCCTTTTGTAATATATTAGGATGTGAGCTATGGCATGTTATAGTCACAAGTCAAAAGGCAATCTGCATTTTGACTGTACATTAATCTTGTTGTCTAGGTTAGTGTTTTCAGCTGGCCTTCAAAGTATGGTCGGCTGTAGGATGTAGTATAAAGTATCTCAGGTTCTTGTATTTCTTTTTATGCTTAGTAACACTTGTAATAGAACTTGAGAGCAATATACAACATTCTTGAAAACCATACTTATCTTGTTCTTGTTCTTAGTTCTGTCTCATTGTTTACTTGTGTTCTTAGTATCATTTACATAAACCCGGTTCCCTATTTGATCTTTTAAGTGTTCTAACACTCTTCTCATTGTGAGACTGATTGTACTGACCACCCTTAACCGGTCCTGCAAACCCATAGCTTCTCAAGAAAAAATGTCATCCTTGATAAATCCTTAGCGGTCTGCTATGTGTTCACCCAACAAATCTCTCATGGATTGACACGTGCCATAATAACGATGATCAGGAGGATGGCGCATGTCATCCTAGAGTAACTTGTGTTTGATAATAAGGCATGTGATGTTGATGTGGGCGGACACGTTGCAAATTTTGATTGGCTGTCGAAATTTTGATCTGCCATAGATTGGTCATGGACCGTGACCATCCTGGGTAGCGGTCTATGATGATGAGGTCGACCAGACTATATAAGCTTATATAATTCAGAAGAAAAATGCATTATTTTATATCCTTTACACATATAAGCTCTATACCCCTATTATACCCGCTTATGCCAATATATTACCATGAAAAGCTTAAGGATCCTTGGTGGTGGTGCTATTCGAGGTTCTAGAAGTATTAATTTTGTGGTTCTAGCTCATCGATTAAGTTGAAAATGTTTATAAAACTTCATTTACATGTTATTGTCTTATGTGTACAAACGTATATTAAAATGTTTCTAAGCATGTTAATGAAATGCTCATTTTATACAAAACCAACATATGGTTGTGTTAAACCGGTCAAGCAAAAATTTAAGTGATCATGACACATTATAGGTAGTTTGATCAAAGATACACGTGTTGGTGGGTAACTTTGGGTTATGCCACCGTGCGATTGAATTCATTTTCAACATAAAAACCGAATGTCTTCTGTGTATTTCAGAGTCTTGGTATGAGCATTATCAATAAATGGAACTATAAAACAATTTATGATGACATTTTTAATACTAGTCATGCTGTTTTAAAAAGTCTAGTAACATAATTCACCATCTCTATTATGACATTTTATTTTCAATATGTTTACAAGTAAATGTAATGAATATGTTAAAAGACAAGTTTTATGCATTGATTAGGCCTTGTAGCATGGAATTATTAATTGGAAGACTTGAAGACCTTGTAGTTAGACTTTATGGATCTGACCTATCTTGTATTACCTTCAAAATCTAACATTTTGAGAACAATGTAAGTGTTAAGGATAGATTATTTTATTAACAATGGTATTGATCATCTAAAATTTTAAAACATAAAATATTCTGATATATAAAGCTGGAATCAACTTACAGTGTTGATTATTTATAAGAATACAAAAGCATTCTTAAGATTTTCGCTAAATTTGAGACTCAGATAAAATTTTAAACAATTAAATTTGGGACCTTCACATGATACCAACCGGTCCAGCTCATACACCCTAGGTGTTCTGAATCCTAGGTATGACATCTATCGGTAGCAGAGTCACATGTTTCGGTAAATTAGGTACTTGTAGATTATATTTAGAATTTAACCATGTTTAAGAAATGATGCTTTTAAGAAAAAAATACCTTTCAAAGATTTAAGATTTATGTAATCATGCCTGTAGAAGGCTTAAGATTTATGTAAACATGAATGCTACAAGATTTATGTTGGATCAGGTTATGGATTAACAAGACTTTTCTATTTGATCAATAGTTAAGAAATACGGAATCTAAGTTAACTACTTACTAACAAACACAAATACTTAGAGTAAAGATAAGTGCACAAGTTGTTCTTTCAAGGTATTCACTTGATTAATCAAAACTGAGTACAAAGATTTACAATCAGCAGATACACAAGTGGTTAACAAGCCTAGCTCTACTATACAAGTATGAGAGTTTTATACTATGAAATCTGAACAATAAGACTAAACTATTATATGTTTAAAACGTACAACAAGATAGACAATTGGCACATCAGAGTTAGGCAGCTTCAGTACTATGTTGTCTCCAAAAGGCAGAACACAGCAGCCGTCGGTACAGAGAGTCTTGTCTTGTGTAACAGTTGATCAACAGCTCATGGAGTTCAGTGTTGATCAGCAGCACATAAGGTAAGTGCTGATCAGCAATGGTTCAACATATGTTGATCGACAATCATTCGGCATATCAGCACTTGGTAGAATTCGGCAGTTGATTGCAGTGCTGGATTCTTGAGTTTTTGGTAGCTTCATCCTCTTCATGGATCAACAATGTATAAGTATTATTACAACAATAAGTATTGCTACATACAATGTCCCACCATTATATAGATCTGAAGGACGACCCATAGAAGTTTCAACTGACAACAACTACCATCCCATCAAAGAAAATCAATAGATTGAAGTTGAATGTCAAGGTATTTGATTGGTTGGTCTAACTATCTAAGGTCTCCATTACAACCAACACTACCAAATCTCGTAGAAGATTTAAATAGGTCAAGGAAGCGACGAGTTAGAGTTGCAACTACACAAGAACTACTTTGAATGCCCAATGATGTAGAAAATAAGAAAGATAGATCAAGGATGAAGAAGAAGGGAGTAGGAAGACGAAACATAAAAGTAAAAGGAAAATCCACCACCACTTTACAAATTCAAACAAACCAAGGAAATTATGTAACTAATCATAATGAAGTCCGACCCAAGAATTCAATCTACTAAAATATCTAGATGAGAAGAAGAGAACCTCCACCTCACTTTGGATTCATTGCAGACCACCCAGTATTATTGTATGAGCATTGAGATTGATCTCTCCGCAAGACAAATGAGGTTAAGAAAAAGTATGTCGTAGTTGTGGAAAGAAATCAAGAACTTGTGGAAGAGTTCAGATGTTGGGCAACCAAGTGAAGAATTTGGGTCGCCAAGTGGAGGAGTAATGACACAAATGAGCTAGCGAGGGAGGAAGGAAACAGTCATAACATGTGATAAAAAATAAACTTATGCATTTCATATTAGTTGTTTGTTAGTTGAGTTGGTTTGTAATAGTTAGTTTGTGTCAATTATTTGTGTAGCTGAGGAGTGATGGTCAGTGATCTGCTAGGCATCGATGATGATGTTGGTGTTAGTTATGATGGTTTGTTTCAGCCATTAATGTTAGTTGGCTGTAACAGTGGTCTCAGTAATAGTTGTAATCATTGTATGATGATTTAATACAAATTAAGTTACTTGTTTTGCGTTAAAGTTCTATGATTGAGAATTAAGCTTTGTCTTAATTCTTGAAATGTCAAAGCAATAAGTAATGTCGGACCCTTAACTAATATGAGGGAATGTGGGAAAAGAATATTAAGAAAGCCCTTACCACACCCATTACTAGAATCTTCAAAATGGTGATGTCAAAAACGTAATTGATGAAGGAACTATAGATGCGCTTTTGAAATATTTAGATGCCTTAGAAAAGAGAAAAATGTCTAAAAAGAGAAAGGAATATTCTGTACCAATGAGGATGACAAGAACCGATAAAGTTCTAACAACAATCTGATTCAAAAATCAGAAGTCTGAAGAACACGAAGGGAAAAATGAAATGTGAAGGCTGCAGTTATAAAACTTTTCAAGCATGTAAACCACCTAAATTTTCAGGTAAGGATGGTGCTGAGCGGCTATTAGATGGTTAAAAAGATGGATTCTGTTCTAGCTATTAGTAAATACACAGATCAAGACAAAGTGCTTTACGTTACAAACTCTTTTAAGGATTAAGCCCATGAATTGTGTAAAGCAATAGTTAGAACGAAAGGATGAAACATTGCATACGCTTTGTTAGGGATTTTTTGATTTAATGATAAGGAAGTTTTGTTTTTCAAATAAATAGGACCAGAAGTGGGAAAGTTTTTGAATCTTCGATTGGTGGGTGCTGACATTCGGGGTTACAACACAAAGTTTTAGAATATTCTTGATTCATGCCACATTTCGTCACCCCTAAATCTATATTCATTAGTCATTATATCTAAGGATTGGTGAGTGAAATACATGGTATTATGAAAGCTACTTTGCCAAGTACAATTTAATTAGCCATGGAATTGGTTGGACTGATGACGGATGTAATGGTAAAAATAAAAAAGGAAAATAAAAAGGAAGTGGTCTAGAAAGGGGAACAAGCGGTAAGAAGTTTGAGAAAGGACCCAAAAAGAAGAGTTTTTAGCCTACAATACTTGAATAAAATATTTATAAACTGTTGAATCATGAATGATGAATCTACTAAAAACTCAGGATTAACATAGGCCATCAACTACCGAAACATGCCAAGTGCTGAACTCAAGATTTTAGCATTGGCCATCAACCGCCGAAATAGGCCAAGTGCTGCACTTAGGATTTCAGCACTGACTTTCAACTACCGAATCAGGCCAAGTGTTGAATCCACTACCAAAGTGTATATGTTGAATGATTGTTGATCAGTATATGCCAAAGCAACTACTGATCTATGTAAGGCCCCGTTCCCAGGACGCTTACAGTTGGATCCTCATCGCAATAAAACACATAATTACATTTGTATTTCATAAAACATCGCAGCGGAAACATTTAAAAAATGACATTTACATTTCATTATAAAAGCTTTTGCCAAATAATACATCGTTAACCAGTTACAAAATACATTGCTGCATTACATCACAAAAGCCTTATATAAATGGATGCCATCCAAAAGAGCTGAGTAGCCGCCCCGTGCCATCCTCAGCAACCATTACCTGCCAACTAGAAACACATAAAAGTCAGCGTTGCTGAGTGAGTTCTAGTTTTATAATATACTTTATCTTTCGCTTAAAACCGTTCTTTACTTTCATGCGATCACACATCATACGCACACATAGATAATATCATTATTATCTTCATCATTCATTCATACTTTAACTTTCGTTCATTCATCGTACGTCATTAACTTTTACATTCTTTCACCATTACATCTTTTCCTTTCCATCAAACCATAAACCTTACCCTTCTGTTCATGGTACTGGACCTAGGCCTATCATAGACCTTCTATAACGGTGCATCGCACCTCTGGCCACAATACCTAAGGTAAAGTTTAGGTGTACCATTGCCATATGCAATACCTTTCTGTTCATGGTGCTGGACCTAGGCCTATCATAGACCTTCTATAACGGTGCATCGCACCTCTGGTCACAGTACCTAAGGTATGCAACAATGGTTCTATACAAATGGTCAATCACAAAGAAAGACCCCAATGTGCATCCTCCCGGGGTAGCGAACCCACACACCGTTGGGCTAACACCTTTTAATGGCGTGTCCCGACACATAAGGCTTGCAAGACTTTCTTTACTTTCATCATTTATTAACGCATGCATTCATCATGTTCCCCTTTTCATCATCTTTCACTTTACGTTACATAATACTTTCAATTCATTCATTAATGTAACACGTAAAGCCACAGGAAAGATAAACATTCATCATAATTAGGAACATCAACATACACAGTCATCATCATCATACAGGGCAACATCATACATACATAACATACATCATGCATAAATATGCAACATCATCATCATCATGCCCAACATACCCTCTAAAGTCTCAACAGTCATCTTACATGAACTTACGGGAATTTCCATGTCAAAACTTACATCTGCACTTTCCCCTAAAAGTCAGTAATTAAACTACACTTTTCCCCGGGTACAACAACCCTACTTGGGCGTATGGACACCCTTCAGTCGCATGGCCTCCAGGCGACTGAACATCATGCGAATGGACCAATGCGGATGAACACCTATGCGGATGAACACCCAGTCGTGCGAATGGACCTCATGCGGATGAACACCCATGCGAATGACCTCATGCGGATGGACTCAATGCGGATGAGTCCTATGCGAATGGAGCTAATGCGAATGGACCTCATGCGGATGAAACTAATGCGAATGAGCACCTATGCGACTGGGCCCTCAGTCGCATGACTCCCCATGCGATTGGCCCCCAATCGTACGAATGAATCCTCAATCGTGCGAATGAACCTCAATCGGCCGTATGGCCTCCATTCGGTCGCATAGCCCTAGCTGATGCAGAATGGAGTTCATCCCGAACCCAATCTGCCATTTTTGACCTCCAAGCTCATCAAAACCCATTCTAAGCCTAAATCAACCATCCTAAACCTTAGGAATGCATACCACAACACCATTCAAGCACACACAAGCCCGGAAACAAACTCCAAACGCAGCACACGCAAACACATACAAATGGGTCAAACACACACACATACAAAAACGGTTTTCTATGTGTTCCAGCTCTAAAATCGTTTGAAAACATGTAAAAGAGGGGTCCTAGAACTCACACAAACGACCACAACGAGAAGAGCTTCAAATCAACACGCTACACTTCGATTTTGCACGCTTGGATCTACTCGAACCAACCTTTTTCTCTCTTTTCTCCCTTTCTTCTTCTCCTCTCTTTTCTTGGCTGAAATTGTGGGTGTGGGGAGAGGGTAATGGCTGCCCTCTCCCTTCAAATATCTCCACTTACCCAACTTTCTCTCGTTGGCGAGTTTGGTCCCCCAACTTTGGACTTTATTTCTTTTTCTTCATTCGTCAGCTTCAAAATAAATAAATAACCGGGTGTTACAAGTCCACCCCCCTTAAATAGGTTTTGTCTCCGGAACCTGTTATTCCTCGAACAAACGTGGGTAATGCTGCCTCATCTCTTCTTCAGTCTCCCACGTTGACTCGGATCCTTTCCTGTGCTTCCATTGTACACGCACAAGAGGAACCGTTTTATTCCTCAGCCTCTTCTCTTTTCGATCGCTGATTGCCACTGGTTGCTCCACATATTTGAGTCGTTCGTCTACTTCGATATCTTCCAGTGGAACAATCATATCTTCATCTGCCAAGCATTTCCTTAAATGAGATACATGGAATGTCGGGTGAATTCCACTTAACTCATCCGGTAACTCCAGTCTATAGGCCACCTCTCCTACCCGAGCAATGATTCGGAAAGGGCCTATGTACCTCAGGCTCAACTTGCCCCGCTTTCGGAAACGAATGATACCCTTCCAAGGTGAGACCTTCAACATAACCCGGTCACCCACCTGGAACTCAATCGGTCTGCGTCGTTTATCAGCATACGACTTCTGTCTATCCTTGGCGGCCTTCATGAAGGCTTTGATCCTTTCAAGCTTCTCGGTCGTAGCCTCGATTACCTCGACGCTCCCTAACTCCTTCTGACCAATATCACCCCAACAAACGGGTGTTCTGCATCTCCTACCGTATAGCATCTCATAAGAGGGCATACCAATGCTGGCATGATAACTGTTGTTGTATGAGAACTCAGCTAATGGTAAGTGGTCATCCCAACTTCCTCCAAAATCGATAACACATGCCCGAAGCATGTCCACCAATGTCTGAATAGTCCTTTCTAACTGACCATCAGTCTGGGGATGATAATCCGTGCTAATATGTAACCTCGTCCCCATAGCGTCGTGGAATTTCTTCCAAAATTTAGATGTAAACCGGGTGTCACGATTAGACACAGTAGACACCGGCACACCATGACGAGTTACAATTTCCTTGATGAACAGATCAGCCAACCTCTCAGATGAATATGTCTCGCGGATCGGTAGAAAGTGAGCACTCTTCGTCAAACGGTCAACTATCACCCATATGGCATCATACCCTTTCGGGTTACGCGGCAGCTTCGTAATGAAATCCATGGTGATGTGCTCCCACTTCCATTCCGGTATATCCAAAGGTTGGATCTTCCCATACGGCTTCTGATGCTCGTCCTTCACTTGCAAGCAAGTAAGGCACTTACTCACATACTCCACTACGTCACGCTTCATACCCGGCCACCAATAATCTTTCTTCATGTCGTGGTACATTTTCGTAGCATCAGGATGAATTGAGTATCGAGTCTCTTGAGCTTCATCCATGATCTTCATACGTAGATTCCCAAAACGAGGAATCCACATTCGTCCAAATCGGGTTCTAACACCAAGTGTGTTTTCACCCAACTCTGTGACCAGACCTCTCATTCTTTCAGAGTTAAGATGATCTTCTTTCAGTGTTTCATCTTGAAACTCCTTGACTTGCTTCATTACATTGGAGGTGTAAGGATTCCTTTAAGTCTGATGCAAACCAAAACATCCAATGTCTCTCCGCAAGCAATGCACTAAAGAACTGAAGTAGAATTGCTTCGGAAGATTTACACCATACACTAGAAATATTCTAAGTGTAAAATCTTCCGAAGCCAAGATAAATATCTTTCGAAGCCAAATATGAAGTCTTCCGAAGCCTCAGAGACAAAGTCTTCCGAAGCTTCATCCTATTAAGACAGATTTCTTCTGAAGACTTTTAGTAACATGCTTTATTTGATGTACTGTTCCATAAAGCTGGACACCTTTCCGCTGCATCTCTGTAAAGTCACCATCTTTCATGAGTTGGTGAAAAGGTCCATGCTTTTGGTAATTGTACATTGAGGTCTTGAGTCTGTAACCTTCTACTTTATGTACTTTATCCTTTTTGTAATAGATAAGGATGTGAGCTATGGCATGTCATAGTTACAAGGTCAAAAGGCAGATATGCCTTCTGATTCTACAATTGATTTTGTTTGTGTCTAGTCAATTGTATCCAGCTGGCTTTCAAAGTATAGCCGGCTGTAGGTTGTAGTATAAGTATTCTTTGTTCTAGTATCTTTCTTTATGCTTTGTAATACTTGTAATAGAACTTGAGAAAGCAATATATTGCATCCTTGAAACCCAAATCTCTTGTTCTGTCTCCTTATCATTACTTGTGTTCTTTGCATCATTATTGTGGTTAATCCAGTTTACTGTTTGATCAAGTTTGGTTAATCTCCTCTTTGTGTTGTTGTGTTGTAATTGTTAAGCCCTTAACCGGTCCTGCAGGAGGTCATGATCAGCTGATAAGCTTTCACACGAATCGGCTCGGGTCTCTCCTTTTGGCTAAGGGCATCCGCCACCATATTGGCTTTGCCCGGATGGTAGTGGATCTCGCAATCATAATCCTTTATAAGCTCCAACCATCGTCTCTGCCTCATGTTCAAATCATTCTGCTCAAAGAAGTACTTCAAGCTCTTATGGTCAGTGAAGATGGTGCACTTCGTCCCGTAAAGATAATGCCTCCAAATCTTTAGTGCAAAGACCACGGCTGCTAGCTCCAAGTCATGAGTAGGGTAATTGACCTCATGAACCTTCAACTCTCGGGATGCATAGGCTATAACCTTCCCTCTCTAGTAGGAAGCATCAGAATAGACCACCAGATCTTCACTTCCATCGGGTAATGACAGAACAGGAGCTTGAATCAACCTCACCTTTAGTTCCTCGAACGCCTTCTCTTGAGCTTGACCCCGTACAAACTTCACATCTTTCCGGGTCAACTTAAATAGTGGAGAGGCGATCTTGGAGAAGTCTTGAATGAATCTTCTGTAGTAGCCCGCCAAACCCAAGAAGCTACGAATCTCGGATGGCGTCTTTGGTGACTTCCATTGCATAACCGCCTCCACCTTTGCCGGGTCCACCATAATCCCATCAGGATTCACCACATGACCCAAGAACTGAACTTCGCGCAACCTGAACGCACACTTAGAGAACTTGGCGTACAACTTCTCCCTTCTCAACGTCTCGAGAACCTCCCGAATGTGACCGGCATGCTCTATCTCGCTCTTTGAATAAAGCAGGATATCATCAATAAACACGATCACTGATTTATCCAACATCGGCTGACACACTCGATTCATTAGATCCATAAAAGCAGCTGGCGCATTGGTCAAACCAAAAGACATGACAAGGAACTTGTAGTGACCATATCGCGTGCGGAAAGCTGTTTTAGGGATATCCTGCTCTTTCACCTTCAACTGATGGTAGCCCGATCGAAGATCTATCCTTGAAAACCAACTGGCACCTTGAAGCTGATCAAACAAATCATCGATTCTCGGTAAGGGGTATCGGTTTTTTATCGTCAACTTATTCAGCTCACGGTAGTTAATACACATCCTCATACTACCGTCTTTTCTTCTTCACGAACAGTACCGGAGCACCCCAAGGAGAGATACTCGGTCTAATGAACCCCTTATCAAGCAGTTCTTGCAACTGCTACATCAACTCTTTATCTCCGTTGGAGCCAGCCGATACAGTGCCTTGACAACAGGTTGGGCGCCTGGTATCAGATCAATCTGAAACTCGATCTCTCGGTCAGGTAGCACTCCTGGTAAGTCTTCTGGGAACACGTCTGGAAAGTCACACACAACCGGTACATCGACCAGTTGTGGTGTTGGCGTGTGACATCCGTCACCAAAAGGTCCGTCAATTAACGTGGTTTTCGTTAACTTTTTCTTCGCTCGTTCATTCCTCATTTTTATAAACTATTCATGTGGATATTATGCTTGCTTTATCGTCTTTATTCTTGTGATCTTGTCGTAAATGTATGGTAACTTTAAAAACTTTTACAATTTTCATCATCGTTATCGCTAAATATACCATTTTTCATATAATATTATTGTCACTAATAAAACCATTTTTAAGTTACAAATATCATTAAATATATTTTTATCATTAATATAACAAATCTATTAAAGTCGTTTTCGACCGGAACAAATTTGGGAAACTCGGGGGTTAAGTGCAGGGACTAAATGTGACATTTTGCCAAACTAGGGTTGGGTATAAATACCCCATTTCCAGCCCTAGCCTCCATATCTTCATCTTCTTCTTCATTTCTTTTTCTTCACCTTTCTTCCTCCTCCTTGCACCAAAACCGCCCCTTTTGGTCACGTTTTCATCGTCTAGACTTCGACTACAACCGAGTCTACTCCATTCTTGCAGGTAGACGACCTTGGTTGTCCCTTTCTTGATCGTTTTTTTGCTGTCCATTTTAGGGTTTCGGGTGTTCGGGTTCAACCCGAACACATGAGGTCGTGTGGGTGCGTGTGATGTCCTTCTGCGTGTGCTTCTTGTTTGTGTGTGTTTGTAGTGTGTTTCTGGAAGTCCTTGTTGTGTAAAACTCGTGCTCGGAGCAGTCGGAGGCTGCTCTGCACCTCCTGCAGTCGCGACTTTCTGTTTTGGCGACTGGGTCTGTCATGCGACTGAGCCGTGCGACTGGGTGAGTCGTGCAACTGAGTCATGCGTCTAAGTCAATCGCGCAACTGAGTTGTGCGACTGGGTGTGTCGTGCGACTGAGTCGTGCGACTGTGTGAATGTGTGCAATTGAGTCATGCGAGCGAATGAATGTGTGCGATTGAGTCACGCCACCGAATGAATGTGTGCGATTATGCGTGTATCGGACGACTGAATGCCAGTCTCACGAATGAAGGTTCAATCGTACGAATGAAGCTGATTCGTACGAATGAAGGTTGACTCGTGCGTATGGAGGTTGAGTCGTGCGATTGAGTGCTGTGTGGTACGACTGAATGCCAGTCGCACGAATGAAGGTTCAATCGTACGAATGAAGCTGATTTGTACGAATGAGGGTTGATTCGTGCGAATGGAGTGTTGAGTTGTGCGTCTGGTCTTGTCGTGCGACTAAAGTTGTTGTGTGTGAATTCCTTCTTGGATGTGGTGTCTGTATGCCGTGTGATGTTAAGGTGACATCGACACGATTGCCATTGCTAATGACAATGTTAAAGTCAACACTATCAAACTTACTAATGTTATTCCAAATCAAATCAACTTAACATTTTACAAGTATCAATAACCGATTTGTAACTATTAATATTTACCAAATACTCCTTAAATAACAATGAAACTTTTACACAAATATTATCTGCAATGGTGACGATATCTAGTACTTGGATCTACATAAGATCTAATACGTGTGTCGGCTTGAGTGTGTTACACGCGACCCAACCGATACAACCTGGACCGACCGAACCTTATTATTTACTTTATACTTATCATTAATGCTTAACAATAACTGTCAATAGGTGTTGAACCGTGCATTTCATACAACATTTGGAAACCTTTGATCATACATACTTACCACCTAACAAGTGAGTTTCGTGGCCCCTTTTTACGCTTATACAACATTTCAATCATTGTCAAACATGGGGGAAAAGTATGCTCACCCATTTTCAATGCTGTACAATTTACATACTTGGAATCAACGTGTTATTGTTTTGTGAGTACTTATCTGATACATGCTTGAGTTTGCTGTGTGGTACTTTCTTTTCAACTATTTAATTCCAGTGTGGGAACCGACGGATAGGTATTGGTAATACTACTGGGTTGACACCCCAATCCTTGTTTGTTGGTATACTAGTTAGTACCAACAGTGGCCAGGAACGGGCCCTTGGGTGAATATATTCCGACAAGATCTTTGTGTACGTCGTTAGGTTTGGTTGCAAAGCTCATTGTCATGTGATTATACTTACTTATAACTGTATTCACGGTATTTCACATCATTTACTATACAACATCAATTACTTATTTACTATTTAAACCTGCGAGCTCACCAACAATTTTGTTGACCATTTTGAGCATATCTTTTCAGGTGACAATGCTAACTGAGGATCTAGGTGTGCTGCCTTAGTGAAGACCCTAGGATGCATTTTTGAGACTAAACATATTTGACAAACAATCATTTTGATACAATGTTGTAGTCCGATAAAACAATATTATTCTTTTGATACTTGTTCCCGGGTTGTGGGAATTTACATTACAATTGATACTACTTGTCTATGTGAATCATTTAACATGTTTATGCTTATGCCCATGTTGTCGTGAACATTGACTAAACACGACACAAGTCTCCATTTGTGTCGAGTGTCGTCATGACACGCTTTGTCATCATTTATTATATTGCAACTCTATTGCTTACCATGTGTTATGACGATCCCGATCTCGTTACATCCCCGTGTTTCCGCTTTTAGCGGGGGTGTGACATGGCGTATCCACATCCTTTACATAGGCCAAGTAGGCACTACATCCACGCCTCATACACTTTCCCGCCACCGCCATCGAAATAACTTTCGGAATCATCGTGACGCGATCACCATAAACCGTCACCGAACTCCCGTCAGGCGCTGTCAACCGAATCATCTTCTTGCGACACACAATGTTCACCTCGTAGTTCGCTAACCAATCCATCCCAAGAACCAAATCAAAACCAATTAAGGTCATCACGAACGGTCTAACAGGAAACTTATGACCTTCTAGTTCCACATCACAGTCTTTTATAATCTCAGAAATCCGGGTAGACTTACCTATGTCATGGTTCACTAGAAACGTACCAGAATCAAATAACACTTTTACTAGCACCAGAATCAGATAACATAAAAGCTATAGCTTGGTTCACTAGAAACGTACCAGACACAACATCAGGGTCCGTCCTAGCTTCCTCCTGTGTCATGGTGAATGCCCTGGCGCTCCACCTTGGTCCTTCACCTCCCGTCTTCTTCACCCCAGAACCCTCAGCCCTCGGCTTCTTACCATCCCTACTCATGTGGCCCTCCATGCCACAGTTAAAGCACCGGACCGTACGATAGTCCTTGGCTATATGCCCCGCCTTCCCACATTTGAAGCACACATTTAACCCCAGCCTACATTCCCCACTATGCTCTCTCCCACACCTACCGCACTTCTTCATACCGGCACCCGATGCGACCACACGACGATCGTCCACCCGTGCCTTCTTGTTACCCGTCGAGGCATCACCACGAGGAAACCTCTTCCCATGCCAGTTCTGATCACCACCACCCTTCTTGCTACCTTCAGTCACCACCACCGTTCTCTCATCATACAGTCTCCCTGCCAAATCCACCGCCGACCTAAACGTACTCGGTCGGGCAACGATCATGTGCCTGTGAATATCCACTGGAAAACCCTGAATGTACCTCTTAATCTTCCGTGACAGAGGCGTCACGTGATCCGGCACCAGACGTGCCATCTCGTTGAACTTTGTAGTGTAATGTTGATGTGTCATGGTTCCCGCCTCCAGTTGCAGGAACTCTCTCTCAACTTTATCCATTTCACGGTGAGGACAGAACTCCTCAATCACCAGCCTTTTCAATTCTGACCATCTCATTCTTCCGATAGCCCGACTACCCTCAGCTTGGACTATATTGTCCCACCAGCACAAAGCTGAGTCCACGAAAGAATGGGCAGCAAACTTCACCTTTTGATCCTCTCGGCACTCGCTGATATTTAAAACGGCTTCCATTTCTCTCACCCATCGGTGAGCAGCAGCAGCAGTGCCGTTACCATCAAAAGTAGGGGGCTTGCATCGTTGAAACGCCCCATAGTTACAGCCTCGTGTCGCCTCCGGCGCAGGCTCCTCTTCTTCCTCTTCTTCATTATCAGAGAAAACCGTTTCAGGCTCCGGTTGCTCCCGTCCTCCCGAGGACCTGTTTCTCTCCTTTCTTTCTCCTTCCTTTACAGCCTTGATAACTTCTGTCACCACAGACGGTAAGATTGTCTGCATGACCTGATGCACCTCTTCAACAACAGCCTCCTTTACTGAGGCTATCAAGTTCGCATTCTCATCCCCAGCCTCCGGATGAGGGGTCTCAACTTCTTCAGGAACCACCCTTTTGACCCTAGGCCTTCTCCTTTTGGGTCGCGGTTCAGCACCAAGCCCACCACGACCTCCACCCCTCGAAGCTTTTGAAGATCTACCACCGGTCATTCTCTAACACACTGAAAGATTCAAACACCAACACGGTCATTCAAGGGAACAGCTCAGTATATGTCAAGTATAGTAAGTCCCTAATTACAGTGGCCAGTTGTGATTAGCCACTTACTTTACTCTTCATACCCCGAGCATTACCTGTCCTGACTACATCAGTATTTAAATCTACATACAACACATAAACCACATAACATGCGCACGTAATACCGGTTAACATTACGAAAATACCTGATGGCACGCAACTATTCAGATTGGCATCCCATTCCCTTTCTGTCCCATTGTCAGTTTAAGTTAAGGTTTATTTTGAAAATTTACCCATTTCACTTAAACTTTGGCTCTGATACCGACTTGTAAGGCCCCGTTCCCGGGACGCTTACAGTTGTCCTCATCGCAATAAAACACATAATTACATTTGTATTTCATAAAACATCGCAGCGAAAACATTTAAAAAATGACATTTACATTTCATTATAAAAGCTTTTGCCAAATAATACATCGTTAACCAGTTACAAAATACATTGCTGCATTACATCACAAAAGCCTTATATAAATGGATGCCATCCAAAAGAGCTGAGTAGCCGCCCCGTGCCATCCTCAGCAACCATTACCTGCCAACTGGAAACATATAAAGATGTGGCTAACTACTCTGATGAAGATAGGAAGAGAGTAGAGATTGATAGAAAAGCCATGACTGCTCTTCAAACTGCCCTTCCAAACTCTGTGTACAGAGGTTTCAAGAAGTGCAAAACAGCTAAACAGCTATGGGATGCACTAAAATTGATGTATGAAGGCTCCTCTGAAGCCAAGGAGAACAAGAAGGATCTCCTGAAGCAGCAGTTTGAAAACTTCACCTTCAAAACAGGTGAAACCATGACTCAGCAATACTTCAGGTATGTTGAGATAGTGGCTACCCTTGTGGATAGAGGAGTTCCTCTTGAAAACAGAGACACTGTAAGGAAGTTCATGTCCTCACTTCCTAGGCAATGGACACACTACTGTGTGGTGATCAAGAGGACTGAAAATCTCAAAACTCTTACTCTGACAGAGTTATATGGGATTCTTAGTGGCTACCAGATGGAGATGAACATGCAAGGTTCATCTGGCAACTCCAACAATCAATTGGGTTCAGCCCTGCATGTGGTTGAAAGGGATAGCATAGAACCCCAACATCATCTCATATACTACCCTGACAACTCACCAAAGGGTCCTTTCATTACCTTTCCAGAGACACCCAGGGAGAACTACACTCAAGGAAGTCTATTCCAAGAGACAAGCTCTTCTCAAGCTTTTGTGTCTTCTGATGAAAGTTGTGGTAACTCTCTTTTCACTCTTGAAGACCTAGATTGTATCCATCCAGATGACCTGGAATATATGGAAATAGTACAGATGGCTCTTCTCACTCATAGAGCCAAGACGTTCTACAAGAGAACTGGAAGGAGGTTTCCAAGCAATGCAACCAGTGGAAAGTTTGGCTTGGATAAAAGCAAAGTCAAGTGTTACAACTGTAACTTGATGGGCCACTTTGCTAGAGAGTGTAAGGCACCTAAAACAAATGGTGGTCAAGCACAAACCAGACCAAACTACACTGACAAAGCCCCTCAGAATGAGAAGCCAAAGCAACAAGCTGCTGTTGCTGTTGAAGAAGGAGGTTTTGATTGGAGCTTTCAGGTGGAAGATGCTTCTCCAAACCAAGCACTAATGGCAGATCATGATGAAGCCAAGGTATTGGAACATCTCTATACTCCTGAATGCATTGCTAAAGTTAACAGATATAGGTCCTATAACTTGGAAATGAGATCTGATCTTGAGTCCTTAAACATTTTAAAATCTGATTTTAGAAAATATGAAAATGATTATAAACTAAAGATAGAGGACTTAGAGACAACCATTTCAGTTCTAAAACATGAACATACAGATTTTAGGACTCAAATCCAAGATCTCATAACCAAGCTGACTGAGTGCCAGGCTGAGCTTGTGATCAGCAAAGCCAGGGCAGAAAAGAGTGTTCTTGAAGAAGAGACCTTCAAGAACATGATATCCTCATCCCTGCACAACAAGGTGTGTTATCAAAATAGACAGGGATTGGGATCAAATGAGATAGCTACTCCACACACTATCTTGTCTGTAAGATTTCCTAGGTGTGGAACTTGTGAAGATGAGCTTCCTCTCATAGATCCTAGAAGTGAAGAGGATGAAGAAGAGATAGTGAAGAATTCCTCTGAGAAGAGTGAAGAGGAGGATTCTACTAAGGGCCACTATCCTTCTGAGGAGAAGAAGAATACTGTGATGACCAAGTCAAAGAGAAAGAACTTGATCAGGAAAAGCAAGAGAAAAGCAAAAAAGGCTCAAGAGGTCAAGGCTACTTTTGACTCTAAGCAGAAACAAGTTTTTATCTCTGCAGGGTTTGAAGTAGTAAAGACTGAAGACATCAACCAAAACTCTTCAGCTAAGAGTTCTGGCTCCTGTTCAAATCATCTCAGTACCAAGAAGAAGACTGATCTGCTGTGTACCACTGCTGCACAGCCTGGACCATCAAACTCCAAGAACAGTTCACAGCCCAAAAGAACTGTCTCAGCATCTACAAAGATGAAGGTGGAGAAGGGATGTGACCAAAGACAGTCTTGCTCTCATAAGGAGACTCTTGTGAAGAAGAAAATGTTGTGTGTCATGTGTGAAAGTACCTCTCACATTGCTAAAGATTGTCCATATAATCCTAAAAGTACTGTCCATATGACCAAGACAAAGACTTCAAAGAGTTTCAAGAAGATTCAAGCTTCTTAAGGAAAATCTGTTTCCTTCGGAAGCTCCAAATCAAAGAAGAAGGTAAATGGAAAATTACCTTCGGAAGAAAAATTGGTCTCGGAAGAAAGGAATTCTTCCGAAGCACAGAAGTCTGCTGCAGTGACTGCAGAATCTTCCGAAGGTTCAGTCATCAAAACTTGCGAAGTCCCAAAAGCTTCCAAGGTTTTGAAGGTCAAGTCCAAGACTCCAAAGGTGGTGCGGAAGTCTAAGAAAGACCAAGTGACTGAAGTTTCTCCATCAACAACAGCTGATTATCCCTCTAGCACAACCATAGGATCTATTACTGTTGCATTACCTTCTATTATACTTAGTGAGCCCAAGACAAGTAATGCTTTGGTTTCCAAATGTAACTAATCATTTTCTTTGTGCAGGAACAGCTCAAGACAAACAAGAATGTCTGGATCATTGATAGTGGCTGTTCCAGGCACATGAAAGGCAATAGGTCACTACTCCATAACTTTGAGAGAATTGATGGAGGACCAGTTGCTTTTGGAGGAGATGAAGGTGGTTACATTTCAGGAAGGGGCAAGGTCACAAATGGTAAGCTCAACATTGAAAAGGTAAACTTTTTCAAGGAGCTTGGGTACAATCTTCTGAGTGTATCCCAATTTTGTGATCAGAGTCATAACATGCTCTTTACTGAGCATGAGTGCATTGTTCTTAAGCCTGGAGTGGTCATTCCTCATGAGCACATCCTGCTTAGAGCCCCAGGAGAGGGAACATGTACAAGATGGATTTGCAAGAAACATCTCCCTCTAGAGAGGTTTCATGCTTTCTATCTAAAGCAAATAGTGATGAGTCTTTCCTATGGCATAAAAGAATGTGCCATGTAAACTTTAAGAACATGAATAAACTAATTAAACATGATTTGGTAACTGGAATGCCAAAGAAAGAGTTTACAAGTGATGATCATTGTGTTGCATGCCTGAAAAGAAAGCAACATAAGGTATCTCACAAGCCTAAGGAAAGGAACTCCATCACTACTCCCCTACACTTATTACATATGGATCTCTTTGGCCCCACCAGTGTAATGAGTCTAGGAAGGACCTCTTATTGTTTGGTGATCACAGATGATTTTATAAGATTCACTTGGGTTTTCTTTCTTAGAACTAAGGATGAAACCCCTGAGATTCTGAAGAATTTCATCTTAAAAATTGAGAATCAAAGTGATCACAAGGTCAAAACCATACGATGTGATCAAGGGACTGAATTCAAGAATCAAATCCTTGATATATTTTGTGATGAAAAAGGTATTACAAGACAATATAGTGCTCCCAGGACTCCTCAGCAAAATGGTGTTGCTGAGAGAAGACTTCTTATGAACTTTGGCACAAGAGAAAACTTTCATTGGTTTTCTCAGGTCATTTGGATGTCCTTGCACCATCTTGAATACCAAAGACCAAATTGCCAAATTTGCTGAGAAATCAGATGATGGACACTTCATTGGATACTCTTCCCAAGCTAAAGCTTATAAAGTATACAATCTCAGAACTAGAATTGTTGAGGAGTCAGCCAATGTGACTTTCAATGAACACACACCCTATGTGGCTGGTTCTGGTCCTGATTGGCTATTTGATCTTGATTTAGTTACCAACTGTATTACCAAATCTTGTGAGAATGTTTCAGGATCTGTAGAAAATTTAAATACAGGTGACCCTGATCCAAGATTTGAGCTAGGAAGACCTTCAACTCATACATCTTCAGCTCCAGTTGGAACTACTTCAGCAAATGAGGTTTCTATCAGCACTACAATGACAAATTCAGCTGATACATCTGGGGTGCCTTCAAATTCCAGCTCAGAGGCTCCACAACTAGATAAAGATACCTCAATTGTGGAAGACAACAATGGTGATGGTGAATGTGACCAGGAATTCCTTGATGCTAATAACCACACCATAGATGACAACATCAATGATGTCACACACTCATTGGATCAAGTCAATCTTGATAAGTGTAGTGCTGTGGAGGGTGAATCATCTATGCCAGATCTAAATTTCTCAAATTTGGATCTTTCTCAGCAACTTGCTGTGATCCCTCAACTAAGGATCCACAAGTCTCACCCCACCACAAACATCATTGGAGATGTTGTCACAGGGGTAAGAACAAGAGGACAAACCCATGAAGCAAATGTTTGTCTTCACTCTTGTTTCTTATCCCAGATAGAGCCAAAGAAAGTTGATGAAGCTCTAAAGGATGGAAGTTGGGTTGAAGCTATCCAACAAGAGTTGCTTCAATTCAAAAGGCAAAAAGTTTGGAACCTTTGTCCTCTTTCTCATGGGAAGACTACCATTGGAACCAAATGGGTTTTTAGGAATAAGAAGGATGATAGAGGCATTATCATCAAGAACAAGGCAAGACTAGTTGTTCAAGGATATACACAAGAAGAAGGGATTGACTACACTGATGTCTTTGCTCCTGTAACAAGATTAGAAGCTGTTAGGATATTCCTAGCATTTGCTGCATCCAAGAACTTCAAGGCCTTCCAACTTGATGTAAAGTGTGCTTTTCTGTATGGAGTGATTGATGAAGAGGTATATGTCAAATAGCCACCTGGTTTTGTAGATCCTGATCATCCTGATTATGTCTGCAAGCTTGACAAAGCTCTTTATAGGCTGCATCAGGCACCCAGGAAGTGGTATGAGACATTGTCTGAGTATCTTTGTAAACATGGATACAGGAGATGTACTATAGATGGAACTCTCTTCATCAAAGGACAGGGAAATGACTTATTGCTAGTTCAAGTATATGTAGATGACATTATCTTTGGTTCAACTAATCCAAAGCTCTGCAAAGACTTTGAGAAGCTGATGAAAGACAGATTTGAAATGAGTGCAATGGGAGAACTCAATTTCTTTTTGGGAATTCAAGTGAAGCAAGTTGAAGATGGCATTTTCATAAGTCAGTCAAAGTATGTTCAGGACATACTCAAGAGGTTCAACATGACTGATTGTAAGATTACAAGACACCCATAGCCAGAAACCACTCCCTTGGACCTGATCTTGAGGGGGAGTGTGTAGATGAACATGTATACAGGGCTATGATTGGGTCTCTTATGTATCTTACAGCTAGCAGGCCTGATATCATGTTTGCTACATGTATTTGTGCAAGATATCAAGCCAACCCTAAGATGTCTCACCTCATCACTGTCAAAAGGATTTTAAGATACCTCAAAGGTGCTTCAACACTTGGTTTATGGTATCCAAAGAATCCTGACTTCAATCTGTATGCTTATACAGATAGTGATTATGGTGATTGCAACATGACTGCAAAGTCTACATCTAGGGGATGTCAATTCCTTGGTGGAAGGGTTGTCTCATGGCAATGCAAGAAACAATCCTGTGTGTCTGCATCAACTGCTGAGGCTGAATACATTGCTGCTGCAAGTTGCTGTGCTCAAGTGCTTTGGATTTAAAATCAGATGTTAGACTATGGATTCAACTTCAAGGAGACTCCTATCTACATAGACAACAATAGTGCTATCTCTATCACTGAGAACCCTGTGCAGCACTCAAGGACCAAACATATCAATATCAGGTATCATCTAATAAGAGATAACTATGAAAAGGGATTAATTAAACTAGTCAAAGTTCATACAGATGAACAATATGCTGATCTGTTTACAAAAGCTTTTGATGAACAGAGATTTAAATATCTAATATCAGCTATTGGGATGATTAACTTTGAGTAGATCTTTTCTTAAAACTAATTCTAATTATTTCTTAAAATATGTGTGTCCTAAGTTGTCTAGTTCATCACTCTCATAAGCTCATGTTTTCTTTGGATATCAAATCTTTTTTTAAGACTTTCCTTAGATTCTTTAAAATTTTCTGATCCTTCGGAAGATATATTTTTATCTTCAGAAGAAAATCATGTCTTCAAAATAAATAACTATCTAAGAAGTTTTACCTTCAGAAGAAGTCTAATCTATCTTTCGAAGCTTAAAATCCTTGTCTTAGACACTTATTTGTTTTTAAGGACTTTTTCCTTCCGAAGCAAAATTAACTCTTGGAAGCTTTTTGTTTTATATACAAATCATTCAAGTCTTTATTTCTCTTCTGAACCAAAATTTTAAAGACTCCTAGGAAAATCTTCCGAAGTCATTTTAGCTTCAGAAGCTTTTTCATTAAAACCTCCGAAGATAATTTACCTTCAGAAGCTTTCGAATTCCAAGAAAACTACTTTTTGAGCAAAAGTAAACTACTTTTTCAGAGGTGGGACCGACTTTCGGATTTTAGAGTTTATCCTCTTTCATTAACTTTGGTTCAAATCCCTTTTCACATAAATACCCAACGGTTCCCCCTCTTCCTCACTATCTTCTTCAATTCCACTATTCCTCAAACCTAATTCCCAAAACCGCCTTTGCAATTTACCTTTCTTCAACCTTAAGCTTCTCAAATGGCCAACCTTAACCGCACAAACAACCCAGATTTCTCCATGCAACTTCACAGGCAACACAACCAGGTTGCTCTGTTAAGCTCTGAGAAAGATGAAAGTTTCTCAGAGATTTGCCAATTCTTAACTCTATCAAATTACTTTACCTCCCTAACCATTGATCCTACTCTGTATGAGGATCATCTGCTTGACTTTTGGAAGACCTGCCAAGAGGTCATCATGGATGGGGAGAAGGCACTGTCTACCACAGTGCAAGGGAGGACAATCTTCATCACTCCAGCCATCATCAACACTCATTTGCAGCTGGATGATGAAGAAGGTGAGTTGTCCTTCCCAAAGGAAGCTGTCAATCATTCCTTTGAGCAGATGGGCTATGAGGGAGATTTCTCTGTAAAGACCTTCAGGAAAGGGAAGGTCTCATCCCAGTGGAAATACCTACTCCATGTGGTTATCCACAGCTTGTCAAACAAGCATGGTGGGTGGGACTAGATTCCTGAGGATCTCTCCTTCATAGTGCATGGATTAGTTCAAGGGGTCAAGTTCAGGTACTCTCAATTTGTCTATACCAATTTACTTGCAAACTTGGACTCCTTAGAGTATTATATGTTTCCTAGATATGTTCAACACATTCTCAACTGTGAACTGGGCTCACAGTTGAGGGAAACAGATAATATTCTTAAATTGGGACAGATGAAGCCCGACATCTTTAAAATCATGAAGAAGCCAACTGTAGGCTTCTCAGGGGTAGAAACAGCCCTTGTCCCCAAAATGTTAGAGCTCATTGGTGACAACCTAGCAACACAAGCTAGTGTTAAACCCACACCTTCTACCTCTCTACCACTAAAAAGGCCTCAAGTAACCCTCACATACCAAAGAAAATCCAAACGAACCCCTGCTCAAGCTATTGAGTCTGTGCAGGTCCCCATATACTCACCTTTATAGGAGGAGGTGGACACTAGAGCTCCCACTTCCCTTGAGGAGCAAACCACTCCCATCTCTTCAACTATCAGGGCTGAGGTTCCTCATGCTCACCCTGATGAGCTCACAAGCCCAACAGCCTTAAGCCTTCACTCTGAGTCTCAACACTCAAGTGAACAACCTTCAGGGGATAGTTACCATCCCCAGACTTTAGATCTAAATCAACCCATTCCCAACCTATCTTTCTATACTGATGAAGACTTAGGATTCAGTGAGTACCATGAGTCTCTCTTCTCTTCCCCTACTCAAAGAAAGATGAGTACTCCTGAGTCTCTTCAGTCTAGCCCACATCAGTCACATATAACTGAGGTGGACACTTCTGAACCTGTTCAGGATGTCCATATGGAAGAGGCTCTCACTTCTGCCAGTGATTACATCATAAGACCTCAACCATGGCAACTCAGCCCACTGACATCTCAATTGAGATTGCTAGTGAGCAGAGGAAAACCAGCAGCCAAGAACCTCAAGCTGGTGGTGAGAGAAAGGACTTTGGTCCAATCATCTCATCCCCCAATGATTCTTCTGATGAAGAAGAGGGGAATCTGAGACTAAAGGTGCAAAAATTGCCAAAAACATGCTCCTATTTAGTCTCTAAGGTCAGCCACCTTGAATCTCAGGTGACTACCTTACACAACAGGGTCAATGATCAGCAACTTCAGATTTCATATCTTAAGGAAAAACTAGCTGGGAGACCTTTAAGAAGAGCTCAACCAGGAACACAAGAACCTGTGGATGGATGCTACATTCCTTCTGAGACACCTGCTGGTGAAGGTGTTTCTAAGCCTCTCTCTGGCCAGAGCATGGATGCTACACCAAGCAATGAAGGCCAAACCTCTATCCACCCTGAGTCACAAAGGTCTGTCGGTGACAAAGGAAAAAGGATTTTGACTCCTGAGGAAATTGAGGAGGAAGAGAGAGAGAGGAAAAGGATGCTAAGGGGAGAAAGTTCCTCTGGGTCTTCAGGTTTTTATGCAAGCTACAATCAGGGCTGCCCCCAGACCAAATACTCAAGATGATGAGTTGAGGGCAGTCAGGATTACTTACCTGCAGACCAGGAACTATGACATTGATGAAATCATTTCTCTTCCCTTAGAACAACTAAATGAACTGGCTGACATGGAAGTGTCAAGAGAGATGAAAGAAAAAGAGGATGCAAGGTTACTTCTCTAATTCAAAGAGGAGAAGAGACAGAAAAGACTCTACAAGCATGCTCCTACTCTCTCCCCAGTTCAAGAAAGCCCTGTACAAGAAGATGTGGTTTAACAAGAACCTCAGGTAGACAAAGAAGAAGATAGGATCAAAATGATCAACTACCTGAGTGCCACAGGCTTCTATCAGGCAGATGCACTTCTTCCCTTGTCCTATGACTTTGTTGAGTTTGAGTACTTAAAACAACTTGAGCTTGAGTTAGTCAAGGAGAGAAAGACAACTAAGAAGAAGCTAAGGGAAGAAGCTGCAAAGTCAAGAGCCATCATCCAAAAAAATATGAAGAAGTTTGCTGATAGAGAAAGGATGATGAGCTTCTTGAAGCTATATGGATTCTCTGGAAGGAGACTTGGCCCTATGTCTCTATCCATAATGGATGAGCATATAAAGGTAATCAAGCAGAAGATTAAGAGTGGTGAGCTGATTGACTTACACTCTCTTCCAAGTCAAGTCCCACCTGAAGTGGACGTTAAGGTTGAACAACCTGAGACAACACAACCCGGACCTCCTGCTGAGCCTCAGCAAACTTCATCTTCTGATCCACAGCAGGGTCAAACTCCCTCTCCCTCTGAACCTGTGAGGGAGGAACATCCAACTGATAAAGACAAGAATGATAAACAAGGTGCTGCAGACCGGTCTTCTCAGTTAAAGTCATCTAAAAGGAAGAAGATGATGGCTTCTAAACCTAAGAAGAAGAAGCCTGAATAATCTACCTCTACACCTCAGGCTGAGTCAGATCAACCTGAGGAAGTGCATGAAGAGGTAGCCCAATCAACTCCAATGCAAGTGGCTCCTCTTGCAGCTGAGACACCCATCTTATCTTGGACCTTCTCTACCAATCCAGAAAGATGGCATGTAATCAGAGATCAAGGTGTTGAGAATGTCTATACATGGCAAGACATAATCAACTTACCTCTGCATGATCTCTTTGAGATGAGAAGATACTATGAAAGTCTGAATGATCCTGACCATCTAATGAAGAAGGATATGGTCATGATTGTGCTGAAGACTACTAACATCTGAAGATCTTCTAAATGTTTTGGTAGCATCAGCCTAGGGGGAGTTTGTAAGGATTCCTTTAAGTCTGATGCAAACCAAAACATCCAATGTCTCTCTGCAAGCAATGCACTAAAGAACTGAAGTAGAATTGCTTCGGAAGTTTTACACCATACACTAGAAATATTCTAAGTGTAAAATCTTCCGAAGCCAAGACCAATATCTTCCGAAGCCAAATATGAAGTCTTCCGAAGCCTCAGAGACAAAGTCTTCCGAAGCTTCATCCTATGAAGACAGATTTCTTCCGAAGACTTTTAGTAACATGCTTTATCTGATGTACTGTTCCATAAAGCTGGACACCTTTCCGCTGCATCTCTGTAAAGTCACCATCTTTCATGAGTTGGTGAAAAGGTCCATGCTTTTGGTAACTGTACATTGAGGTCTTGAGTCTGTAACCTTCTACTTTATGTACTTTATCCTTTTTGTAATAGATAAGGATGTGAGCTATGGCATGTCATAGTCACAAGGTCAAAAGGCAGATGTGCCTTTTGATTCTACATTTGATTTTGTTTGTGTCTAGTCAATTGTATCCAGCTGGCTTTCAAAGTATAGCCGGCTGTAGGTTTAGTATAAGTATTCTTTGTTCTACTATCTTTCTTTATGCTTTATAACACTTGTAATAGAACTTGAGAAAGCAATATGTTGCATCCTTGAAACCCAAATCTCTTGTTCTGTCTCCTTATCATTACTTGTGTTCTTTGCATCATTATTGTGGTTAATCCAGTTTACTGTTTGATCAAGTTTGGTTAATCTCCTCTTTGTGTTGTTGTGCTGTAATTGTTAAGCCCTTAACCGGTCCTGCAGGAGGTCATGATCGGCTGATAAGCTTTCACACGAATCGGCTCGGGTCTCTCCTTTTGGCTAAGGGCATCCGCCACCACATTGGCTTTGCCCGGATGGTAGTGGATCTCGCAATCATAATCCTTTATAAGCTCCAACCATCGTCTCTTCCTCATGTTCAAATCTTTCTGCTCAAAGAAGTACTTCAAGCTCTTGTGGTCAGTGAAGATGGTGCACTTCGTCCCGTAAAGATAGTGCCTCCAAATCTTTAGTGCAAAGACCACGGCTGCTAGCTCCAAGTCATGAGTAGGGTAATTGACCTCATGAACCTTCAACTATCGGGATGCATAGGCTATAACCTTCCCTCTCTGCATTAACACGCACCCCAACCCCGAGTAGGAAGCATCAGAATAGACCACCAGATCTTCACTTCCATCGGGTAATGACAGAACAGGAGCTTGAGTCAACCTCGCCTTTAGTTCCTCGAACGCCTTCTCCTGAGCTTGACCCCATACAAACTTCACATCTTTCCGGGTCAACTTAGTTAGTGGAGAGGCGATCTTAGAGAAGTCTTGAATGAATCTTCTGTAGTAGCCCGCCAAACCCAAGAAGCTACGAATCTCGGATGGCGTCTTTGGTGACTTCCATTGCATAACCGCCTCCACCTTTGCCGGGTCCACCATAATCCCATCAGGATTCACCACATGACCCAAGAACTGAACTTCGCGCAACCAGAACGCGCACTTAGAGAACTTGGCGTACAACTTCTCCCTTCTCAACGTCTCTAGAACCTCCCGAATGTGACCGGCATGCTCTATCTCGCTCTTCGAATAAATCAGGATATCATCAATAAACACGATCACTGATTTATCCAACATCAGCCGACACACTCGATTCATTAGATCCATAAAAGCAGCTGGCGTATTGGTCAAACCAAAAGACATGACAAGGAACTCGTAGTGACCATATCGTGTGCGGAAAGCTGTTTTAGGGATATCCTGCTCTTTCACCTTCAACTGATGGTAGCCTGATCAAAGATCTATCCTTGAAAACCAACTGGCACCTTGAAGCTGATCAAACAAATCATCGATTCTCGGTAAGGGGTATCGGTTCTTTATCGTCAACTTATTCAGCTCACGGTAGTCAATACACATCCTCATACTACTGTCTTTTCTTCTTCACGAACAGTACCGGAGCACCCCAAGGAGAGATACTCGGTCTAATGAACCCCTTATCAAGCAGTTCTTGCAACTGCTACATCAACTCTTTATCTCCGTCGGAGCCAGCCGATACGGTGCCTTGACAACAGGTTGGGCACCTCGTATAAGATCAATCTGAAACTCGATCTCTCGGTCAGGTAGCACTCCTGGTAAGTCTTCTGGGAACACGTCTGGAAAGTCACACACAACCGGTACATCGGCTAGTTGTGGTGTTGGCGTGTGACATCCGTCACCAAAAGGTCCGTCAATTAACGTGGTTTTCGTTAACTTTTTCTTCGCTCGTTCATTCCTCATTTTTATAAACTATTCATGTGGATATTATGCTTGCTTTATCGTCTTTATTCTTGTGATCTTGTCGTAAATGTATGCTAACTTTAAAAACTTTTACAATTTTCATCATCTTTATCGCTAAATATACCATTTTTCATATAATATTATTGTCACTAACAAAACCATTTTTAAGTTACAAATATCATTAAATATTTTTATCATTAATATAACAAATCTATTAAAGTCGTTTTCGACCGGAACAAATTTAGGAAACTCGGGGGTTAAGTGCAGGGACTAAATGTGATATTTTGCCAAACTAGGGTTGGGTATAAATACCCCATTTCCAGCCCTAGCCTCCATATCTTCATCTTCTTCTTCATTTCTTTTTCTTCACCTTTCTTCCTCCTCCTTGCACCAAAACCGCCCCTTTTGGTCACGTTTTCATCGTCTAGACTTCGACTACAACCGAGTCTACTCCATTTTTCCAGGTAGACGACCTTGGTTGTCCCTTTCTTGATTGTTTTTTGCTGTCCATTTTAGGGTTTCGGGTGTTCGAGTTCAACCCGAACACATGAGGTCGTGTGGGTGCGTGTGATGTCCTTCTGCGTGTGCTTCTTGTTTGTGTGTGTTTGTGTGTGTTTGTAGTGTGTTTCTGGAAGTCCTTGTTGTGTAAAACTCGTGCTCGGAGCAGTCGGAGGCTGCTCTGCACCTCCTGCAGTCGCGACTTTCTATTTTGGCGACTGGGTCTGTCATGCGACTGAGCCGTGCGACTGGGTGAGTAGTGCGACTGAGTCATGCGTCTAAGTCAATCGTGCGACTGAGTTGTGCGACTGGGTGTGTCGTGCGACTTTGTGAATGTGTGCGATTGAGTCATGCGAGCGAATGAATGTGTGCGATTGAGTCACGCCACCGAATGAATGTGTGCGATTATGCGTGTATCGCACGACTGAATGCCAGTGTCACGAATGAAGGTTCAATCGTACGAATGAAGCTGATTCGTACGAATGAAGGTTGACTCGTGCGTATAGAGGTTGAGTCGTGCGATTGAGTGCTGTGTGGTACGACTGAATGCCAGTCGCACGAATGAAGGTTCAATCGTACGAATGAAGCTGATTTGTACGAATGAGGGTTGATTCGTGCGAATGGAGTGTTGAGTTGGTGCGTCTGGTCTTGTCGTGCGACTGAAGTTGTTGTGTGTGAATTCATTCTTGTGTGTGGTGTCTGTATGCCGTGTGATGTTAAGGTGACATCGACACGGTTGCCATTGCTAATGACAATGTTAAAGTCAGCGCTATCAAACTTACTTATATTATTCCAAATCAAATCAACTTAACATTTTACAAGTATCAATAACCGATTTGTAACTATTAATATTTACCAAATACTCCTTTAATAACAATGAAACTTTTACACAAATATTATCAGCAATGGTGACGATATCTAGTACTTGGATCTACATAAGATCTAATACGTGTGTCTGCTTGAGTGTGTTACACGCGACCTAACCGATACAACCTGGACCGACCGAACCTTATTATTTACTTTATACTTATCATTAATGCTTAACAATAACTGTCAATAGGTGTTTGACCGTGCATTTCATACAACATTTGGAAACCTTTGATCATACATACTTACCACCTAACAAGTGAGTTTCGTGGCCCCTTTTTACGCTTATACAACATTTCAATCATTTACAAACATGGGGGAAAAGTATGCTCACCCATTTTCAATGCTGTACAATTTACATACAATTTACATACTTGGAATCAACGTGTTACTGTTTTGTGAGTACTTATCTGATACATGCTTGAGTTTGCTGTGTGGTACTTTCTTTGCAACTATTTAATTCCAGTGTGGGAACCGACGGATAGGTATTGGTAATACTACTGGGTTGACACCCCAATCCTTGTTTGTTGGTATACTAGTTAGTACCAACAGTTGCCAGAAACGGGCCCTTGGGTGAATATATTCCGACAAGATCTTTGTGTACGTCGTTAGGTTTGGTTACAAAGCTCATTGTCATGTGATTATACTTACTTATAACTGTATTCACGGTATTCCACATCATTTACTATACAACATCAATTACTTATTTACTATTTAAACCTGCGAGCTCACCAACAATTTTATTGACCATTTTGAGCATATCTTTTCAGGTGACAATACTAACTGAGGATCTAGGTGTGCTGCCTTAGTGAAGACCCTAGGATGCATTTTTGAGACTAAACATATTTGACAAACAATCATTTTGATACAATGTTGTAGTCCGATAAAACAATATTATTCTTTTGATACTTGTTCCCGGGTTGTGGGAATTTATATTACAATTGATACTACTTGTCTATGTGAATCATTTAACATGTTTATGCTTATGGCCATGTTGTCGTGAACATTGACTAAACACGACACAAGTCTCCATTTGTGTCGAGTGTCGTCATGACACGCTTTGTCATCATTTATTATATTGCAACTCTATTACTTACCATGTGTTATGACGATCCCGATCTCGTTACATCCCCGTGTTTCCGCTTTTAGGGGGGGTGACATGGCGTATCCACATCCTTTACATAGGCCAAGTAGGCACTACATCCACGCCTCATACACTTTCCCGCCACTGCCATCGAAATAACTTTCGGAATCGTCGTGACCCGATCACCATAAACCGTCACCGAACTCCCGTCAGGCGCTGTCAACCGAATCATCTTCTTGCGACACACAATGTTCGCCTCGTAGTTCGCTAACCAATCCATCCCAAGAACCAAATCAAAACCACCTAAGGTCATCACGAACAGTCTAACAGGAAACTTATGACCTTCTAGTTCCACATCACAGTCTTTTATTGTAGATCCAGGATAATCAAACTTGAATCAAATCATGAAAAATTAGATCAAAATATGATGAACACAATGAAAACCCTTTGATCTTCAATTAGATTGCAAAATGTGTGTTTACAAATAATCCCTCAATCTATTGGTCATGCAACCATTAACCAAAACCTAATGACAATTAACCTATTTATAGTCTAGACTAAGATTCACTAATTGCACTTAACCCCCTAGACTTAGGCTAATTAATACAAAATTACATATTAAGCATAAAAATGACTAAAAACAAGATAAAATATATTTTGTTCACACAAAATATATTTATTACAATAAAACTCCTAGTCATTTAAATCTTCAACGTCTTGTCTCGGTTTCTCGTCTCGAGCGTGTCGGGTTTGACTTTTGTTGACTTTGACCGTGACGTTGACTTTTGTTGACTTTCATTGTGTTGATAATATAGACTATCTTTTCCAGCTCCAACAATACTCCCCCTTAGTCTATCATTATCAACGTCTTCATACGAATTCAGCCCCGAGAAATCAACTGTAGAAAGATCTTCAAATTAAAGCTTTTTGAATTTGATGAGAAAAGTTATTCATCTCATAAGCTCCCCCTATTTATATGCTCCCCCTTTTTGAGTGCATCCTTTGTGAGGATATTGGAACAACTTTCCCAAATCTCTAATCTCGAGTGCTTCAGAAGATGTAGGAGGAGGATTCCTAGCTCGGTATCTTCTGCAAACTTGAAGAACAGGTTCTCTGATCAGGTACACTGCTCAACTGATGATCGGCCATCACTTACAGCAAAAATCTGAAACACATTCTCAAACACAATCTCGACATTTCTAATTAGATCATTTCATTTTAATAAAATAAACCCGTGTTTATCTCTGTGTGAAAAACAAGCGAATCCGTGTTCGTTTGTACGCAATTTCTATGAAATGCTTGAAAAATGATAAAATTGTATCAGTATAATATGGAAGACCTAAAAGAAATTTTGAACTAGAAATTTATTATATTTTTTATTTTTATTATATACATTTATTATAACATTTTTTTTAATCTATATTTTTTTATAACCGAGAATTGAATCGATCATGAGATCACATCCTCAAGATATACTTTAGCACAAAGATGAATTTAATCATCAACAAGCAATGAGATCACACTGATAACTGAATCTAATAACAGTCTTTGAATGATTTTTGGAATTGTCAAACAGATCAATAACGATTGCTGGTATGTTTGTCCACTTAAACTCATGCCCTATCTTTTTCAGCAAGCAGAAGATGATTCGTTAAGGTTCGATTAAATGCTTTAGAATGCTAGGACCCCACAATCATTTGGCAAAAACCCTCACCCAACTTCAGGATTTCTTGAATTTTGTAACGATCTTTACAGAGAAAGGCTTGTACATTAGTGTGCAAGTGATTATCGACAGAATATTGCTTTCTGTGATGAATTCATCATTTAGATAATTTGACACTACTTAGACCAAAATGGTGAGAGCTCCAGGTCTATACTCACGTATAACAAAGGAGATGACCATTTAATCATGTGCCGATGAGAGCTCCAGGTCAGTACTATCGTACATCAGAGGAGATCATCACTCCAGGTCAGTACTTCCGTACAGCAGAGGAGATTAGCACAAATACAAGACACATAAATACACCAGACATGACTCAAAGCTATGACATATACGATTTGTATCATGGTGGGTAAAAGATCAATTCTCAATCCAATTTTTGTCGGGACTCAGTTTTTATGCAGGCCAAAATGATTGCGTAAATCCAGACATCCTTAAGCATGATGTTTTAATTTAAATCATTATGCTGCTGTCTATTTTATTCTTCAGGCTGAGTCTACCAAGCATATCATTGATGAATCTGTTTGTTTTTCTATTATTTGCAATTAAAAATAAGATGTAAATCAGATAACAGCATCAGTTATTATCATTTCTCATTTTAAAAACGCAAGTCATGCAAAAACAAGCATTGCAAGAAGATATACAATCATTTCTCAATCATCTCAAATCAAGTTCCCAGTTCTCTTTTCATTTTTATTTACATATACTCTCCCCCTAAATTTTTATTTTTGCAAACTTTTTTATTTTATATTTATATTTATTTTTATTTTTTTTAATTTTTTTATTATTTTTTTATTGTTTTTTTATTATTTATTATTTTTTAATTTTTTTTAAACTGTACAAAAATAAAAATTTATCAAAGAAGGTCTTCCAAACTACACTGATATGAAGATAAGAAATGAATTCTCAAGAAATATGCAGTGATTGTGAAGTGAGAACGGTGATTGTGCATATAAATATCCAGATTGTGGATAAAATACCATGACCTTAACCTGTTTGTTCCGCCTCAAATTTGACTCAAGAACAATCTCTGTCAGTAAACCGGATTACTAACAGTCCTCCTGAATTGTTCCTGCACTCATTAACAAATTAGTTAGAAAGGGAAACCCAGGCCATCGTAGTCCTGGAAGTTCCTTTTTCATCAAGATAAGTAACAAGCTTCTGCACACAACCGTTTAAACAATCGGGGATTGCTGTATCCTTCTTTTTAATTTGCCAAATTTGTTTCGGCTCAATTAACTTGGATTTGAATGAATTAAATTTGGAAATCATTTTCTGTTTAATACCAGAAGGAAAAGAATTTGGATTTGAAGCTTTGGTCATTTTCATCTTTGTATCATGTGAAACCGGCTTCACATGAAAAGGTTTGGATGGAGGGTTTTTCATCCAACCATTCAAAGATGTGTGTTGTTTACCTCTTGATCCAGAGAAGCAACCCGTGTTACCTTTACCGTCTGGAACATTCTTTTTAGACTTACATTCGGATAAGCAATTTGTTTTGCCTTTACCATTCCTAGCAAGCCTTTGAGGACATTTCTTTACCACATGACCTTCTTTTCCACACTCAAAACAAGCCTTGAATGGCTTTTGATGCTTGACTGAACCGTGTGATGCAGGTGGAGATGAGGATTGCTTTGAGCTTGTAGCAGATTCTTGCTTGTTTTGGCATTTGCTTTGCTGAACAGGGAATGAGATCTTTACTGATTGACTGGGTTGCTTTGCAATTGGAGAAGAGATCCGTATTGGTCTTGATTTAGCTTTTGGAAGCTTTTGTGACTTGACAATGTTAGGAGACATCTTGATCTGTGAGGAACCAACACACACCTCTGTGATTGATTCATCATCTGAGCTTGTCCAGTCTCGTATACACAGATCTTTCTCCAACGGATCTTGATTGACAGGAATAGGATGTGTTGTTGTTGGAACTTGATGATTAGGTGATTTCAGATTTATCTCTTCTTTCACAACCCTGACAGGCTCAAAAGTAGGAATTGCACCTGCTTTAAACTTATCAAAGAAGTTAGAAGAAATAGTAGATATAGATTTACAAACAACCGGGACTGAACAATCATTAGCTTGACTGTCAGCATTCGATCTATTGTATCCCATACCAGTTGTAGAATCATAATCATCTCGCACCTCTTTAAGATTCACACCGCTCAAACCTGCATGCAAACTACTATTAGATTGTTCAAACAAATCATTTTTAGGATGAGGTTTGGGAATTGGTGAATAACATAAAGTAGAAGGGGGTGGAACTGAATTAAATACAGTTTCACTATCAGATTTATATCCAATCCCATGTTTCACCCGCGCCCCTTGTTGTTTAGCAATAAGCTCATCCTTTTTCATGTGTGAAAGGGTCCATTTATCAAGCTTTGTTTGAAGCTTTGTCGTTTCAAATTGAGCTAAGACAACCCTTTCTCTCAGAATATTAATTTCAACGTTACGCTCCAAAATGGTTCTTCTTAAAAGATCATTTTCAGCCAATGCTTCATTAAGTTTTCTTGAAAAAGCAATTTCATTTTTCTTTAATTCCTGATTGATTCTTTTTAATTCTTTTTCATTTTCCAATAACAATCTGTTTGCCTTATAAATTCCAAATAACCGGATTTTGCATGACGAAGAACACATATCCTGAACAGTCTCATAAGGAAGACCCATGATAGATCGTTCTGCAGCTAAGCTCTTTTCACAGTTGCAAGCCCATGTAATTTCTTGTTGTTCCTCTTCTTTGACCTTCAGCATCTTGTCAACCTCAGACTCTTTCTCTCTTTTATCAGCTTTTTCCAGCCTTATCCTCATCGGTTCTCATAGATTCTGGTTTACTGTCATTGTCGACTCTTAGAGCTTCACGATTCCCTTCAACAGTTTCTCTGAATTTAGAGTTTAAATACGAATCAGTTCTCAATAACTTCAACTTTTCAATCATCTCTGTTTTGTAATCAAGTATGCTTGTTATGGAAGAAACAAGATCAATATTAAGCGTGTGGGTTTGATGTGGGAACACTGCTTCCTGAAATTCGTTTCTTTGGATATCCAGCTCGAGAGATTTTAGTCTGTTGATCATATCCATAAGTTTTGAGTCGACATAACCTCTTTCTTGCTTCAGCATTTTAACTTGATGATTCCATGTAGACGGAAGAGAGTCTAGAAGCTTTTGAATCTGTTCATGATTACTGAGATCAGGAACATGCTTCTTTAGATTATTTGCCACCTTTAAGAATCGATCAATCAAATCTGACAATTTTTCTTTCTTCATTGCTGCAAAAGAATCAAACCGACTTTGTGCCGTTATGAGATTATCTGATTTAAAATCTTCTGAAGATGACATTGTATTAAAAAAAAATTTAAACAATTAAACGCCCCAAAAATATTTTTTTCCAAAAAGTTTATAATAACTCAATTAATCCCAACTAAAGGGAAAAAGTCATCTTTAACATTCCAATTTCGCTGAAGAAATGATAGTTTCGCCGAAATTATAGTTTCGCAGAGCTAGTTTCGCTGTGAACTCTAGTTTCGCTGAGCTGACAGTAGTTTCGCTGGCAATTTCGGCAGCAGTTTCGCTAGCCAAATGCTTTAAATTGCTTAGTTTCGCCGACAATTTCGCACAAAACAAGCTTGAACATTCGTTCAAAGATACTTTCGGCAGCAATTTCGCTTGTAATATGCACACAAGCACTGTTGAACTTTCGTTCAAGATCACTACTTTCGCTGAGGTGCTAAAATTAACTACAAAGTGTAAAACACTTGTAGTTTCGCTGAAAGAACATGCAGTTTCGCTGGAAGAACTCGTAGTTTCGCTGGACGAAGCTGAAAAGCTTTTTCAACACGAAATCAATCTGAAATCGCCCAAATCTTAATGGATTTGAAATCTGATGATTAACAGAGCTTTCCCAACCAATAACAAGCAAACTTCAATCAATTTCCATATCAATAACACTCAAATCTGATCCGAAATTGATGAAAACTTGATATTGAACAAAAACAACCAAAACCTCAACTTCTCTCTCTAAAAATCTTCATATCTTCAGTGAATTTGATCCAAAATGGCTCTTATACCAAATTGTAGATCCAGGATAATCAAACTTGAATCAAATCATGAAGAATTAGATCAAAATATGATGAACACAATGAAAACCCTTTGATCTTCAATTAGATTGCAAAATGTGTGTTTACAAATAATCCCTCAATCTATTGGTCATGCAACCATTAACCAAAACCTAATGACAATTAACCTATTTATAGTCTAGACTAAGATTCACTAATTGCACTTAACCCCCTAGACTTAGGCTAATTAATACAAAATTACATATTAAGCATAAAAATGACTAAAAACAAGATAAAATATATTTTGTTCACACAAAATATATTTATTACAATAAAACTCCTAGTCATTTAAATCTTCAACGTCTTGTCTTGGTTCCTCGTCTCGAGCGTGTCGGGTTTGACTTTTGTTGACTTTGACCGTGACGTTGACTTTTGTTGACTTTCATTGTGTTGATAATATAGACTATCTTTTCCAGCTCCAACATCCACGCCAGGCGCTGTCAACGGAATCATCTTCTTGCATAGGCCAAGTAGGCACTACATCCACGCCTCATACACTTTCCCGCCACTGCCATCGAAATAACTTTCGGAATCGTCGTGACCCGATCACCATAAACCGTCACCGAACTCCCGTCAGGCGCTGTCAACCGAATCATCTTCTTGCGACACACAATGTTCGCCTCGTAGTTCGCTAACCAATCCATCCCAAGAACCAAATCAAAACCACCTAAGGTCATCACGAACAGTCTAACAGGAAACTTATGACCTTCTAGTTCCACATCATAGTCTTTTATAATCTCAGAAATCCGGGTAGACTTACCTATGGTGGTTTTCTACATCAAAGGGCGCATCAACATGTCTACTACTAACAGGCAGCTTAGCACAGATAGTAACAAAAATAAAACTTTTACTAGCACCAGAATCAAATAACACAAAAGCTAAAGTTTGGTTCACTAGAAACGTACCAGACACAACATCAGGGTCCGTCCTAGCTTCCTCCTGTGTCATGGTGAATGCCCTGGCGCTCGCCCTCGGTCCTTCACCTCCCGTCTTCTTCACCCCAGAACCCTCAGCCCTTGGCTTCTTACCATCCCTACTCATGTGGCCCTCCATGCCACAGTTAAAGCACCGGACCGTACGATAGTCCTTGGCTATATGCCCCGCCTTCCGACATTTGAAGCACACATTTAACCCTAGCCTACATTCCCCACTATGCTCTCTCCCACACCTACCGCACTTCTTCATACGGCACCCGATGCGACCACACGGCGGTCGTCCACCCGTGCCTTCTTGTTACCCGTCGAGGCATCACCCCGACCAAACCTCTTCCCATGCCAGTTCCGATCACCACCACCCTTCTTGCTACCTTCAGTCACCACCACCATTCTCTCATCATACAGTCTCCCTGCCAAATCCACCGCCGACCTAAACGTACTCGGTCGGGCAACGATCATGTGCCTGCGAATATCCACTGGAAAACCCTGAATGTACCTCTTAATCTTCCGTGACAGAGGCGTCACGTGATCTGGCACCAGACGTGCCATCTTGTTGAACTTTGTGGTGTACTGCTGATATGTCATGGTTCCCGCCTCCAGTTGCAGGAACTCTCTCTCAACTTTATCCCATTCACGGTGAGGACAGAACTCCTCAATCACCGGCATTTTCAATTCTGACCATCTCATTCTTCCGATAGCCCGACTACCCTCAGCTTGGACTATATTGTCCCACCAGCACAAAGCTGAGTCCACTAAAGAATGGGCAGCAAACTTCACCTTTTGATCCTCTCGGCACTCGCTGATATTTAAAACGGCTTCCATTTCTCTCACCCATCGGTGAGCAGCAGCAGCAGTGCCGTTACCATCAAAAGTAGGGGGCTTGCATCGTTGAAACGCCCCATAGTTACAGCCTCGTGCCGCCTCCGGCGCAGGCTCCTCTTCTTCCTCTTCTTCATTATCAGAGAAAACCGTTTCAGGCTCCGGTTGCTCCCGTCCTCTCGAGGACCTGTTTCTCTCCTTTCTTTCTCCTTCCTTTACAGCCTTGATAACTTCTGTCACCATAGACGGTAAGATTGTCTGCATGACCTGATGCACCTCTTCAACAACAGCCTCCTTTACCGAGGCTATCAAGTTCGCATTCTCATCCCCAGCCTCCGGATGAGGGGTCTCAACTTCTTCAGGAACCACCCTTTCGACCCTAGGCCTTCTCCTTTTGGGTCGCGGTTCAGCACCAGGCCCACCACGACCTCCACCCCTTGAAGCTTTTGAAAATCTACCACCGGTCATTCTCTAACACACTGAAAGATTCAAACACCAACACGGTCATTCAAGGGAACAGCTCAGTATATGTCAAGTATAGTAAGTCCCTAATTACAGTGGCCAGTTGTGATTAGCCACTTACTTTACTCTTCATACCCCGAGCATTACCTGTCCTGACTACATCAGTATTTAAAATCTTCATACAACACATAAACCACATAACATGCGCACGTAATACCGGTTAACATTACGAAAATACCTGATGGCACGCAGCTATTCAGATTGGCATCCCATTCCCTTTCTGTCCCATTTTCAGTTTAAGTTAAGGTTTATTTTGAAAATTTACCCATTTCACTTAAACTTTGGCTCTGATACCAACTTGTAAGGCCCCGTTCCCGGGACGCTTACAGTTGGATCCTCATCGCAATAAAACACATAATTACATTTGTATTTCATAAAACATCGCAGCGGAAACATTTAAAAAATGACATTTACATTTCATTATAAAAGCTTTTGCCAAATAATACATCGTTAACCAGTTACAAAATACATTGCTGCATTACATCACAAAAGCCTTATATAAATGGATGCCATCCAAAAGAGCTGAGTAGCCGCCCCGTGCCATCCTCAGCAACCATTACCTGCCAACTGGAAACACATAAAAGTCAGCGTTGCTGAGTGAGTTCTAGTTTTATAATAAAACATACTTTATCTTTCGTTTAAAACCGTTCTTTACTTTCATGCGATCACACATCATACGCACACATAGATAATATCATTATTATCTTCATCATTCATTCATACTTTAACTTTCGTTCATTCATCGTACGTCATTAACTTTTACATTCTTTCACCATTACATTTTTTCCTTTCCATCAAACCATAAACCTTACCCTTTTGTTCATGGTACTGGACCTAGGCCTATCATAGACCTTCTATAACGGTGCATCGCACCTCCGGCCACAGTACCTAAGGTAAAGTTTAGGTGTACCATTGCCATATGCAATACCTTTCTGTTCATGATGCTTGACCTAGGCCTATCATAGACCTTCTATAACGGTGCATCGCACCTCTGGTCACAGTACCTAAGGTATGCAACAATGGTTCTATACAAATGGTCAATCTCAAAGAAAGACCCCGATGTGCATCCTCCCGGGGTAGCGAACCCACACACCATTGGGCTAACACCTTTTAATGGCGTGTCCCGACACATAAGGCTTGCAAGACTTTCTTTACTTTCATCATTTATTAACGCATGCATTCATCATGTTCCCCTTTTCGTCATCTTTCACTTTACGTTACATAATACTTTCAATTCATTCATTAACGTAACACGTAAAGCCACAGGAAAGATAAACATTTATCATAATCAGGAACATCAACATACACAGTCATCATCATCATACAGGGCAACATCATACATACATAACATACATCATGCATAAATATGCAACATCATCATTATCGTGCCCAACATACCCTATAAGGTCTCAACAGTCATCTTACATGAACTTACGGGAATTTCCATGTCAAAACTTACATCTGCACTTTCCCCAAAAGTCAGTAATTAAACTACACTTTTCCCCGGGTACAACAGCCCTACTTGGGCCTATGGACACCCTTCAGTCGCATGGCCTCCAAGCGACTGAACATCATGCGAATGGACCAATGCGGATGAACACCCAGTCGTGCGAATGGACCTCATGCGGATGAACACCCAAGCGAATGAACACCCATGCGAATGACCTCATGCGGATGGACTCAATGCGGATGAGTCCTATGCGAATGGAGCTAATGCGAATAGACCTCATGCGGATGAAACTGATGCGAATGAGCACCTATGCGACTGGGCCCTCAGTCGCATGACTCCCCATGAAACTGGCCCCCAATCGTGCGAATGAATCCTCAATCATGCGAATGAACGTCAATCGCACCTCAATCGGCCGTATGGCCTCCATTCGGTCGCATAGCCCTAGTTGATGCAGAATGGAGTTCATCCCGAACCCAATCTGCCATTTTCGACCTCCAAGCTCATCCAAACCCATTCTAAGCCTAAATCAACCATCCTAAACCTTAGGAATGCATACCACAACACCATTCAAGCACACACAAGCCCAGAAACAAACTCCAAATGCATCACACGCAAACACATACAAATGGGTCAAACACACACACACAAAAACAGTTTTCTATGTGTTCCAGAGCCAAAATCGTTTGAAAACATGTAAAAGAGGGGTCCTAGAACTCACACAAACGACCACAACAAGAAGAGCTTCGAATCAACACGCTACACTTCGATTTTGCATGCTTGGATCTACTCGAACCAACCTTTTTCTCTCTTTTATCCCTTTCTTCTTCTCCTCTCTTTTCTTGGCTGAAAATGTGGGTGTGGGGAGAGGGTAATGGCTGCCCTCTCCCTTCAAATATCTCCACTTACCCAACTTTCTCTCGTTGGCGAGTTTGGTCCTCCGACTTTGGACTTTATTTCTTTTTCTTCATTCGTCGGCTTCAAAATAAATAAATAACCGGGTGTTACAATCTACATATTTGAATGTCTGTTAATCAACATATGCTGAATGTCTGCTGATCAGCATATGCAGATTAACTACCGATCAGCAGTGACCTCCGTGAGCTACTGATCGACTGCTACATAGAACAAGTCTGTTTGTGTCGACGGGTGATGTGTTTCACCTTTAGGGGACAACATAGTACATAAGCTGCTAAATCCGATACACAGATTACCTGCTCTACTATTGTATCTTAACATAGAATAGTTATTCTTATTTTTTAGTATAAAAGTCCTTACACTTGTATAGGAGAGGCAAGCTGTCTAAGTCATTTGATTGTATATACCGAATTGTAAACTTTGTACAAAATAGTTTAATCAAGTGAATACTTTGAAAGAACTCATTGTGCATTTATATTTTCTCAAAGTATTTGTGTTGTGATAGTAAGTAACTAACTTAGATTACACATTTGTTAGCTACTGATCTAAGAAGAACTCTTGTTTGTCTAAACTAGCTCGATCCAACAAGTGGTATCAGAGCTTTGGCTCTTGATTTGCTTGAAATCATTTTTCAACAAATCACTTGTTTCTTCTTTTGATCATACTATCAAACACCACCTATACTCATATCTCTCTACCCTCTCAAAATGACTGTTGTAGCCATTTCTAGTAAACATGATTTGGAGAATGGTACTCAGACCAAACCTGCCATGTTTACTCTAAATAATTATGATACTTGAAAATCCAAATGGAGGATTTCATAAGGAATCAAGACATAAGACTTTGGCTCTCAATTTTGAATGGACCATATGTCCCCATGGCCCAAGCTGCTGGTGAAGGTAAAGCAAGGATCCCCAAAGATCCTACAAAATACTCAAATAAAATCAGAAGAAAATGGATGTGGATTCAAATTCTCTAAGGCTGATCAAAATGAATATACCTAACAACATTATGCATGGCTTCAAGAAATTCACAACTGCTCAAAGGTTGTGGGAAGCTTTGAAAGCCATATTTGAAGGAGCGGATGACATGAAGGAAAAAAAAGAGATGTCTTGAAACAGAAGTTCAAAAATTTTGTTTTATAAGGGGAGAAACCATGATTGCTACATATCTTAGATATGTTGAACTTCTAGACTCTCTAAATGAAGCTGGAGTGAAGATGGAGAATAATGATACACTCAGAAAGTTCTTAAGATCCTTAACAAAGACATGGACAGTTTATACTGTATCAATTAGAAGAACTGAGAATCTGAAGACAATGACTCTTGAGGAGTTATACGACACCCTCAATGCTTATCAATGGAGATGGATGCATATGAAAAATCATTGTGTAGATCTTCAAACCCCTTAAAGTTATCAGCTCTCATGGCCCTTATACATGAGCCAGTTTATTATCACTCTCACTCCCAACTCTATCAAACTCCCATTGTGACTCATCAAGCACCTATGATCACCTAACATGAATCTCCAACTGTTGAATCTCAATCATCACCATCATTCAACAGATGGAATCAGCCAGCCTCATCATCTTTTTCACAATCATATCCCACAAACTCCATTTTCATTAGTAACCAAGCAAACTTCTTTTAACTCTCTAAAAAAGATCTGGAGTGTATTCATCCAGATGAACTTGAAGAGATGGATATCAACTACCAGATAACAGTGATATCCTTCAGGGCCAAGCAATTTCAGGAGTGAATTGGAAGAAAATTCCTGAAGTAGAGAAGCTCGGGATTTGGGTTTGATAAGAGCAAGGTGAAATGTTTCAACTACACCCAGTTTGGATATTTTTCCAAGTAATGAAAAGCACCAAAGTCTAACCCATCTCCTCTAAGCTCATCAAATCATCAACAACACTCAACTCATCAAGGTACTTCCTCTTCATTCAGCCAGAAAAATACAGCAGCTATAGCCTCAGGAGAAGAGGTGATGGACTGGAGCTTCCAAGTGGAAGATGTCACACCCATCAATAATGCATTGATGGCTAGAAGCTTAACCTCCCTACCTCAGGTAACATCTAAACCTTGTTGTACTCCTGAATGCATAGCTAAGGTTAACTTGTACAGAAATCACAATTTGAATCTCATGAAAGATGTTCAATCAATCAGTCTTCTTAAAACTGATTTTAAGAAAAATGATCAAGCTCAAAAAAAATAACAAAGCTAGAAAAGATTGTTTCACACCTAAAAGATAAACAAACCAAGTTAGAGACCTAAATTGATGATCTTCTAAGCAGATTAAAATCAGCACAACGCGATTTAGTCATAGCTAAAACCTATGCTGATAAATATAACATTCAAACTGAAAAGTTTGAAAATTTACTTGCATTTACTAAAAAACTGTTAGTGCTCTAGAAAGATTAACATGTTATCTTTAGATGTCTTTTTAATACTTTGTAATAGTATAGGGACTAGTTTTGTAATTAGTTAGTTCTTTTTTTTCATTATAAATAGCTTAGACTTACAGGTAGTAGGAAACTAGTTGAATACGAACCTGCTTACATACTTTGTAATTTGTCTTTACTTGATATTAATGAAACCATGAATTTTGTTGATATCTTGCTTGATTTGATTACTTTGTTTGTATTTCATTGAATTGTGTTCATACATCATCACAGATTGGTACATTTGATACTATCAAATGGTATAGAGCTGTTGGTAAGCTGTTAGTTATTGATTTTTGAAGTTTGTCGAACTTTAAAACTCGAAAATCTCACTGAATTTGTGATTGATAGACAATTCAAATGAAAATTTGTGAATTTCATGTGTTTCATCATCATAAACATGATTTGAATCACAATTAGCAGTTAAATTCATCAAATTCAAGTTAATTTGTTGAATTTTTGTTCGAAAAAGGTTTATATTTTCCGGGCTGAAAAACTCAAAATTGATTGATTTGTTGCTGATATTGAAAGAAATTGATATTAGAAGAATGATTATCGGTATAAAACATGCTTAATTGGAAAGTTTCAATCCAATTCATCAACAATTGAAGAATTTCAGAAGATTTGAGTTAGTTACATTCATATGAACATGATGAATGTGGCGCATGAGTTGAGATTGGCTGAAAAATTTGTCTAAGTGTTAGGCGTTTGACTACTGTTTAGGCGCATTAACAATGTGTGGACGTTTTTTAGTTCAGACGTTTGACTATTGTTGAAGAGAAAAAGGCCAGACGCATCATCTTTGTTGAGACAGATTATAAGTGTTTAGACGTTTGACAACTGTTGAGGCGCTTTACAACTGTTTAGGCGCATGTCAACTGTTTAGGCGCATTTCAACTGTTCAGGCGTTTTAAAACTGTTTGGACGCATCAACTTGGGCATTTTGGAAAATTTTCTAAGGCATTCCCTTAGACGTTTCTCAACTCAGGCGCATCAACTGTTTGGGAGTATAATCACTGTTCAGGCGTATCACCTTTGACACTTAGAATTTTTTTTAAAAAAAAGAAAATTTTTTAAAAACTTTTGCATTTATTTTCTTAATTCAAAATCTAAAACAACAAAAATATAAGAATGGTGAAATCAGAAGATTCTGAAAATAGAGTTCCAAAACTTAAAAATAGAGCTGATTTCAAAAATTGGTCTCTTAGGCTAAAACAACATTTTAATTTCATTGACACTGATCTTTGGAAATCTATAGAAAAAGGACCATACATTCCTATAATCACTGATGGGCCTGACAGAGGGTTTGTTTATACTAAAGATTCTCCAGAACCCTATCCTGAAGATGGTCTTCAAGGAGATGATTTGAAAAGAGTAAAGAATGATATCAAAGCATATTCCTTGATGTGTAAAGGACTACCTTTAGAAGTTCTTGCAAGGCTTGATGAATATCAAACTGGATACATCTTATATAAAGCCTTAAAGACCATTTGTGAAGGAGGCAAGGAGATTCAAAATCTCAAGAAACAAAAGTTGAAAAGACAATTAGAATTGTTTCAACATTTGTCTGGAGAAACCATAAATCAGATGATTAACATATTTGTTCAACTTACAACTGAGATGTCAACAGCTGGTATTAAGCCTGATCTTGAAGATCTAAATCTTAGACTACTCAATGCTTTACCCTCATCATGGAAACAAACAGTAACTTTACTAAATCATACTGAGAAGTTCCCTATGGATCTAGATCTACTTATTGCCAAGATAGAGTTAGTAAAGATTAATGAAAGCTCAAGGAACAATGATAAAGCAAAATCAATGTCTTAGTATCAGTTTGTTGCTTCTCCTGCAACCACTATTGAGAATGCATTTATGGCAAAATGTGAGAAAAGTACAGAAGAAGAGGGAGATTTGTTTGTTGAAGCAGGATTTTTCACTGACTCATCATTTGTGCTCCTGCTTATACAACTCAGTCTCATTCTCAATCTCCTCCTAAATCTCAGTCTCAAACATCAAATGTTCAAACAGAGACTTCTTCATCTAACTCTTCTAAATCTAGCAAAGTTAAAGATGTGATAAACATCCTATTAGAGGATGAAGAGTCTAAAACTGCATTCACTACATTTATGGCTAGTTATCAAGCATATCAAGGTAGCCATTTAACTCAATTAGATTTTGTTTTGTAGGATTTGTTTGAGATGGATCCTGAAGATGTTGAAGAGATGGACTTAAACTGGCAGATGGTGATAATTGCCTACAGAACACAAAAACATTCATATGTCAACAGGAAGTACAAGCCAAGTGCTAACAAAACTGTTGGGTTTGACAAGTCAAAATCTAGATGTTTTAACTGTAACAGTTATGGACACTTCTCCAGAGAATGTAAAGCTCCAAGGAATAATGGAGGAAATGCTCAATCAAGTTCTAACACTCAAAGGTTTCAACCAACGCAGAAGACTTTTCAAAAGATTTATCAAAGTCTTCCTATGCCTGAACTTAAAGATGAAACAAAATCATCTGATGAAACCAAGAAAGCTTTAGTAGTCAGCATTAAAGATGGTTGATTGGAGTGCATATGCAGATCAGTTTACTAATGATTTAACATCAAGTTTATCTCTTGTTGCAGAAATCCAGGGACAAGATTGGTCAGAAAACAATGATCAAAGGTGGAAAGTGAGAATGAAGAAAATGACTATGATTGGAGTGATAAGTCTGATCCTAAGGAGGATACAGATGAAGTAGCTCTAATGGCATAGTCTGATCAACCAAAGGTTGACACTTCATCTTCAAAATTTGAAACCATATCTCCAAAATTCCCTGAAATCCCATCTGAAGTGAGAGAAAAACTCTGCATTAAATCATGCTATGAACATGTTGAATACTATAGAAACTACTCATTCAAAATCTGTGAGAAGCTAAAACAAGAAGAGTCTATTCATAGCAAACTAGAATCTGATCATAAAACAGCAGATCAAAAGATTATCTCTCTTCAAACTTCATGAAACAAAACTATAAAAGATTTAGAAATTGTTTCTAAACAATTGGAAGAGATGACCAAAAATCGTGAACAGGAGAAGATAGCACATGCTGCTACTCAAATGGATCTGGCTAAAGTAAAAAGTTCAAAAATGATTGTAGAAAAACTGGTAAGTGAAAGAAAAGATAAACAAAAAGCAGGGTTAGATTTCACTCATGAACCTATGCCTGAATCTATTACAAACACTCTACCAGAGAACTTCAATACACATGATCATTCTCCTGAGAATAAAGCTAAACTAAAGCTTTTCAGATCAAAAACAAGAATTCAGAAGAAGAAAAGGAAAATGTACAAGTGTTTGTTGAAAATGATCAAGAAAAGATTAAAAATGGTCATCCAATCAAGATAAAATCTTATGAACCAAAACAAACAAAACAAACCACTTCTGATCAAATTCATGTTGTATTAGAAGAAGTGAAAACTCAAAGCAAAGAAAAAGATAAACAACATGTAGGAACATCAGAAGATTCAAACACTATTAATCTGAAACAAGTTCAATCTGAAAAGGAATCTTCTTCTGACGATGTTCATTCTGAAAGTAAACCAAGTTCTTCTAAATCAAAGAATCAAAGAAGAAGAAAGAAATCATCAAAAACAACATCTGAACAAAACAAAAGTTCAGAAAATTTGATCAAAGCAACAAATCAAGCAACAAAACTTAAACCGCTAAAATTTGTGTCAGCAGGTTTGTTAAATATGGATTCTCTTCAAAACAACAAAGTAAAAACTATGAACAAATCTCACTCTGATCTGAAATCAAGTTCAGATTCTAAGACTTCCGTTGTAGCAAAAAGATTTGTTCCTAATGCATTCAAGAAGGAAGTTCATGTTAAACAAATGCAAAATAATTTGGCACAAAATCAAACAGTGAAAAACGAAAGACAAAAGATTAACTATTTGACACCAAAATCAAACATTGTGTCAATGTCAAAAGTTAACAAAAAGTTGTTTTTAACTCCACAAAAGTACTGTGAAATTTGTGACATGAAAAATCACAATACTGTTGAGTGCTATTTCAACAAGTAGTGTCACATATGTGACATGAGAAACCATTCCACAGCAGATTGTTATTTAACAAATATTGTACTTATTGTGATAAAAAGACTCACAATATTGCAAATTGTTATTTTAGAAATAGATCACTTACTAGAGGATTTGCAAAATCAAACATGAGCAAAGGTTATGCTAATCCTCAATATTTGAGAAATCAAACTGATGGATTTCAAAAATTCACTAATCAACCTTTTTCAGGTTTGAGATCTTTTCAAAAGAACAATTATGTGAGATCTAAACAAAATATGCAAGAACAATTCATACCAAGATCTGTAAGAATGACTAATAAAAATGTTAGTCATCAATACATTTCAAAAATTGATCAATCAAATGATATGAATGTTATAAAAAATAAATCAAACAATTTTTAAAACAATTTCCAAAATAAAATTGGTAAATTCATCAAGAATAAACCTGATTTGAATAATCTTCATTACAAACAATTTACAATTGTTGATAAATTTGGAAAACCCACGACCATCTCGGCTTGGATAGATATCTCAACTTAAATTTCTTGTTGTGCAGGTACGCCCAAAAAGACCACTCAATACATGGTATGTGGATAGTCGGTGTAGCCGGCATATGACAGGCAATCCTGCCTTGTTACAAGATTTTAAGATAAAGATGGAACACACGTCGCCTTTGATGGTGATGCTGGAGGAAAAATAACCGGAGAAGGAACAGTATCAAATGGGATAATAAGCTTTGATAAAGTCAACTTTTGTTCACAGTTGAACTTTAATCTTTTAAGTGTATCTCAAATATGTGATAAATCATACTCTGTCCTATTTGATGATTCATTCTGTTATGTTTTGAAGCCAGGTTTTAAGATAAGCAAAGAGTGGGTGATTGTTACAGCTGAAAGAGATAGAGATGTATACAAGCTAGATATGTCTCAAGTTGATCCTTCAACTGAAACAACATGCCTAATTGCTAAGGCATCAAATGAAGAAAACCAGCTTTGGCATAGACGTCTCGGACATTCAAATTTCAAGAATATGAACAAGCTTGTAGCAGGAAATCATGTCATTGGACTTCCATCTAAGAAGTTTGCAACAACTGATCACTGCTCATCATGTTTGAAGGGAAAGCAACACAGAGCGTCTTATAAGTCCAAGCTCATAAACTCAACATCCAAACCTCTTCAAATGTGACATATGGACCTTTTTGGACCAACAAATGTCAAGAGTATTGGACGAAAATCATATTGTTTAGTTATCATTGATGACTATACAAGATTTTCATGGGTTTTCTTTTTATATGCCAAATCTGAAACGGCTGATTTATTGAAAGAATTTATCATTAAAGTTGAAAATCATTTGGAAAATAAAGTGAAAATAATAAGAAGTGATAATAGAACGGAATTCAAAAATGCTAACATTGAAATGTTTTGTGCACAGAAAGGGATAGCTCATCAGTTCAGTGCTCCCAGAACTCATCAACAAAATGAAGTTGCTGAAAGGAAGAATAGAACACTGATTGAAGCTGTTCGTTCTATGTTAGCTGATGCAAAAATTCCTATCACTTTTTGGGAGGAAGCTATATCAACTGCTTGTTTCGTTCAGAACAGAATCTTAATTGTGAAAGATAAAATGAAAACTCCATATGAGTTAATGTTTGGCAGAAAACCAAACATAAACTTTCTAAAATCATTTGGTTGTCCTGTTATGATTCTTAATTCAAATGATCAATTAGGAAAATTTGAAGCAAAATCTGATAATGGATTTTTCGTTGGATACTCATCTGTTTCAAAAGCTTATCGAGTGTACAACTCTAGGAAAAATATTCTTGAAACATTCAACGTTAAAATTCTGGAAAATTCTTTTCCATCAATTTCAAATGGTCTTGCATGGTTATTTGATTTAGATTTATTATCAAACTCTCTTCAATCTAACTTGTTTAATCAACCAAATTGTCTTGATTCTACAGGTAAGAAGAACTATAGAGGAGATCTTAGATCTTTCAGTGATGATTCAGATTCTGATGACCCAGATAATTCTAGCACAGACTACCCATTTTTATCATTTGTCAAGGACTCAACAATACAATTCGATGACAATAATCATGATAATACAGTTTCAGATCATTCAGTTTCATTTGATCAGGAAGGATCACAACATATTCCTAATGATGGTAATGAGTTTGTGCTACCTGAGTCTGGAACATCATCCATCTCTGGTGATGTAGTTGATACTGGTAACTTTGATTACTTTATTAACTCACCGACTCAAGTTCCAAACTTCAATCCACATTCTTCTACTTTGTTACATGAGCTTTCCAACTTGAACCAAACAAATCTGGATGTTAATGTTCAATGTGATGAGATTCCAACATCTCGTATTCACAAGAATCATCCAATTTCTCAGATTATTGGTCCATTGAATGAGAGAACAACAAGGAGTAAATCAGAACAAGCAAACGTGTGCTTATACTCTTGTTTTCTTTCTCAAATTGTTCCTAAAAATGTTACCGAAGCATTAAAGGACAATGGTTGGATAGAAGCCATGTAAGAAGAATTACTTCAATTTCTCAAACAAGAAGTGTGGAATTTGGTGGATCTACCTGAAGGAGAAAATGCTATAGGCACGAAATGGCTATTTAGAAATAAGACTGATGATCATGGTGTTGTAATAAGAAACAAAGCGAGACTTGTTGCACAAGGGTACACACAGGAAGAAGGAATAGATTATGATGAAGTGTTTGCACCAGTTGCAAGACTTGAATCCATTTGAGTTTTCCTGGCTTATGCTTCATTCATGAAATTTAAGGTGTATCAAATGGATGTAAAGGGTGCATTTCTATATGGTCCTATTACTGACGATGTGTTTGTGAAGCAACCTCCAGGCTTTGAGGATGCAGAATTTCCACATCGAGTATATAAGCTGAGTAAAGCTTTATATGGACTTCATCAAGCCCCTAGAATTTGGTATGAGACGTTATCACAACACTTAATCCAACATGGATACACAAGAGGGAAAATTGATCCAACTTTGTTCATAAAAAATGTTAGGACCTGGTATTTGAACGAAATACCGAGTGATTGCGTGTTAAACCAACTCAAATAGTGCGGAATCCTATTTGATTGGCGATCCAATCAGTGAGAACACACGATGAATCAATCAAGAATTGAAATCAACGTCAGAAATCGATTAGGAACCGATCTGATGTGTTCTATGAACTTGGAGAACGATTTGGGAGGCTTCTGGACGGCTAGGGTACGTCTGGAGTCGTAATGGGATGAATACTTTCGTTTTCCCACGAATTGGGTCTATTTATAGGTTAGTATTGTTCAATCGTGCGACTGGGCCATAAGTATGGTTCAGTCGTGCGATTGAACCATGCGGTTGATTCATCCGCACGACTGAGTGTCCAGTCGTGCGATTGAGTCAATCTTATGTGTCAATCATACGACTGATCCAGTCTCCTGGTTCAGTCGTGCGATTGAGTCAATCGTATGAAGTTATTCATGCGTGTGGTCCATTCGCATGGGCCATCCGCATGATAACTTCATTAAGTTAAGTTTGAATGTTCTATTTAATATAACTTAATGTGCACTCATTCAAACATTCATAAACCCAATCAATTTAATCACAACTCATTAATGAAACATTAAACATTACAAGTAACAACCAATTTATATCATTTCATTAATCGATTACAATTACATCATAATCAGACAGACAAGTTCATTACATTACAAATCATGATCTAGGGACATACATGCATCAACAAACTCCCCCTTGGACCTAGATCTATCTATTCTCTTGTCTTCTGCATCACCTCCTTATACTTCTTGTACTTCTCCTCTTTAGTGACTCCTGCGTGTATCTCAAAAGCAAAGCAGAGTCTTATGACATTTTGGAATTGGAGGGTTTGTACAATATCTTGCGTGTCATAGAATAGTGGCCACTTGTATAATGTGTAGACATCATTAGCAGACAAGTTGGTTAGCCACATTGGGTCGAATACCCTGATAGTATCCATTTGTCCCTCTTTATTCAACACTATGACAGCTTTAGCGGTTCTCCAATCATAGTACCACCATTTGAAGTGGGGAGTGAAGTCCTGTGGCATTTCCCTGAGAGGGATTCTCGACATTGTTCTCGGGGGACTCCACTTCAGCACTATCTTTGGCTTACCAGTTATGGGATCAACTTCAGAACGTCTGATATACCTCGTAGGTTGTTGGGGTTTGAAGTTGACCCACCTGGTGTGGTACTCTTTCCTCAGGGCAGCCTCAAACCAGCCTGACATCTTTCTCGGGTCAGCATATAGCAGCTTTAGTTTAGCCAGCTGGTTGAGCTCAAAACCAGGTAGAGTCTTCAGATCATGTGGAAACCTGAAGTACTCTATGCCCTGCTCCCTCTTAACTGCATAAGCGTTAAGGTCTTCAAAATAAGCCCATGAGATAATCCTGCCTGACACCTTATGGTGTTTCTTGACTCTGTAGAGCTTGGTGTAGGCATCTCTCTTTGGTGCAGCACGCTGGGCTCTCACTTCTTCAAAACAGGCAGCCCATTCAGCCTTGCGAATATCTACGTCTGCATTGGAGGCTTGGGCTGTTCCTTCAGTCTTTTCTGTTTCTTGCTCCATCTTGTCAAGTACCTCAAAAGTATCACTGACTAGGGATTCACCCAGATTGGGGACCACATTTCCCTCGGCGCCAGCGTACTGAGGATACTCTTCTGCAGTAATGTCTTCAACCTCAACTTCATCAATGTCGTTCAGTTCCTCATCACTGGTTGAATCAACTGTGGGAGCGTCCTTCACTATTTCATCGGGATTGAGTCGGAACATTTCTGCCAGTTGCTCATCAGACAGGTAATGAATTATCTCCCCTTCTTCAGGGGTATAACTCACAGACCGTCTTACTATCCCTTGTAGGTCAAGAATCATGGTTAATTGAGTCTTGACCATTTGAAGGGGAGCAAAGTCAAACTCATCCCTTTGAAAGTTTGGATCTGTTTGATATAAACATTCAACACATAAATCATTAGTAATTAATCAAACAGACATACATTAACTTAATATATATAAACATTTAATACACTTGTTTTTCATTACATGATTCAAGTACAAAATAAATAAATACATAAAACATCTAATCAGTACTTTTGTCTTGAATCTGTGGAGTGTCGCTCGGAGGAGCAGAAGTAGTGGATGACTGGTCTTGTCGATGTTTGGATCTCCGCTCTTGACCTGAAGCAGAGGCCGATGCAGCCGCATCCCCTCCTTCTGCCTCGTCATCATCGTCACGTCCTTCTGTCCTGTCTTCTTCGGTTTCCTCATCATCATCATCTCCCTCATCTTCATCCTCATCTTCATCATCATCATCTCCATCATCTCCGTCACCTTCCTTTAGCTTCAGGGGCTCATCCTTCGACCCCTTCAGCCTCAGCATGATCGTCTTGTTGGTCGTCTCCAACTCCTCAATACGTTTGACGGACTGAGCCTGTATGTCTTGGAGTTGGGACACCTCAACTCTCTGCTGGTCTATGACCCGAGCCTGCTCTGCCAGTTGCTGAGATTGGGCAGCAGCCAGGTCGGTCAGCTGGCGGATCTGCACCGCCTTCTCCTCGTCAGCAGCAAGCAGACGCATCACCATACGGTTTAGCGCTGAGAGCTGCTCCTCTACCCCGATGTGAGGTAGAGTGAATCCATGAGCATGTGAGGGCTGGGCTGACGGTCCAGCATGATGTGTGGTGGTGGTGGCAGTGGCTGTGGTGAATATGGGTCGGTGAGCTGATGGTGGTGAAGTAGGGGTGAATGGTCTGGTGATGGATGGGATAGCTACAGTGGTGGTAGGTAAAGTGGTGGATGTGGTAGTAGGAGTAGTGGCTGTGGTGGCTGTGGTGATGGGTGGTATGTCAGTAGTGGTGGTAGTGGTGGTAGTCACGAAGGTCAAACGACGCTTCTTCTTCTTCAAACCATGTGGTTGAGCCATCCGCTTCCTCCTAGTCCCGGAGGAAGTAGATGCTCCCCTTGCAGCTCTGCTAACTGACCCCGGAACGTAGTTCGGGTCAGTATCTCTCTCCGAGGAGTCCCTGGGGTGTTCACCAACCACCTTAAGCCCGTGGTCTGTGGGAACTACTTTACTTCCCACAGTCCTGGTGAGGGGCTCCTCGTCTGACTCTTCCTCCTCTATATCACCAGCAACAAACTCTTGATGGAAACCGGCCATCTCTGCGACCTCTCCGGCAGTGGCTGACCCCGGGGGAATAACGTCTGTATCTGTGCCTCTAGATGGGGCAGGCATGTCATCCCCGGCGTCGCCGCTATCATCATCATCAGAGTCAGTCTCTGGTATAGCAATATGCTCCACATCTGAGTCACTGTCCTCGTGGCGCCACTTCCTCTTTGCTGGCGCCTCATAATCAGCACGGGCCAGATGCCCAAACAACCTCCTGACAGGGGGCTTCACCTGCTTCCCCCTGTATACCTTCATCCGGCCAAGAGTTGTGTCGTCCATGACCTCAAGAATAACAGCGTCCTCCTTCTCCTTCGGCAGGGAGGGAAGCTTCTGATCAATGATCATCTGTAGAAATCTAGGGTACATACAGAAGCCTTCCTTCCCCTTCCCCTCGAGGTTCTCCACCAAGTAACTGAATATCATCCTGGAGAAGCTGAACGGGTGGTTCAGCACCAACGCTGCATAAGCGTTCTGGATCTGGTCAGAGAGCTCGTCAAAACCTCCCTTCCGTGATGCTATACACTTCAGCAGCACGTGCGCAAGGTACTTAAACTGGGGACAGAGGTTACTCTTGTTGAGTACCCCGGCATTGATGTCCCCAGAGTACTTGGCTCTCATGAAGCATCCACGGACCGTGAGGGGGTGTAGACGAGTGGGACACTCAGCATCGTCTCCAAACTGTAGCACTATCCTCAGATCCTCCTCAGAAATAGTGATAGCCTCACCAAAAATCGAGCTCCTGATGCAATGAGGCTCGGTGGATCTATCTACAGATGCGCCTTCCCAGAAGGCCTGCTGCACTGATCTGTACGGTGTGCAGGGAGTAGATATAGCATAAGCGATCCTGGATCTCTGTAGGAAAGTAATAATGCCAGCGAAGTCGGCTGCATTCCTGGATGTCAAGTCCAGGTGAGCACATATGTTGTGCTTGGTGCTCATATTCCATCTACTCGCCATCTGTAACACATAATAATATAAACATTAGTTTCATCGGCTAAGAGTACAAAGCAACACTTAGACTTTGAATAAAACTGCCTGTCATGCGATTGGGGTTGTACGACTGAAGACAGTCGTGCGACTGAATCGTGCGATTGAGATTCAGACGTGCGATTGAACTCATGCGCACGACTGAGTGTGCGACTGGACTCATGCGCATGAACTCTTGTGCGGTTACACCAGTTGTGCGACTGAGTCTCATTCGCATGGTTCAGTCGTGCGATTAAGTGAATCGTTCCCTTCATTTGTGCGACTGAAGTTCATCCGGACGACCAGTCGTCTGTCTCATGTGTTCAGTCGTCCAAAGATCGAATCTACGCAGAATAAGTCTTAGCACTCAATTAACCGGTTCTTTAGTGTCGCATTCTATTCACTAACAACCTATTTGACTCAATTTTAACATCTTGCTTAGTTTTAATAGGTTATTAGGGTTTTGAGGTCTCGGTTCGCCTTTCACAGTTTTTAACAATCAATTAGGGTTCCATTCTTGCTGATTTTGATGGAAATGGACTTCAAAGTACCTGTACGATGATGAACGAACGTTAGTATCACAGAATCAACAAGAAAAATCAAGCAAATAAAATTTTGGCAGAGTAACGGTACGATATGCGAATTAGGGGCGATTTGAGAATGAGGAGTCTCTGCGACCGACTCCACCTCTATTTATATCCACCCTAGATCCAATCGTGCGACTGAGTTCATTCGCACCTTTCAGTCGTGCGAGTGGGACTCAGTCGTGCGATTGGGTCAGTCGCCCTTCTCCAGTCGTCCGACTGAAGTTCAGTCGTGCGACTGACTCACTCGTTCGCACTTAAGCCTCCGATTGGACTAATCGTATGATCCATTCGTGCGAATGGACTTCATTCGTATGGTTAGTCCATACGTATGGTCCATTCGTGCGAATGGGTCATACTTAGTTAATTTTTCTGCTATTTTACCAATTTACCTTTAGACTCTTTTATATTAATTAAATTAACGTTATGAACTTTTGATCATCTCAGACATGATCCTTTTATCTTGAAAACACTTTGATCACCTCAGACGTGATCCTTTTAACCACTTTGGTCACCTCAGACGTGACCCCTTTTAAAAATACTTTGTCACCTCAGACGTGACTGATATAACCTTTCAAAGAACATATGGTCATCTCAGACATGACCCTTTTAGTGAGTTTATTCCTTCTGATTTTCCTGATGTAGCCCGACACTTGACTCAAGTTAAAACTTAAAACAAACTAACTAATTTAAGAATTTAAACTAATTACATAATCAGACATATTTTTGGCTTTTTGTGAGAGATAAATCCAGAGATTGATATCTACGGGATTTGGATCGGGAGTAGATAGCTTCAACTTAGGTTGATCACATCTGGACCAATTCAATTTTTGGAATCATACAGGCAATTCAAATCATTTGGGACTCGTTATAAAACCTTTTGATGCTCAAGTTCTCGATGTTCATCCAGAGTCTTTTGCAACATAAGGAAATCATACTGAAACTCTTAGGTTTTCACATTGATTTGAACCTTTGAGGATGTAGCCACAATGATTGTCAGTATGTTTGTCCACTTAAATCCATACACAGACTTTTGACACAGACTGGTGACTTATTTAGGTTTAATTATTTCAACTAACACTTGTGGATCCCACACTTATATGGTAATCAACATCCCTCAGGAGCTTTTGAGCGGTCTACGGGTATTATTACAAGAAGAGACTATTCTTAGAGCTTTCAAAGAGAAGCCTGTCCTCAGGTCAGTGCCATCGCACAGCAGAGAGGCGGCAAACAACAATGAATTCTAGAATATCTAGGTTATGCTTATCCTCAGGTCAGTGCCATCGCACAGCAGAGAGGCACATAACCTATCTCCTTGTTAGAGCAGCTTATTTTATTTTGCACAAAATGCACCAACAACATAAGTCATTAGCTTTATTGCATTTGTCTTTCATTTTTTTCTTTGCTTTGCTCTAGTTATGGTCATCCGCACACATTTGTGGCGTTTACTTGCTCATTACCCTTATTGGAATATTGTTGATTGTGTTAACCAGTGATAAGATGGACGCCCACAGTCAGTTGAACACTTTAGTTTTATCTTGGAAAATCACCAATACGGGTCTAGTTGCTATTGTGTTGAATCTACCAACATATCATATTAGGTCTAGCACCTCTAAGTCTACTTTCTTTGTGTCACCTTAGGAGTTGCCAGTTTTCTATCATTTCCTTTTAGTATTGCTTAGACTAAAGAGTATTTCTTTGAACTTTGCCAATTACTAAAAACTTAAATTTTAAAGTCCCTCTTGATTTGTCCTGTGTACTATCATTTTCCAAAGGTATTGAATCGGTATCACAGATACAATCTACCTTATTTCAGCTCGCTACTCCTTCTCCCTCCATTTTTTTTTTTTTTAATGTTAAACTTGCTGACATATTCTCCCCCTAAATACTATAAATCATTTCTGGTTTAATTATTTAGGATTTTATAAACAGCAAGAGAACATGAGTTTAATAAAATTAAAATCAAATAGAAAAATCAAAATAAATAAATAAAATTTAAGTACACGACATCGGACTACACATTTTCATCATCAGGAATTACCTCCACTTTTCTTTTAACACCGTTGACCCTAATAAATATTGAAAACGTGTTTATCAAAGGCTTTAGTATAGAGGTCAGCGCGTTGAAAATCAGTATTAATTTTAACCACATCAATTAAGTTCTTTTCAAAACAATCTCTTATGAAATGGTATTTAATACCGATGTGTTTGGTCTTAGGATTTGGACCGGATTTTTAGTTACTGCAATTGCAGCAGAGTTATCAACAAAAATAGGAGTAGATGAAATTTTAAACCGTAATCCCGCATTTGCTGTGAATCCAGATGATTTGAGAACAGCAACTGCAGCAGCAACTATTCGGCTTCACAGGTTGACAAGGCAACCGATATGTCGCTTCTTACACTGCCAGGTAACTAATCTTCTCCCAAGAATTGACACCCTGCTGATGTAGACTTGTAGTTCATCTTGCAGCCCCCGTAATCCGAGTCACTATACGCGGTAAGCTCAAAGTCATCATCATGAGGGTACCACAATCCAAGTGTGGGTGTACCCTTCAGATAACGAAAAATCCTCTTGACCCCGATCAGATGGTTGACCTTTGGTTTAGCCTGATATCTTAGCATAGACATGTAGCATACATAATATCAGGTCTTGAGGCAGTGAGATACATGAGGGATCCGATCATTCCTCGGTACATAGTGGCATCTACTAGATCTCCATATCATCCGGTGCTATATCATGATTAGTAGCAAGTGGAGTCCCAGCAGCAGAAGCATTCTCCATGTCAAAGCGACTGAGAATGTCTCCTACATACTTGGTCTGATGTAGAAAGATTCCATTAGGTGTTTGATCCACCTGTAACCCGAGAAAGAACTTCATCCCCCCATGGCACTCATCTCAAATTCTTTCTTCATTACTGCTTCAAACTCTTTACATAACTCTTCGTTCTTTGACCCGAAGATTATGTCATCAACGTATATCTGTACAAGCAGTAGGTCGCCATCCTTTCCTTAATAAACAGTGTACAGTCAATTACTCCCTGCGAAAGCCGTGTTTCACAAGATGAGTTGAGAGTTTCTCATACCAAGCTCGAGGAGCTTGATGAAGCCCATACAAAGCTTTGTCGAGCTTGTAAACTCTATCCCGATGGTAAGGATCTTCAAAACCCTCGGGTTGACTTACGTAGACTGTTTCTCTGATTTCCCATGAAGGAATGCACTCTTTACATCTAATTGGTAGACTTTGATCTTCATGTACGATGCATAGGCAAGGAAGATACGAATAGCTTCCATCCTTGCCACGGGTGCAAACACCTCATTGTAGTCAATTCCCTCGACTTGGCGAAACCTTGAACCACCAGTCGAGCTTTGTTCCTGATAATGACCCCTTGGTCATCCTTCTTGCATTTTAGTACCCATTTAGTGCCAATGACTTTAGCACCTTTAGGTTTATCAACCAATGTCCATACACCTAACTTCTTAAACTGCAGAAGTTCTTCTTGCATGGCACTCACCCACGCCTCATCATTGAGTGCTTCACTGACATATTTTGGCTCAACCTGCGAGACAAAACATCGATAGGCACCATCATGAATGTAACCTTTCTCCATAACCGAGGCGTAATCAGCTGAGTACAACTGATTTCGGGTTTGTACTCCTGATCTGACATCTCCAATGACATTGTCAAGGGGATGATAACATTTAGTCGTGATCCTGGAGTAGTAGGAACAGCTACCTCAGAACCATGATTATGAACATTTGGTTCTGCATCTGAGGTAGTTGGAGTTTGAGGTTCTGAAGTTGAAGGTGCATCACTCGTAGATGCTTGTGGACTTGCTGGAACTGGAACCTGTTCCTCCTGACTGTTCTGGTCATCTTCTTCAGCTTCATCTTCAGAGGAGGAGTCACTGTTGTCGACTACTCCCCCTGACTGAGTAGATGATTCTCCCTGTGTGCTAGATGGTGTATTCAGAATATCATACATCATCCTAGTTGCTAGCTCATCGTCTGAGGGAGAGAGAGGTAGTTGAAGGATTTGAAGAATCCATCATAATCGAAGAAGTAGGCAGGTCCTTTGCCTGTAGTGGTGTGGTATATCTCTGAACGTCGACATTACACCACACTTCTACAAGACCCGTTGAGTTATTGTAAACTCGCTTATTCGGTATGTTGTATCCTAGAAAGATTCCTTCATCTGCCTTCTCGCTGAATTTTTCCTTCTTGAGTCTTCTTCAGAAGTGTACACGGCGCGCCAAAGGGTTCAAGGTACTCCAAATTCGGTTTGCGTCTTTGTAGTAGCTCATAACATGTCTTTCCGTGGCGCTTGACTATTAGGACTCGATTCAGTGTATAACATGCATTTGCTACTGCCTCATTCCAGAATTGGATAGGCAGTTTCGAGTCCGCCAGCATAGTCCGTGCAGTCTCTATCAAGCTCCTATTTTTCCTCTCAGCAACACCATTCATCTGAGGCGTGTATGCTGAAGTGAATTGATGAACAATTCCCTTTTCCTTGCAGTATGCCTCCATCCATTGATTCTTGAATTCGGTCCCGTTGTCTGAGCGTACTTGTCTAACCTTTAGCTTGTAGAGAGATTCCAGAGTGGTGACTAATTCCTTGAATGACTCAAATGTTTCTGATTTGGATTTCAAAACATTACCCAAGTGAACCTTGAGTAGTCATCAGTGACCACAAAACAGTACAGATCGCCTGCAATGCTCCTTGTACTGACTGGACCAAACAGATCCATGTGAAGAAGTTCAAGAGGAAGTTCTATTGAATGAACTTTCTTTTCCTTATGAGACTTCTTTGTCTGTTTGCCTTTCTTGCAAGCTACACAAAAGTCAGGAAGTTGGAAGTTCTTGACATTTACTCCTCTCACTAAGTCCTTCTGAATCAAGTGATTCATCTTCCTTTGACTAATGTGTCCCATTCTCCTATGCCAGGAGATTGAGTCCTTCTCAGTAGCTTTAGATAGAAAGCACTGCACTTCATGATCCGTTGGAGCAGCTGTTGACAGATCCAAGACATATAGGTCCTTATATCTTGAAGCAGTCATCAGAACTTGGTCCTCTGGAATCATATAGTCTTTCTTCAGCACGTAACACTTGTTGTTGTCGAAGATTACTTTAAATCCTTTATCGCAGATTTGGGAAACAGAAAGCAAGTTATTTGAAGTTGTTGAACGTAGTTCACCTTATCAAACTTAACTTTCTGATTTCCCACTTCTCCCTGTGCTGTGATGTATCCTCCCTTGTTTCCTGCAAAGGAAACATGCCCTCCTTTTATTTGTTTGACATTTGATAAAAGGGCTCTATTTCCTGTCATGTGCCTGGATGCTCCGCTGTCTATAATCCACGTGTTAGTCTCAGCACTATACCGAACACCCTGCACATATCAAGTAAATGTATTAGTTTAGGTTAGGAACCCAAGCCTTTACTGTCTTGGGTTTCCCAGAGGCATCACACATCATAAACTCTACCCATTGACCTTTAGAAGGTGAGGGTAACTCAGATTCCTTCTTGTCATCAGTATCAGTCACACAGGTAGTCTTCTCTTTCCATAAGCCAGATTTGTGCAATGCCTGTTTATGATAAACAGTCGTCTGGCTTACAGGTTGGACTTTAGGTTCACTAGATCTTCTAGGTGGAGTTAGAGAACTCCTCTTAGAAGACCTAGGTCTAGAGTCCTGAAGATCAATCTTCTTCTTGGGTGTCTGATAGAAAGGACAATAGGAAGCAATATGTCCACATTCTCCACAGTTGTAGCACAATCTGCTATCAACCTTATAATTTGACTTTCTTTGTGGAGAAATGCGTGACACTTTAGTAACATCAATCACTTTAGGTTTTGACTCTTGCATGTTTGATGTTTTCTCTGGTTTAACAAATTTAACTGTTTTAACCTGTTTAACTTGTTCAACTTTTTGGTTAACTGGTTTTTGACTTGTAGCATGTGAAAAATTAACGTTTGAAGTCTTTTTGGGTTCTGATTTGACTCGGTTTGACCCTGACTTTAAGTTAACCTTTTCAAATTCATTTTCCAGATTAACACAAGGCAATTTACCCTTTGCCTTTGAAGTGGCCTCCTTTTGTTTCTGTCCAGATTCAGTAGATGAACATGATGTGTCTGGATCAGTAACAAGAGGAGTGGTCACCACATGATCCTTGATTGGGTTGTTGTTTACTGGTTTAGACTTGGTGTTCATCAAGGTCTCAGGTGGTGGTGGAACCACTTTGTAGCCTAATCCCTCCCCATTATTTCTTTCTCTCACTAAGTGTTGAACTATGTGTGAAGAACTAGTCCAACTATGCAGTTTCTGTTTTAAGGAATTAACTTCTACTTCTAGAACTGCCTTTTGTTTCTTAGTGTCCTCTAGGGAGTTTAGATAGTACCTAATGTCATTTGATTGATTAAAGGCAACTACTTCGGTTTCCCTAAGTTGTTTAGTCAATAGGTCTATCTTTTCTTTATAACTATGCTCATTTTGTTTTAGAACTCTATTGGCCTCAGTGCATAGTTGTAAGTCCTTTACTAAGTTATCATTGTGATCTAATAACCTAGCAAATTTTTCATCAATGCTATTCCTAAACATATCACAGTTAGAACAAGCATGATTATTAAACATTTGGTCAGTTGTACTTACCTGTGTTGTTTCAGAAGAGTTAGCCATCAACGCAGCATCAGACGTCTCTGGTTCTGGTGATTCTGACTTTTCTGAATCTGACTTGGAAGTTTCCTCCTTTGGTGTGTAACTGACTTCAGCTGCAGTTGTTTCTTCACTGTGTGACATTGCTATATCAACTGCTAAATCACCTTCACTCGCAGAATCATCATCAATATCTTCAACACTGGCAATGTTAGATTCTGGGGAGACAAATCTAAAACTCCAGTCCTGTCCTTCATCATCATGAGCAGTCAAGGCTTTGGGTCCTTGTTTGATGAAGTAGAACTGGAAGCTTGCTTGTCTTGGCGAGTAAAGGATGAGAACGGGTTCCCATTACCCGTCTTCTTTGGTTTGACACATTCCTCTTGAAGTGCCCTTTCTCTCCACAGTTGAAGCAGGTCACTTTGCTCTTGTCAAAACCAAATGTGGTGTCCTTAGTAGCTATCAAATTTTGTCCTGTCTTCTTAACAAACTTCTTCGCCCTTCGGACAGCGCTAGCTAAGGCCCACATTATATCCATTCTCTCAAGCTCCATTTCATCTACCTGCTTGTAGTCCTCATCTGCCAAATGACAGTTTCCAATCTTCCCAGCCACAAGTCCATCATATGAATGAACTACAGCGGCTAGAAGATCCATATGCTCTCGTGCTACTTCTACAGTCACATTACCGAGGTTCTCGGTCTTCAATTTAGTAGCACTTGCTTCTGATCCAATATAATGGGTACATGACGACCCTGACGTGTCTGATCCAGAAGGAGAAGCATGTGAAGGACCTGACGAGCTAGACACAAATGCTGTCTGGAGAGGTGCTCCAGAAGTCTTAGCTTGAGGCGTGGCATTGTATAAAGCTGGGTTTTGTGTATATGAAGACTTCTGTGCTCTATACTTCATCCTTAGTGCTTCTTCACGCAGTCTGAGAATAAAGTCATTTATATCCAGCTTTATAAGTATACCATTCTGTCTAAGATTAGACACGAATGAAGCCCACTTATCAGGCAATCCATCTGCGAAGTTGCTTACTTTCTCTTCCATAGTTGTTTCCACTCCATGTGTATGCAACTCGCTCATCAAATGGTAGAATCTGTCTATGACTTCATCTAAACTCTCGTTACCAATCGATGAGAAGTTATCGAATTCCTTCTTTAACTCCTTTGCCTTGATTGCCTTTAACGATGCATTCCCATCATACCTTTTCTCTAGCTCATCCCACAGTTTCTTGGACTGCTTGTTCTCTGAGTACTGGTGGAATATGTCTTTGGGGATCGACTGAGTTATCATCGCATAAACTCTTTTCTCTGCATTATACTTTACTTTCTGTGCGTCAGTCATCCCACTCAACGTTAATTTTACTCCATCTGCTCCCACCGGTGTACTATACCCAACCTCGATAGCTTCCCACAGATTAGGATCTACTCCATTGAGGTAGATCTCAAAATGTTGTTTCCAGTGAGGAAACTCATCTAAAGTCAATAGCTTTGGTGGTTGTTGTGAATACCCACCTCACTCTCAAGCAGCAGCAGGTTCTGAATTCTTGAGTCCTTCCCAGCAGTAAAGGCTGACATCTGATCTTCCATGGTTAATAAACTTAGAGTCTAATCAAATCAACTTTAACTGATGCGACTGAAGGATGCGAATGGTCTTATCGTGCGTATGAACTCTGCGATTGGTTCAACCGTGCGACTGAACAGGGCGAATGGTTCAGTCGTGCGAATGAATCTGGTGCATATGAGCTATGCGAACGAACGGTTCAGTCGGCCGAATGAGGGTGCGACTAGGTCCAGTCGTGCGAATGAACACTGCGAATGAGTCTAGTCGTGCGAATGAGTCACTCGTGCGACTGAAGCTGCTGTTTTGCGAAAATTTCTAGGTTTGACGGGTTTCAGCCGTAAAAATTCGAAATTTTGCAAGTCCAAATCGTCTAAGTCCGTAGAAACTGAACTTCAATGAGCAGGGAACGTCCAAGATCACTTTTGATGCAAAAGATTGCGTTTTTCGTGCAAAAACACAAACTTTTATGCAATCTTGATTGAATCAACACGAAATCAAGAGCCAAAGCTCTGATACCACTTGTTAGGACCTGGTATTTGAACGAAATACCGAGTGATTGCGTGTTAAACCAACTCAAATAGTGCGGAATCCTATTTGATTGGCGATCCAATCAGTGAGAACACACGATGAATCAATCAAGAATTGAAATCAACGTCAGAAATCGTTTAGGAACCGATCTGATGTGTTCTATGAACTTGGAGAACGATTTGGGAGGCTTCTGGACGGCTAGGGTACGTCTGGAGTCGTAATGGGATGAATACTTTCGTTTTCCCACGAATTGGGTCTATTTATAGGTTAGTATTGTTCAATCGTGCGACTGGGCCATAAGTATGGTTCAGTCGTGCGATTGAACCATGCGGTTGATTCATCCGCACGACTGAGTGTCCAGTCGTGCGATTGAGTCAATCTTATGTGTCAATCATACGACTGATCCAGTCTCCTGGTTCAGTCGTGCGATTGAGTCAATCGTATGAAGTTATTCATGCGTGTGGTCCATTCGCATGGGCCATCCGCATGATAACTTCATTAAGTTAAGTTTGAATGTTCTATTTAATATAACTTAATGTGCACTCATTCAAACATTCATAAACCCAATCAATTTAATCACAACTCATTAATGAAACATTAAACATTACAAGTAACAACCAATTTATATCATTTCATTAATCGATTACAATTACATCATAATCAGACAGACAAGTTCATTACATTACAAATCATGATCTAGGGACATACATGCATCAACAAAAAAGGATAATGATGATCTCTTATGTGTACAAGTGTACGTTGATGACATCATATTTGGTTCTACCAGTCCAAAATTGTGCAATGAATTTGAAGAAATCATGAAATCTTGGTTCCAAATGAGTTTATGGGAGAGATTAATTTCTTCCTTGGACTTCAAGTCAAGCAAACTGACGATGGAATTTTCATCAATCAAGAGAAGTTTGTTGACAAGCTCTTGAAGAAATATAAGTTGCAAGACTGTCAGTCCATACGAATTCCAGCAGATGTTAACACCAAGATTGAACCTGATCCAAAAGGAAAATCTTTTGACCAAACGTTATACAGATCAATGATTGGTTCTTTGATGTATCTTACTGCATCTATACCAGACATTATGTATGCAGTTTGTGTTTGTGCCAGGTATCAATCAGACCCGAAAGAATCTCACTTAGTTGTTGTCAAAAGGATATTCAGGTATCTCAAAGGTAAACTAGCCTTAGGGCTTTGGTATCCTTACGAGGGTAACTTTGAACTACATGGATATACAGATAGTGATTATGGTGGATGTTGTCAAGATAGAAAATCTACTTTGGGTGGGTGTCAATTTCTTGGTCCCCGATTAGTCTCATGGCAATGTAAGAAACAAACAAATGTCTCTGTTTCAACTGTAGAAGCTGAGTACATTGCTGCATCAGCAGGATGTTCTCAAATCCTCTGGTTGCAAAATCAACTACTGGATTATGGGTTTAATTTTCTTAAAACACCAATTTATATTGATAACACTGCTGCTATGTTCATAACAGCTAATCCTGTTCAACATTCAAAAACAAAACATATCGAAATTTGATATCATTTTCTCAGAGATAACTCTGAAAAAGGATTAATCATATTGATTCAAATTGCAACAGAAAAACAGTTGGCAGATCTATTTACTAAAGCCTTCTTACCAGGACGGTTTGAGTATTTAGTAGAGTCAATTGGTCTTATAAATCATATGTGAACTCTCTAAATCAAAAGATCATAATAAGTGATCCTCTCATTGTTAATTGCCTGTTTATATTTTGTGTGTGTGTGATTTTTGCTTCCTTAGAAAATCAAATACAAAAATATAAATCAAAACAGTGCAGACGAAGTAACACGAATATCCCCGGTAGTCAGTCCATTTCCATCAGCCACAAAATAGAGTCTTTTTCTAATTATCTGTTTACATTTTCAGAAAGGAATATGTTATGCAATATGTGAGAAATGATAGTACATTAGTGAGATCAGTTGCATACTTCACTCATTAATAAAGTCTGGCATGATCAGATATGATGTGTAAACAATATCTGACTATTATACTGAAAAAGTAAATTCTTGTGATCATACTAAATCTTAATGCTTGTGTGTATTCATATGAGTACTTTTGAGTTGTTTTGGCTTATCAGATTGATTGCTTGTTAAGTTACACCACTCACACCTGTTGATAATGTGTTTAATCATGAGATCTGTTACAAAGCATCATATCACTTCTCTGTTATAAGTCATCATAGACCTGAAGTGCTGAGATATCCTTTGTTGTAAGTGATTACAGACCTGGATTCTCTTTTTGATGCAAAAGATGCCAATGTGCACAAACTATTCAAATGAATAGTCAGAGCTGATCAAATGGTTATCCATGATCTTTCTCTATTAATTTAAGTAACATGAACTCTGGTGATACATATATTTCAGGTAATAAGTTGAGTATGTGTTCTTTCTTGCACGTCATGATGATGGTTGAGCTCTCTCAGTCTCTGTATGATTTACATCATGTCATATCTAAATATACCCTAATCAATCCAAGAATTGAAAAAGTAAGTGAGTTGATAATTTGTCAAAAACACTCATTGTCTGTCCTTAGATCTTGTGTCTCCTTTGCTGTGATATCACTGACCTGGAACACACTTGATCAGGATTTATTCATTGTCTATGACTATTCATATTTTTTTTTATTTTAACGTGCTGATCTTCATTAATATGATCTCACTGCAGACATTAATTCTTTTGTTTATATTAGATTTTGATTCTGCTTTCATTTTAAATTTTATGCATGTTTTTTGTGTGTGAAGGCAATGTCACAATGAGATATGTGATCTTATTATCTTACCTAGGAAACTTATAAGTTTTTCAAACTTAAAAGTTTAGGGGGAGTAATAAATGGATGAGTTGTTCTCAGAAAATAATCAAAATCAAAATTAAAATATTGAATTGAAAGGATGATGCTATATGTTCAAAGTATATGTATATTTGAAAATGAAAGTTTTGAAATAATAATTTGAACCTATGTAAAATAGCAAGTGAAAAGGCTTCCGTCAAAAGTTGAAAATTAGATGATAATTGATTTTATGTTGAGACTAAAATGAAGGGACAAAATAAATTTTAAAAATTAAACAACAAGTGAAAAATTAAAATTGTTAAAAATTAAAAAAAATGAGTGTGCAAAATGCAAAAAGTTCAAATTTGAAAGACTAAAAGGTAAATTTTGGAAAATTCATAACTATACTTAAAATGTTTAAATATTAGTATGAAATATTACTAATATGTTTAAACAGTGTGCAGGTGAAGAATTTGGAAAACACAAGTGTAAGACTCATGAAAGTCAACTCAAAGTCAACTCATGCGCCTAAATAGTGTACATACGTCTAAATAGGAGCATGATGAACTTTCAGGAATTATACAAGTGTTTGGACGTTTGTCACATTCCCATGCGCCTAAATAGTTGTACTAAGTCCATGATTTTAATCAAGTGTTGGGCATTTTTCATAAACCCATGCGCCTAAACAGTGAATGAGTCTGACTTTAACCAAGTGTTAGACGTTTGAAATGTCTCATGCGTCTATATAGTTGAAAAGTTTCAAAGTTACAAGTGTTAGACGTTTCAGGAACTCCATGCGACTGAACAGTGAAAAAGCGCGTAAACAGTGCTTATGCGTCTGAACAGTTCTCATGCGTCTGAGTTAAAACGCACAAACAGTGCTCATGCGTCTCAAAAGTTGGTGAATTTTAAGGTTCCATACGCACAAACAGGGCTCATGCGTCTAAAATTTTACTTACTATAAATTGAACACTTACACTTGTTTCTCATTCACACTCAAAATTTTCAAAAGACAAACCCCTGAACTGTCGACTATCAGTCATCATCAAACTCTCAGTTTATTTGTGATTTCATCAAATCTTGTTGATTGTAGATATTATTTGAATCTATAAACGTAAGTTTGTGTAAGGATTCCTATAACTCTGATGCAAACTAAAGCAACCAAAGTCTCTCTGCAAGCAATGCGCTAAAGAACTGAAGTAGAATTGCTTCGGAAGTTTTACACCATGCACTAGAAATATTCTAAGTGTAAAATCTTCCGAAGCCAAGATCAATATCTTCCGAAGCCAAATATGAAGTCTTTCGAAGCCTCAGAGACAAAGTCTTTCGAAACTTCATCTTATGAAGACAGATTTCTTCCGAAGACTTTTAGTAACATGCTTTATATGATGTACTGTTCCATAAAGCTGGACTTTTTTCCGCTGCATCTCTGTAAAGTCACCAACTTACATGAGTTGGTGAAAAGGTCCATGCTTTTGGTAACTGTACATTGAGGTCTTGAGTCTGTAACTTTATACTATATGTACTTTATCCTTTTTGTAATAGATAAGGATGTGAGCTATGGCATGTCATAGTCACAAGGTCAAAAGGCAAATATCCCTTTTGATTCTACAATTGATTTTGTTTGTGTCTAGTCAATTGTATCCAGTTGGCTTTCAAAGTATAACCGGCTGTAGGTTGTAGTATAAGTATTCCATGTTCTAGTATCTTTCTTTATGATTTGTAACTCTTGTAATAGAACTTGAGAAAGCAATATACTGCATCCTTGAAACCCAAATCTCTTGTTCTGTCTCTTACTTATTACTTGTGTTCTTAGTATCATTATTGTGGCTAATCCAGTTTACTGTTTGATTAAGTTTGGTTAATCTTCTCTTTGTGTTGTTGTGTTGTAAGTGACCGTCCTTCACCGGTCCTGCAGTTTGTGATTCAAATCAATAAAATTTGGTTAAATCATGATGATAGATATAGGCGTTTGAATGCTATTTGGGCGTTCGAACATCATATCCTTCAAAGTTTAACTAATCAAATCTTAATCATATCTAAAATTGACTCTGGATTGTTGATAAGTATCAGATTGCGAGTAATTTGATATAAAGTTCATCAACTGAAAGTGCAAATGATATTGATAATAGCTCGATCTGGTTGTTCATCGATGGAAGAAGAAGAAGATGAACAGACGGATTTAAATTTTGAATAAAAATTTTTTTTTTACAAAAAGTAAATAAATCAGAATTCAAATGTGTGATAATAAATTCAAAATGAATAAATTTTAATGTTCCACAAATTAAAATCATAATTCAAAAGTTAAAGTTATAAGTCAAAATTGCCAAGTCATATGTAAAAATGAATCTCATTAATCAAAATCTCAATGTTCTCATATTATTTTCTCTATGTTTTGCAGATGGCAAAATTGAAGTTTGAGCTAAAACATAATGTTGCTGCATACTTAGATGATGAAAACAGAGAAGCCATTGGATATAAAGAGATTATTCGATTTTTGCTTAGAACAAAATATGTCTATGCTATGTGTGCAAGACCAATGATTAATGGAAGATTGATCAAAAGATTTTGAAGAACTGCAGAAGTAGAAAGAAATGAAGAAGGGAATAAAGTTCTAAGAGCTTTTATTACATTAGACAGAAGGCTTGAAGTTTCTGAACAAGCCATCAGAATAGCTCTAAAGCTTGGTGAAAATGACCCAGAAGACTTATCAGAGTATACCTTCAATGAATGTAGAGATGTATTTCTAGAAATGGGTCATCCTGATCATTTCCCTAAGAAGCTATTTTTCAGAGCATGAGTATATAAACATTGGAAGCTGTTGTGCTATATATTTCAACATTGCATGTCTAAACGAAGTGCTGGTTGGGATTCATTCCCAGTAGACATTGCATCTCCTATTATTGCTTTAGCCACAAACAGAAGATTCAACATGGCTAAGTGGATAATGAATGGATTCATATTTAATCTTGAAAGAGGAAAGAGAAATAGATACTTGATGTATCTAAGATTTCTCCAATTGCTTATTAATGAAGAGAATCCAGATATGTATGCTGAAGGAGTTACAGGAGATAAGCTGCAATTAGAGCATATGTCAGAAGCTGTGTATAAAAGACTGGCAATGATTACCGGTGCTCAAAACATTCCAGTATTTGATTATATCAGGAACGTATCTATGAATGAAGTAGATATCAATCAACAACACTATCATCTATCTGAAGATGAACTAATAGATCCAAATGATCTCATTGAGGATATTGAAGATGATGATAATAATGATGATGATGAAGAAAGTGAGGATGAAGCTACTGAAAGCTCATCAGATGATGATAATGATGATAACAATGATAATGATGATATCGATGTAGATGATGCTAACAATGATGATGATGATGTTAATGATGGTGCAACTGAAGCACATCAAGAAGAAACTGATGAAAGAAATGAGGATGATAATGTCAATGAACCTCAAAATTCAGCTGAAGAAACCAATGATGCTGATATTCATGCTGATGCTGTACATGAAAGAGATTCACAAAATCAAACCTTTGATTTTGATTTTATGACTGATATGCTATATGATCCAGTATTTGAAGCTGATAAGAATGAAAAAGTAGAAGAAATTCTTGTTAGTACTACACACAATGTGTCAGTACAAACAGAGGAGACAATAGATATTGATGAGATGGAGAAATTGAAAGAAGAAAATTTGATTAAAGAGAGAGAAATTGAAGAGTTGGAACTTGAAAATGAAAGGATGAAAGAGATGAATATATCTCTTGAAAAAGAAATTCAAAAGCTAAAGGATGAAAATTTGAAGTTGACTGAAGAAAATGCATTGAAAGATGAAAAGATTGTGAATTTTGCCAAAGATAAAGAAGATGTCATCAAAAACTTTGAAGTAATGATAAAGGACTATGACATTCTTGAAGAGAAGTTCAAGAAACTAACAGAAAAAAATGAAAAACTAAAAGATGAATTACTAAAGGAAAAAGAAGCTCAAAAGCCTATCTCACCAGATCAAGTGATAAGTGCTGAGATGAGTGTTGAAGAAAATCTTGAGCTGCTAAAAGGCAAAAGAAAAATTGATGATGTAGCAGATACAAATCTAACTGAATCATCTTCCAAAGTGCAAAGAACAGAAGAAAATGTTCAAGAACAAAATGTTCAAGAACAGATTGAAGCATTAGAAGATATTGAAGAAGTCTATAATGATGATTGGTATGATGAAGTTTTGGATGATGAAGATATTGATGAAGCTCAATTTGTATCACATTTCTCTTCACAAGAACAAACTCAAGAACAAGACGAAATTCCACAAGACTTTGAAGACAGATATAACTATCTTGTTTCTAAAATAAATGATGAATATGAGAAATGCATTTCTGCAGAGTCAGTTGCACCAGTTGATGCAAATGAGATTGTTATTGAGCATGGTGAATGGAATAGAGCAAAAGAAAGTATTAATGTAGAAGAACTATCAAGCTCTGAGCTGCACCATCCTGATCCAGATGATATGAGTATTCCAGCTTTAAGATCATGGTTGCAAGCTAGAAATTACCCATGGAGAAAACTAAAAAGATTACAATTTGTATCATTGAGGAATCTTGTCAGAAGTTTTCAAGAAACAGAGAAACAATCGAAGAAGATGATTATACTTGATACAGATAATCCTCAATATCTTGAAATTACAAAAAGAACAAGAATGTTAAAGCCACAGGAGATCAAACAAATGGCAAGAAAGACAGATACACATGCTCACAGAAAAGAGTTGATTGAAATGTTTGTTGATCCTAAAAGGCAAGCATACAAAGCCTCATCTGAACAAAGGCAAATTTTTGATAATTTAAGATCAACTAGAGACTTGGTAAGAAATGTACTACAAAGAGGACAATCAGTTGCTGAATTGTTAAATGCTATGATTGCTCCTGATTTTACAAACCAAGTAAAGATTATAGTATGGAAGTATGATGAAGTATTTGATTCATTTTTTATAAAAAGAGTAAATGCAGTATGTGATGTATATCATTTTTACTCTAGTATCATAAAACTTCCAGTGCAAGATCTGAAAGAGCTAAATAGATTACCGTTGTTCAATCCATCTGATTCGAAACGTGGCAAGATGATGGTAGAATTATTAAGAAGAGGATTGGATAGAATCAAATAATTTTCTTAAAACAAGATGTGATTAAGAGGATAAAGAGTACTTTGTTACTTTGAAGAAGAATAAAAAGCTCAAAGGATTACAGGCTGAAGAGGAACATTCAATGATAAAATTTTATGACAAGTATTTAGAAAAAGTCATAACTCCTAGTCTGAAAGTGATTGATGGTAATCAAAACTCAAAGCCAATTCTCAGATGGTTTTATAACACTGAGACTTTTGAGCTTAAGTTGGTCCGAAATCTCGAACGATGGGATGAGGATATGATTACTTTATTTGGAGTTTTTGAACTAAAGCTATTACATCCTAGCTATATATCATTTTTGTCTGTACAAAAGTTTGAAAAAGTATCTCCAGAGATAGCAGAGCAAGACAAGAAGTATTTCATTTCTATCATCAATGTGATGAATGCTGCTATGGAAAGAATTTCTTTGAGAAAAGCTCTTGCTTATGCTAACATTGTAAAGAAAGACATAAAAGACATTGAATTCATGAGAATTTCAAGGAAAGGAGTATTAGAAGTATACTCAAAGGAAAGTCAAAATCCTATTGAGTTATATGCTAATATTGATATCTCATGTCTTTCAAAAGATACATTGGAAAGAATGAACAAGATGGAGATTAAGACAAATGAAGCAAAACTAGAACAAGGCATTCTTGCTAGCAAATTCAAGTCTGCTATTTCAAATGATTTAAAAGAACATGAGATGTACAAACAGAAGCCAATGTTCAAGATCAAAGAAGAACCAGAAGATTTCTTTGAGTTATAAAGATAAGAGTTGAAGATAAAAGCTGAAGATGGAAGATGAGAAAAGTAAAAGAAGACAATGTAAGAAGATTTTAAAGACCGAAGACCATGTAAATCTTAGGGGGAGTATTGTTAGTGCTCTAGAAAGATTAACATGTTATCTTTAGATGTCTTTTTAATACTTTGTAATAGTATAGGGACTAGTTTTGTAATTAGTTAGTTCCTTTTTGTTTCATTATAAATAGCTTAGACTTACAGGTAGTAGGAAACTAGTTGAATACAAACCTGCTTACATACTTTGTAATTTGTCTTTGCTTGATATTAATGAAACCATGAATTTTGTTGATATCTTGCTTGATTTGATTACTTTGTTTTTATTTCATTGAATTGTGTTCATACATCATCACAGATTGGTTCATTTGATCCTATCAAAAACATCCAAAGGCTGTATCAAACCAAGACAGGTTTAGGGTATAATTTTGTGGAACCTCCAACGACATATACTCCCACATATACCCCTAAGTGCAACCTTGAGTTAAAGAAGCAAGTATCTGATGAACCCATTTGTACAAAGACATCTGCTGAAAAGATTGAGACAACAGAGAAGGAGAAGAAAGAAAAGGAGGAGGAGGAAGAGAAAAAGAAGGAGAAGGATAGAAGGAGAAAAGATCTGAAGGCAAATCAAAGCAGGATGTGATTACGAATATAAAATTTGTAAAAGAAAATCCATCTTCCGAATCACATAAGCTATCTGATGAGTCAGATTTCTCCACCAAGACAAAGCTTCACTCAAAGCATAGCTACAACAAGAAGAACCACACTAGAAGTTGTTGTGTTGGAACCTCAGACTCTTTAGAAATGAGACCCCAACAATATATTCAAAAGTCCATTTCTGAAGCAATTGAAATTCATAATAAGAGGTTCCCAAAGAAGAAGACGGATTTATCCACTCATGCTGATCAAAAGAAAAACAAGAAGATGAGTGGAACTAATGGAAGGAAGACTGAGAAGATGAAGAAGGAGCTACAAAATATCAGGCAGATGATGAAGACATGCCTTCTTTGTCTTCGAAAAAAATCAGTCTCTTGGCTTCGGAAGACTTCATCTTTGAATTCGGAAGAAATGGTCTTTTGGCATCGGAATATTTGATACTTAGTGAATTTCTCTATGTTTTATCAAATCTTCCGAAGTAACTTCATTTGTACTTCATTGTGCATGCTAAGAGCTCTTTGGTTGTATCAGCCTCTAAGTTAACTCTTACACATGCTAAGACTTATTTGTTTAGACACAAGTACTTAACTATATTGTTACATTAGTAGACATCTTATTTGGGTTGACATCCTCGCTCATGGTTGGTAGCTCCAACCATGAACTAACCGAGTGCATATGTGTTCATTTCATTATAATGTCTCGTGATAGAACATTAGGTTGGGTGTCAGGATCAGCGATCACAAGTTTGAAGTATTAGAGTGTAATGCAGCGGAATGAAAAGAAGAATTAGTCAAGTTATAGCAAGAGTTTGTTACTTGTAAACAAATGCGAGAGAATACTTTTCTGTGATAAGGAATGTTTCAATAATGCTCAATATTATTGCTAAATCATTCATTGTTACAATAAGGTTGGCACTCCTTATATAGAGTGCAATCACTGCTGCAATCACGGGATGGTGATTACTAGCAGATCTAGTACAAAAATAACTAATACTTAACAAACTAGTGAAATGTTCACAACTACTGAGAACATGTCAGAGTGCTAAGTATAAAACATAAAACAACTGAAAAGAAACTACTGATACTACAACGACTGAAGAACAGGCTCTTCAGTCGTTTTACAAAACTACTGAAAAGAGAAAACATAAAACTACTGAAAGTAAACCGTCACAACTACTGAAGAAGTCCTCTTCAGCTGTTATGACAACGTCTGATACTTTGTCTTCAGTACTTGTGTCTTCAGACTTTGTCTTCAGCACTTGTCTTCAGACTTTGTCTTCAGCACTTGTCTTCAGACTTTGTCTTCAGTACTTGTGTCTTCAGACTTTGTCTTCAGCACTTGTCTTCAGACTTTGTCTTCAGCACTTGTCTTCAGACTTTGTCTTCAGTACTTGTGTCTTCAGACTTTGTAATCAGTTGTTGTCTTCAGCTGTTGTGGACTTCAGTAGTTGTTGTGACGTCTGTGGGACTTAAAGGTTTTTCTGATCCGGCTCATTGGTTCTTTTGGTCCAACAAACTCCCCCTGAACCAATGCATCCAAAACCTTTAACTTTATTGAGGTCCCACTTATTGTTGGCAAAATGATTGGTCTTTTTCTTTCTTGATCAGTTGAGAAGATGACCCATATAAGCACCGGCCTGGAAGTAAGTCTCTGATGATTTGGTTGGCAAAGTATGGATGGGAGCTCTGCATTGGGGAATTGGACACTGGGCTGTTCCCCCATCCATAGGACTCACTTCCCATGTATAAGCCTGTAGGATTCTCTGGTGTATGCTCTGAGAAACATGATTTGTTCTTCCATAGTAAGATTCTCTGGTTCACCATCGAACAATCCTTCACGCCCATACAGCTCTGAGATGTATTTGGCCTGTTTGCCATTTTTGAGCTCAACTGTTGTGATCTGTCTGTAGGCAAACTCATCTGGGTGATTACCTTCAAGTAGCAGACTGAGCTCATTTTGTTTGAAGTTCTCAAGCTTCTTGTAGACTAACCCCTTCTTGATTACTCTGTTTTCTAACATCTTTTGGGGAGGCTGTTTAGTCTCATAAGCCTTCTTGAAGTCTTCTACAATTTCCCAGGGTGATACTACAAGGACCACTGTGATCTCTTCATCTACGATCCTTTTTATCTGGCCCTTGTATCTTGCAGGAATGTCATTCTTCACAATTCTGTGAGCCACCCTAGGATCAGGCCATATCCTCACCTTTTCCTTTTGATATTGAAATGTGTTGGCAAGGGTGTACAGTCTCAGAGCTTCTTTCTTCATACTTATTATTGATGAAGAGGCAGCATAAGTTTTGTCTATGCTCTTCAGCATCTCCTCATCATGAAGCCTTTGCTGCTGCTCTTCTTCTATCTTTACTCTCACAGTCTCCATCTGTGAGGTGGGAGTGATGGGCATAGATTTGGCTTTAGGCAAAGTTAGGACTGCAGAGAGAGGCAACCTATCTTCTTCCTCATCATCCTTTTCATCTTCTTCTTCTAGCCTCAACATCCTTCTCTTCTTCTTCTTGGATGCATCATCGGCTGTTGGTTTTGAGGGTAAAGGAGTTGGTTTAATGGGTTGTGGTAGTGGTGATTTTGAAGTGGTAGGTTTTGCAGGTTGTTCTAGCATTCTTGTAATGAGTGAGGCTTTGGAGTATTTTGCTAGTTCGTTTCTGTTCCCAGCACCTGCTTCATTTAGTGCTTCAATCACTAATCCCTTTGTGTATGCTTCAGACGTACAGATCTTGGTGGTTATTGCCAAGATACTGTCCCTGGTCCATGACTTAATCTCTATCAATGATCTTCCAAGATACTTTGCAATGAATCTGATCATGATCTCCAGTCTTTCTCTTTCTAACACATCATAACTTGCCCATCTTGAGTTAATTTCTTCAACTTCAAGTCTTCTAATCTCTGAGTCAAGCTTTGCAGTATCGAACCCTTGTCTATATAGTTGATCAATAATGGAGTCCATAGATTTACTATGTGTAGCATCCGCCATTTTGACCATCTCATCAAGTTGGAGTTCTTTTTCTTTTCTTTCAATCTTCCTCTTCTTATATGTGATATGAAAGTCTTTGTGACTTTCACTCACTTGATCAGTGTCAGCTTCCTTCACATACTCTTCTTTCTTCTTAGTCTCTTTCACAACCTCTTCTTCCTCCTGTTCTCTCTCTTTCAATATGCTCTTCCCTTTGTCTTTGACTAACTGACTCTCCCCCTTTTTGGTTGCATTGGTTGCAAGGGTTTGAGTAGTAGAAAGCCTTGCGCTCACAATCTCCTCCACCAGTGGGTGTATAATTGAGGGAAGTCTGTCATCCAAGGTTTTGATCACAATGTCTGTGATCATTGGGGTGATGAGAGGTAGGGATTTATGGAAGATAGCAGTTGTTTGCTCAGAGGGGTTCTGTCCCTGAGAAGCAGTGCCAGAGGGAGAGACTGGTGGATTGAATGTTTTGAGTGGCTGAGTGTTTAGGAGACCTTCAGGTGAAGGTGCCATCTGTGGGTGTATGGTGGTATCAGATGGACTTGCTACTTGAGAGAATTGGTCAAGTAGTCTTTGTAGTCTACTGACTTCTTCCTCAAGAATTGTGTTCTGGGCTAGAACATCATAAAAGAAGCCCAGGTCATCATCAGCAGATGCTGAATCACCTGACCTCCTGCTAGTAGCAAGATGTACATGCCCTGGGTGTAGACCAGTTGTAGCATGTGCCCCTTTTTTTCGGAACTAGGGACTTCCAGCCTCAGGACGATGTCCTTCATCAGATGTTGCCTCTGATGAGGTCTTAGCCATGTTACCAGCCTCAGTCTGATCATGTGCTGATGCAGAAGAGGTGGCAGCCTCACCAGATATTCTGATCTCCGTATCTACACTAGGAGACTGAACATTTAAACCCCTGTGTTGTGGGTTGTCAGAAGCATGTTGATCCTCTTCCTCAATATCTGTGGTTTTCCCTTTAGGTGGTTGTTGGGGAGGAGGAGAGGCATGCAGCTGAGTCAGCACATTTGCAATTATAAGTGTTGGACTTTGGGGAGCATTTTCATGAGGAGATAGGGTAGTATGCACCTGGGGAGAATGGTGTGTTTCAATGGCAATCTCCTCAAATGAGGAAGATTCCAGATTTGTGGGTACCCCTTCTTTGGTTGCTTCAGGCTCCTTTTGAGAAGAATCCTGAGCGGCTGTGGCTGGGTGAGTCTCTGATACTACTGGGGGGTTTACACCAGTAAGTATATCCTGTCTTGGTGGTACAGGAGCATCTTCAGGGGACTCATCTTCTTGAATAGCTGTTTTGGTTCGTTTTGTTTTTGGTTTGGTGGGGACTTTGGATTTTGTGGTGGTGGCTGTGGGTTCCAGCTGCGTGGGTTTGCGCAGCTTGGCAGCCATTTTGAGTGATTGGTCAGAGTTGTGCCGGGAGTATACTTCAGGCAATACAGCCATAGCAAGGACTCCCAGGCCAACAAGTCCCTCAGCTTGAAGCTGGTTTTCAATTATGGCCATTATGAACCGAGGATATAATATCCACGGTTAGAAAGTTGTTTTTGGGCCATATCCTTGAGCTCTAAAAATAGTATTTCAGAAAAATTTAAAGGTTGTTGCTCAAGGATGGAGTACAATACCTGTTGCCACCTTGTGGACATTTGATCCCATGATGAAGTCTTGGGGGCCAGGCAGACATTGACCATATGAAAGATAAGCCGTTCAGCATCCTGGAAATGTTTCTTCAATATGGTAGAGGCACTCAGGTTGCCTTCGTATCCATGGTGGGCAAATGATAGATCAGTGGTGCCCTTTGGATAACTAGTCGGGAAAGTGGCATCATCCAGATTGAGGGTTTGGCGAAGAATCTCTGGATTGATGACCACCTTTTGGCTATGGACAAACGAATGAAGCGACTCTGTGTCATTCTCCTCAGAGACAAGAGTGACGTTTGTCCAGAATTGGCTAAGGGATTCGGTATATATAGTGGGGTTTAACAGAAAAGCTGTTTGGTAAGGTGACTGGACCATTAAATCAATGGCGTTGTGAAACTTGGTCCAGTATGGTGATTTGGTAAGGTGAGCGACACAGTTGTGTCGTGGTTTTAGTTGCATGGTCGCCATGGATGAAGAGAGGGTACAGAGTTTTTGAACGTTAGGTTTGAGAGGAGAGGTGAGAAAAACTCTGGTGAGATAAGGTATTTATAGGGTAGGGTTATGAACCGACTGAAGGTTTTGGTGTTAGTCATCATCTGTTGAAACTACTGATGACGTGGCATTAACTTTCAGAGGTTTGAAGTTGTTATAAAACAACTGAAGACTTGGTTTTAACCGTCAGACATTGAAACAGCTGAAGTCTTTGAATTAGTCTTCAGTAGCTATAAAACTACTGAGGACAATTCCGACTTCAGGTGGTGAAACAACTGAGGACATGGTGTTTGTCATCAGTAGTTGTGAAACTACTGAAGACAGTGGTTTTGTCATCAGTCGTTGTAAACAGCTGAAGACTTAGTGGTAGTCTTCAGTAGTTGTAAGCTACTGAAGACATAGCTATGGCTTCAGTTGTTTAGAAACAGCAGTTGTAGAAACAACTGAAGAGAAATTACTCATCAGCTGTTTTCGTCAATTCATAGCTTTTCAGCTGTTTCAGTCTGACCTCCACATTTAAATCCGAGTTTGATGTTTCATTGGTCATCAGTACTTATCTGCATTTCTGACATCAGCAGTTGTAGTTACATCAGCTGTTGTGATTTCATCAGCTGTTATAACTACATCAGCTGTTTTAACAAATGAAGTACTTATATATGACATGGTTACCAATGATCATCAGTATTTATTACTGAGATTATCGGTAGTTGTCACTTATTCTAGCTGCAGCATACCAAGCCTTAACACCAGGTTGTGGAAGGTTGAACTATCCAAAGGCTTAGTAAAAATGTCTGCAAGCTCATCAGCACTAGGAACAAATTTTGGATCAATCAGACCTTTTTCAAAACAATCTCTAATAAAATGATGTCTGATTTCAATATGTTTAGTCCTAGAGTGCTGGACAGGATTCTTGACAATACAAAGAGCTGAAGAGCTGTCCATTAACAATGGAGTCTTAGTCTCAGTTATGCCATAATCCAATAATTGGTTTTGAAGCCATAATACCTGAGATGTACAACTTGCAGCAGCAATGTACTCGGCTTCAGCAGTTGATGTAGCAACTGAGGTTTGTTTCTTACTCTGCCAAGAAATCAAACAGTTGCCTAGGAATTGGCATCCACCAGAAGTTGATTTCCTGGTCAACTTACACCCTGCATAATCACTGTCAGAAAAAGCAACTAATTTACCAGAATGTCTAGTAGAATACCATAAACCTAGAGATGGAGTGCCTTGCAAATATCTAAAGATCCTCTTGACTGCAATCAAATGAGACTCCTTAGGTGCAGCCTGAAATCTAGCACAAACACATGTAGCAAACATAATATCTGGTCTAGAAGCTGTTAAGTACATCAAGGACCCAATCATACATCTGTAAAGTGTTTCATCAACCACTTTACCTTTCTGATCTGTATCCAGTTGTGTGGTGTTGCACATGGGAGTAGAACAAGGTTTACAATTTTGTAAATCAAATTTTTCCAAAAGATTTTTGTATATTTGGACTGATGAATGAAAATTCCATCAGCCTTTTGTTTGATTTGCAGACCCAGAAAGAATTGTAATTCCCCCATTGCACTCATTTCAAACTTTTGTTGCATCAACTTTGTAAAGGCATCACACAACTGTGGATCAGAAGATGCAAAAATAATATCATCTACATAAATTTGAACAAGTAGATTATGCTGCCCTGCTTTCTTAATGAATAAAGTTTTATCTATGGTGCCTCTAGTAAAATTATTTTCAAGAAGAAAGTTTGATAATGTCTCATACCAGGCTCTAGGAGCTTGTTTCAACCCATAAAGAGCCTTATCAAGCTTATACACCCAATTAGGATGTTTGTTGTCCTCAAAACCTGGTGGTTGACATACATAAACCTCTTCTTTAATTTTCCCATACAGAAAAGCACTTTTGACATCCATTTGAAAAACTTTAAGATTTTGATAAGCAGCATAAGCTAAAAACAATCGAATTGCTTCCAGTCTGGCTACAGGAGCAAAGGTTTCATCATAATCAATACCTTCTTCTTGTGCAAACCCCTGCACAACCAGTCTGGCCTTGTTCTTAACAATAAGCCCATTTTCATCAGTCTTATTCCTAAACACCCATTTAGTGCCTATTGCACACTTACCTGGAGGTAGAGGAACCAGTTCCCACACTTGTTGTTTCTTGAACTGAAGAAGCTCAAGCTGCATGGCATCAACCCATCCATTGTCCTTTAAAGCAATGTGATAATTCTTTGGCTCTTGCTGACTAATGAAGAGAGCATAGAAGCAGAAATTTGACAATTGACTTCTTGTTGATACTCCAGCAGTGATATCACCAATGATTTGAGACATAGGGTGATTCTTCAGATCTTGGTACACAATGAGATCAGTGCAAGTGTTTGTAGCAGGCTCAGCAGCAACAGATGGTGATGTGAAGTATTTCCTTGAAACCAATCAGTAGATGGTAGTTCAAAGGAAGTTAAGTTGTAGAAATCTCATCAGCATTTGTTGTAGATTGTGCTGCTGGAGCTACAGGAACATCAGGTCTAGCTGAATCAGGCAGTTGATCAGTAAATCTGAAAAGGTGAGTACTACTATCATCATCATCAGCACCAGCAGTACCACCAGGTGGAGAACTGTTGACAGGAGCAACAGCAGGAGTTTGATGAGGAGCATATTGTAGTATGTCCAAATCAAATATCTCCACAGGGTTTTGTGGAATCTTGTCCTTTGGAGATTCATTAAACTTAACATGTAGAGTCTCTTCAACCATCTTTGTTCTACAGTTGAAGACTCTGTATGCTTTGCAAGTTGATGAATAACCAACAAAATATCCTGCATCCACCTTAGAATCAAATTTTTGGAGTTGATCCCGTGTGTTGAGAATGAAACAAGGACATCCAAAAGCTCTGAAGAATGAAATTAGAGGGGCCAAATGATGAAGAACTTCATATGGAGTTTTCATCAACCTCTTATTCACTAGAGCTCTATTTTGTACATAGCAAGCTGTATTGATAGCTTCAGCCCAAAAAGTCATTGGCAATCCAGAGTCAGCCAACATGGACCTTGCAGCTTCAATAAGGGTCCTGTTCTTTCTCTCCACTACTCCATTTTGTTCAGGAGTTCTTGGAATGCTAAAATGCCTCTTGATTCCCTTTGAGAGGTAGAACTCATCAAGTGTATTGTTTCTAAATTCTGTTCCATTATCACTTCTAATACACTTGACTGAGAGGGAATACTGCTTCTCAACATACAACACAAAGTTGATAATCTTCTGAGCTGCTTCATCCTTTGAATGCAAGAAGAAAGTCCATACAAATCTGGAGTAATCATCCACAATTACTAGACAGTATTTCTTCTTAGCCATACTCATCACTCTCACAGGACCAAAGAGATCCATGTGAAGAAGCTGTAAGCAGGCTGTGGACTTAGGTTCTTCTATGGAGGAAATGAAACTTTGTGTTGTTTTCCTTTTAGACAAGCAGTGCAGTCATCTTCACATTTAAACTCCTTCATAGGCAATCCCCTTACTAAACCATGGTTGATCAGCTGATTTATGTTTTTGAGATTAACATGACCCAGCCTTCTATGCCATAGTGTAGATTCTTGAGGGGAAGCCTTGGAAAATAGGCAAGGATGGCCTTTGAGATCTATTTTCTTAGAAAGATCTAAGGCATACACTCTTCCTGTCCTGTTGGCCTTAAGGAGAGTGTGTTTATCCAACACCTTGTCAATCAAACTCAGAACTTTGGATGACAGAATCCGGCAGTTCTGACTTGTGAAAAGAGCAACATGGCCTTTGTCACACATTTGACTGACACTCAAGAGGTTGTACTTGAGATTTTCCACATGGTTAACATCATCAAACTTTATTTCCCCATTGGAAACAAAGCCTTTGCCGATGATGTAACCCTTTGCATCATTGCCAAAAGATACAAATCCCTTCCTTCCTTGAGAGTAGTCATTAAGAAGTGATCTGTTTCCTGTCATATGCATGGATCCTCCACTGTCTACATACCAGATGCCTCTGTGGCATGTTGAAGAACCCTGCAGAACAAAGCAAATTAGTTAGATTTTGAGACCCAAACCTTTTTGGTTTTGGGCCTATTCACATCAACAGATGGTGGACTAACAAGTTTGCTGGAAATAACAGCTTGAGAGGAAGAAGATGGTGGAGAAGAGGAATCCTTTGGCTTGGACCTCCTTTTCTGTGGATTCAACATAGGAACATCTAATTGGTTGACTCTTCCCAATAGATGTTGAACCATCATAACCAGCTGTGTCTGATTTTGTGATAAAGCTTTCAGCTCTTCAGACACATTAGCACTGGAGTTTGATAAGTTCTTATGTTGCACCTTCTTCTTTTGAGCAACCTCAGCTGTTACCTGTTTAACCCCTTCCTTTTTGGATTTCTTTTTGGACTTAAGGATTACAGGATTTGATGTTGCTGGTACAAATGTGGCTTTAAACTCATTTTTCATTTTAACCATTTTCTCTTTAATTTCATCTTTATGTTTGAGTTTGGATCCTCTTTTGTACCAACAATCATCAGTGAGATGATTAGACAAACCACATACTTCACATGGTTTCTTTTTCATCTTATGTTGATCATCAACTAAAGAGGATGAAACTACTGAAGACTTGCTCTTCAGTACTTTGGAAGCACTATTTGCTTTCTTGACTTCCTCTTTAGTAGTCTTCAAACTCTTTCTACTGACAGTTTTCTTCTTTTCAGTGCTGTCAGTAGTTGGAGCTTGAACTTCAGGAGTTAAATCTTGCTCTCCAGTCCTTTCAGGACTTTCAGAAATAACTCCTGAGTTGACCAACTCTTTGATCATGTGAGTGTCAGCAATTGAACCATCAACATCAGCTGATAGGTTCTGAGAGGGCTTAGTGCTGACTTCAACTTTTGATGATGCTCTATCAAAAAGTGAATCACATGATGAGGTGGATTGGTTATTGCTTTCTCCATCAGATTTCACCTCTACTCTTGGAGCAAAATCTGTAGGAGGAGCAGTGTGATTATAACCAATGCCAAACTTCACATTGGAAGCTGATTGCTTACTAAGAAGCATCTCAAAACCTTTGCATGATTGTACCCATCGATCACACTCTACTTGGGTGACTGCAAGGGTTTCTTTAGACTTTTCTGGTCTTCCAGAATAACCTCTAGCTTAGCCTTTCATCATTTAATTGGCATTTAAGCTTATAAATCTCATCATTTTTACTATTAAGAGCAGACTCATACTCAGCTTGTCTTTTGGAAATTGTTTTCTCAAACTCAAGTTTTTCATTTATTAATGCTACATTTGCCTCTCTAATAGAGACAAAGGCAGCAATGCAAGATTCAGAACATAACTTGGCTTTAGCCTCTGAAGATACCTGAGTTACCTGTGAAGATGATGCAGTTGAGCAGGAACCCTCAGTTGATTCCAGAGCCATAAGTGCCAGATTCCCAAAAGGACTATCACCACCATGTTGATCAGCACTTGTGAACAGTTGTTCATGACCAGACATGTCATCTGGCAAGCTGCTCCAGTCAACAACTTCTGGGGTGAAGAAGCTATGTTGTTGAGGTTGAGGGGGTTGATGAGATGGTTGAGGTTCTGGAAGTGCATGAGGTTGTGGTACCATAGGAGCTTGAACTTGACTGGTTTGTGGCATGTAATAACACGGGTAAGGGTAAGGCATTTGACCCTGAGGAACAAAATATGCAGGAGATTGTAGTTGAGACTGATGACTAGAATTGACAGGATGTTGTCCTTTGTTTTGTTGACTGTTGCTAGGAAAAGTCACAAAAGGTGCAGAGGAATTAGATCCAGATGATCTACATTCTCTAGCAAAGTGTCCAAGCCTTTGGCATTTGTGACACCTCAACTTACTCTTGTCAAAACCAACTTTGGTTTTGCCAGAGAGTCCTGGGAATTTCTTCCAGTTCTTTTGTAGAACTTCTGAGATCTGATATTTATCAAGGCCATTTGGCTCAAAATATCCATCTCTTCTAAGTCATCATCAGCAATCCCCTTGAGATCATCCATGATAAAGCATAGATTGTCATTATTACACCCAGAAAATTGACTATCAACACTCACAAATGCTGAATCAGAAATGTTTGAAGAGAAATCAATATGCTCATCATACTGGCATTCAGATGAAGCATATTCTGACTGATGACTAACCAGAGCAGTGTTGCCTGGTACAAAGTCCTCAGTGAGCTTACCAGATGAAGACAGTTTTCTCTTTTGTTCTATCTCTCTCTCAAATGTGAGCAATTTCCCATGAAGTTGGGTGAGAGATAGTTTGTCCAAATTTGCACTGGAGCGTAGGACAATGGTATATGTATCCCATCTCTCAGGCAGTGATCTGAGAAATCTGTTATTCATCTGAATATTAGTATACTCATGTTTGACCATTTTCAATTCAGAGATCAAACAAGAGAACCGCTCAAACTGTTGAGTCAGTGTCTCACCCTTCCTATGAGAGAATGTCTCATATTGTTGGGCAAGGATCTCTCTATTATTTGCCAAGACCTCATCTGTTCCTCCAAATTGTTCTTTCAAGGCATTCCAGAGGTCATGGGCAGATTCATAATGCATTAGCCCAGAATAAATTTCATTGGGTAGTGCCATGGCCAGAATTCCATGGGCTTTTGCATCTATCTCAAACAATTTCTTATCCTCATCTGAGTATTGATCCTTCCTCTTCGGAACCATTTGATTGGTTTCCGGGTTATTCACCATAGGCTTGTGTGGACCATGTACCACTGATGTCCAACAACCTGAGCTGTTAACAGACAGGTGATGGAGCATACGACGTTGCCATATGTTATACTCATTCCTAACCAGCATTGGAGGCTTGGTTGAGGAACCAGTATTGTGAGGATCATTGGAAGGAGTAGTCATTTTGGATCCAAAAACAATTTTATTCAAGCTTAAAAAAAATTTGAACACACCACAACAAACTCAATGAAAACCAAGAATAAGTCTCAGGATGAATGATTAAAAGCACAGAAAATTCAATCTCTATAACAGTTTCTTGCAAAAAAATGCTAATTCAATCAAACTTGGATCTTGAATAGCAGTTTCAATGATCAATTATTAGATCGATCAATGATTAACCGCTCTGATACCATTTGTCAGGATCAGCGATCACAAGTTTGAAGTATTAGAGTGTAATGCAGCGGAATGAGAAGAAGAATTAGTCAAATTATAGCAAGAGTTTGTTACTTGTAAACAAATGCGAGAGAATATTTTTCTGTGATAAGGAATGTTTCAATAATGCCCAATATTATTGCTAAATCATTCACAGTTACAATAAGGTTGGCACTCCTTATATAGAGTGCAATCACTGCTGTAATCACGGGATGGTGATTACTAGCAGATCTAGTACAAAAATAACTAATACTTAACAAACTACTGAAATGTTCACAACTACTGAGAACATGTCAGAGTGCTAAGTATAAAACATAAAACAACTGAAAAGAAACTACTGATACTACAACGACTGAAGAACAAGCTCTTCAGTCGTTTTACAAAACTACTGAAAAGAGAAAACATAAAACTACTGAAAGTAAACCGTCACAACTACTGAAGAAGTCCTCTTCAGCTGTTATGACAACGTCTGATACTTTGTCTTCAGTACTTGTGTCTTCAGACTTTGTCTTCAGCACTTGTCTTCAGACTTTGTCTTCAGCACTTGTCTTCAGACTTTGTCTTCAGTACTTGTGTCTTCAGACTTTGTCTTCAGTACTTGTCTTCAGACTTTGTCTTCAGCACTTGTCTTCAGACTTTGTCTTCAGTACTTGTGTCTTCAGACTTTGTAATCAGTTGTTGTCTTCAGCTGTGTGGACTTCAGTAGTTGTTGTGACGTCTTAGACTTAAAGGTTTTTTCTGATCCGGCTCATTGGTTCTTTGGTCCAACATTGGGGCGTAGTATAGACTTGTCAGGTGTCAGTTATAGGAGCTCCGGTAGCATAGACTTAAGATTTGTTTTATTTAACAATTGACACACTAAGATCTTGTGGTCGGTTTATGCATGTATTCTCAAAATTAAAGCTCCTAAATTATGAACTCACCACAAATTGTTGACCTTTAGTATGTTATTCCAGGAAATTGAAGCACCAAGTTTATCATTTCATGAAGTATGCACGGATCCATCTAGGAGTCCTTTGGAGTTTTCACTTCATAGCCTACTCATAGGATATACCCGCAACTCTTTATTTGTGAATGATTTATATTTTCATTTGAAAATACTATGATTTTGTAATATGTAAACCTTGTAAATATTTGGTCACTCATTTAATGTCATCCATGTAAAAAGATGGTGATCCATAAATGTCACACCTTGCATTTTGCCTTTGTCACTACCATAAATGTTTTAAGTATATCTTTGGTTAGAAGAATAGCATGAGACAAAGAAGATGGATGGAAATCCTTATGAATATAACTGTGAAATACGTTTATCATGAGGGAAAGACCAATGTGTGGTTGACGCCTTGATCAGAAACAAAGTAATAAGCTTAAGCTAGTTTGTGCTTCGCGACTTGAACTTCAGATTAATCTAACCAATCTTTGAAGAATGCTCAAGAAACTATACAAATAATGAAAACCTTAAGAAGGAAATTATAGAAGGCATGATTGATCAAGGTTTGAAGGTGAGGATCAAATCCTTGGAAGAATAAAAGAATATTTAACAATATATGGTAACCATGACAAGAAAATTTTTGGAAGACCCTATAAATCTAAATATACAATATTGTTGGATCTAGAAAGGCTGGTGCACCGAAACAAAACACTTAGAAATTTTGATACACTTATAAAGTCTTCCGAAGCTAGTCACAGAACTTCCAAGCAAATGGAAGTTCTTCCAAAGCCAAAGAACAGAACTTCTGAAGACATCTTCCGAAGGAATACTCCAGCTCTGAAAACAAAGCATTGTCTCTTCCAAGTTCAAGACTTGGAAGAAATCAAGCAACAACTTTGGAAGTATAAAGATATGAAGAAGTTCTCAAACCTGGAAGAAGTAGCCTCTTCCAAAGTATAAGTGGCTTCGAAGAAAGTTCCCGAAGCCAATAACATACGCCCATGTAGTTGACCATACTTTAGTTCACTGTTCACCTTTTTATCAGTTAGTACATTACCAACTTTTTGGTGACAAAGGGTAAGTCATGGACATGTCATGACTACCTTATCTTAGATAATACTTTATCTAAGATACCTTAACTTTAGCATTGTAGTATATGCTTTAGTCATAGGTTTCCAGCTGGTATCAAAGTATATCTGGCTGTAGGATCTAGTATATATAGTTTTTCTCATTGTACTCATGCAATATGCTTGTAAGAGTCTTGCAATACTTTGAGTTGAGAATAAATATACAAGTACCTTGAAAATATTCTTTGTGTGTTTTTGTTACTTAGTATATTATAATCAACTCTTAGAAGGATTCTGCATCACCATCTGAACCGAGTGTGTTTCAAGTGAGTTTGAGAGAAAAACAGTGTTAAGTGACAAAAACCGATCCTGCAATTGGTATCAGAGCTTTTTAGGCTTTTGATGTGAGATCTTACATCCAAATCACTCTGTTTTTCATTCTACTTTCACCAACCTAAAAATGGCCCTCAACTAAAAGTCTGAAGTTGAGATATGGATGATGACTAAAGCCCCATTCATCACCCTGAAAACTTTAGATCATAGAGTAGACGCATGGAAGGCTTCATCAGATATCAGATAAAAATTGCGCCATTCTATTATCAATGGCCCTTACAAACCAAAAGTGGCAGCACCAGGTGGAAACGGTGCCATGATAGAGAAGGCTGTAGAAAACTACTCTGATGAAGACCGAAGAAGACTTGACATTAGGGAGAAAACTATCTAGGACGGACATGTACATGACAGTATGCATGACTATTCTGATGACTGCTATACCTACTCCATCATGGTGGGGTTTGATCATTGCAAGTCAGCTAAAGAACTGTTTGATGCACTATCTCATATGTACTCCAGCTCCAATGACTCCAACAGGATTCCTAAAACAATAGTTCGAGAACTTCACTTATATTGCTGGAGAGCCCTCAGCAACAATACTTCAGGTATATGGATCTTGTTTCCTCCCTTCAGTATGTAGGAATTGCCCTTGAATTAAGAATCTTATAAGAAATTCATGAGTGCACTCCCAAATGAGTGGACTTTCTACTGTGTCTCTATCAAGAGGACAGAAAATCTGAACTCCCTCACCATGACTGAACTTTATGGCATACTGATGGATACAGTTTGAGATGGAGAACAAGAGAGGCCATCAGACAAGCAGACCCTCAGCCTCCTGCTAGCAACGCTATCATGGTTCCTGAAGGCTCAGGGCCCCTCCAACCTCAACAATACATGACATACACCCAGCACACATCCTGCTCTTCTAGGTCATACATCACATTCTCTAAGACTCCAAGGTCTCAACAGGCTTAGCAAAGTTCTTTTCAGGACAGTTGTGCTTTTGTCTCAGGAAATGGGCACTCTAGTGACTATCTGTATTGCTTTGATGATCTAGAGTGTTTCAGCCCAGATGATGTGGAGTATATGAACATAGCCCACAGATGGCTCTGTTAACCTATAAAGCAAAGAAGTTCTTCAAGAGAACTGGAAGGCAGTTTCCTTAAAACCCAACTAACAGCAAGTTTGGGTTTGACAAGACAAAGCCAAATGTTACAACTGTAACCAACTTGGTCACTTTGCCAGGAATGCAAGGCTCCCAAGTCAAATCCGGGAACCCCACAGCCTCCACACATCCCTCTACACGAAAAGCTACTGGAAAGTCAACTGAGATAGCTGCTATGGATCAAGAAGTCGATTGGAGCTTCTTGGTACAGGATGTGACTCCTGCTCAAGCAATCATGGCTGGAACAGATGACAAAAAGGTATATGAACATCTGTACTCCAGCTTGTATTGCTAAGGTTAAGTTATATCAGGACTACAATATGGAAATTAAATATGATATTGAGTCTTTAAACATTTTAAAATCTGATTTTAAAAGGGCTAATCTGACTATCAAACAAAATTGAAGAGTTAGAGAAAACTGTGTCCTTATTAAAGCATAACATACAAATTACAAGACTTAAATCAAGGATTTAATATCCAAATTGTCTAAGGCTCAAGCCAAGCTTCTCACAACTGAGGCTCAAGCCAGGAAGCATGTTATTTCTAACAAAACTTCCAAGCCATTCTTGCACCATCCTCTCACTCAAAACTTTGTTATCAAAACAAAGGTGGGTTGGAAACCAATGAAATTGCTCCACCCACATTCTTATGAGTCTATTAGAACAACCAAGGTGTGGTACTAAACAGCAAGAGGTTCCATCTGCTGACCCACCTTCCCATGAGTCAAAGAGATGCAACTATGGAAACCATCACAGGGAAGAACCAGGTAATTTTACCCATTCTACCGGTGATGATCAACCCCTGACCACCAAAGCCAGAAAGCCAAGCTATGGCAGCCAGAAAAACTCTGATACAGGAAGGAGTGTAGTATCGGCACTCCTGTCCTACCAAAGGATCAGAAGTTAAAGGGAAAGATTGCTAATGAAGAAAAGAAGAACAAGAAACAACAATCCTCAAGTTCCCAGAAGATTAACATTGCCTGCATATGTGTGGTCTGCAAAACCACATAGCCAAAGATTGTTACTACAATCCTGCTAGCACACATTATACAAATAATGTTAAAAAGAAAGGAGTCAAGGAAGGTTTCACGTTTGGACCTTATCATATGGTTCAAGTGATGAAGAAAAGAAAACTTGTCTCGGAAGCAAAGTTACTTTCGGAAGAAACTCACTCTTCCGAAGGAAATTGCTTCAGAAGACAATGTTAAGAAAACTCAAAAGAACAAGAGAGCTCCTTTGAGACCTTCCGAGAAAAAGAATGCTTCGAAAGAAAAGGTGGTGAGGGTTTCTTCCGAAAAGAAAGAAGCTTCAGAAGAATGCCAAGCTGCACAAGCTTCAACAAGCTCATCTACTATGATCAACCAGGGGATGGAATGGAAGATCAAAGAAGATGCCGCAGCCCAAACCTCTTCTTCAAAGACATCCATTGAACCCCCATGCATAAACTTTGGTTCAATTATGTCACTATCATTGGAAAAACCCAAGACCAAGGCTTGGGTTTCCAATCAAAACTAATCATCTCATCTTATGTGCAGGGACATCCATATGACAATATTGTGGATAGTGGATGCTCCAGGCACATGACAGGGAAAAGATCTCTCCTTCAATAATTTCAACATTGTGATGGAGGTCCTGTTCAGTTTGGAGGTGAGGTCGGAGGATATATTTCTGGAAGAGGGAGTATATCCAATGGTAATTTAAAATTGACAAAGTACACTTTGTCAAACAGCTTGAACACAACCTGTTAAGTCTGTCTCATTTTTGTGATCAAAAGCACCAAATTCTCTTCACAGAACATGAGTGCATTATCCTCAAACCCAGGATGACAGTCCTCAGGAATTGGTGCTTCTTAGATCTCCCAGGAAAGGGGATATGTACAAGCTTGATATGAACAATGGTTCGCCACTGGGTGAAGTATCATGCTTTCTTTCCAAAGCTGATGGTGATGAGTCAACACTATGGCATAGACGATTGTATCATGTGAATTTTAAAACAATGAATTAATTGGTTGAAAATAACTTGGTACATGGTTTGCCTAAAAAAGAATTTTTTCTGCAAAGATAACTGTTGCATACCTGAAAGGAAAGCAACACAGGGCATCTCATAAATCCAAAGTTGTTAACTTATCACCACTCCATTACACTTATTGCACATGGATGTGTTTGGTCCTATAAGTATAATGAGCATTGAAAGGAAATCATATTGCCATAAGTATAATCATATTGCCATGTGATTGTTGATGATTTTACAAGATTTACATGGGTATTCTTTTTAAGAACTAAAGATGAAACTGCTGAAACTTTAAAATTTGATCACAAGGTTAAGATAAATTAGAAGTGATCAAGAGACTGAGTTTAAGAATCAAGTTCTTGACTCATTCTGTAACTAAAAAGGGATTGCCAGACTATATAGTGCTCCTAGACTTCTCAACAAAATGGTGTTGCTGAGAGGAGGAACATGACACTTATTGAGGCTGCTCGGACCATGTTAACTGATTCAATCTGCCTCTAACATTCTAGGCAGAGGCAGTCGACACTGCATGCTATGTCCAGAACAGGGTTCTTGTAGTTAAGCCACATGGAAAAACCCCTTATGAGCTATGGAACAATAGGCCACCATTCATTGGCTTTCTAAGGTCCTTTGGCAGGAGGTGTACCATACTTAACACAAAAGACAATTTGGAAAATTTGCTAAAAAATCGAATGATGCTATCTTTGTTGGATATTCCTCCAACCTTATTGCTTATAGAGTTTATAACATCAAAATCAACAATTTGAGGAATCTTCCAATATTGTTGTTAATGAGCACACTCCTTGTGTTAAGGGGAATGCCCTGATCATATCTTTGACTTAGAATTATTTACGAACTATTCTAAACCCTCTTGTGAGAATGTTTCAGCTGAAACAGGTACTCAAAGTGATTCTAATGAAGACCAACTGTTTGAGTTACCCAAACCAATTCCAAGTTCTCCAAGAGTTGCTGCAAACCAAGCTCCCACTATGGCAGATCTGATAGCATAACTATCTCAAGAGATAGTGGAACTTCAACCAGTGGTCCCCCTAATGTGCCTCAAAACTCATCTGGTGACACTATACAACACAAGCTGATGGAAGTAGTATCTTAAAGGAACAGGAAACTGTTAATGCTGCTTCACAGCCAACAATGATGATGATGTTTCTCATTCATTCAATCAGTCCTCATTGAATGAGTTTGAAACAATAGTTGGTCCCAGTGTTCAAGCTCCTGAGCAAAATATGTCCAATCTGGATCTATCTTGCATTAGAAATGATCCCTAGACTTAGGATTCACAACACTCATCCAGCTAAGAACATCATAGGAGAAGTCTTTGAAGGTGTGAGAACATGAGGACAAACTCATAATAAGAATGTTGTTTGTACTCATGCTTTTTATCCCAGATGGAACCCAGAAGGTAAAAGATGCTTTGAAAGATAGTAGTTGGGTTGAGTCAATGCAAGAGGAGTTGCTTCAATTCAAGAGACAAAATGTTTGGAACCTATGTCCGCTACCACCGGTCAAGTACCAATAGGCACCAAATGGGTTTTCAGGAACAAGAGAGATGATAGAGGCTTGGTTATCAAGAATAAGGCAAGGCTAGTAGTTCAAGGATACACTCAAGAGGAAGGAATCGATATATTGATGTCTTTGCACCTGTTGCAAGACTTTAGGCAGTTAGGATCTTCCTTGCTTATTTGCATCCAAGATTTTACTGTCTACCAGCTTGATCTCAAGTGTGTCTTTCTATATGGAGATATAGATAGGAAAGTCTATGTGTGCCAGCCTCTAGGATTTGAAAAACCCATAGCACCCTGACTAGTGTGCAAACTGGATAAAGCTCTATATGGGCTGCACCAGCACCTAGGCTGTGGTATGAGACATTGTCTCAGTTTCTCCTGAAGAATGGTTACGGTAGAGGTACCATTGACAAGACTCTATTCATAAGAAGTTGGGAAAGACATTTGCTTGTTCAAGTCTATGTTGATGATATCATATTTGGTTCCTCAAAAGACCAAATGTGTAAAGACTTTGAGAGCATCATGAAGAAGAAGTTTGAGATGAGTTCCATGGGAAAAATGGACTTTTTCCTTGGAGTTCAGGAAGCAATGTAGGAAGGGTTCTTTATCAATAAATCTAAATATGTCAATGACATTTAGAAAGATTTGATATGAAAGCTTATAAGCCAAACCAAGACACTTATACCCAAAAACCATAATCTTTGTCCTGACTCTGAGGGGGAGGATACTGATCAACACCAGTATAAGGTAATTATTGGTTCTCTAAGTAGACCTGATATCATGTTTGCAACTTGCATATGTGCAAGATATCAGGCTGCTCCAAAGGTGTCTCACCTAGTTGCTACCAAGAAATCTTTAGATACCTCAAAGGAGCACCTAAACTAGGTCTTTGGTATCCAAGGAATAGCAATTTGAATCTCTATGGCTATTCTGACAGTGACTATGGTGGCTGCAATATCAATAAGAAATCAACATCAGGTGGGTGTCAATTTCTTGGTGGAAGGATCATCTCATGGCAATGCAGAAGCAATCTTTCGTTCAACTCTACTGCTGAAGCTGATACATTGATGCTGCTAATGTTGTGCTCAGCTGCTGTGGATTCAGAACCAGATGATAGACTACGGATTCAACTTCATGAGCACTCCTATCCATATTGACAACAACAGTGCTATCTCCATTATTGAAAATCCTGTGAGCACTCCAAGACAAGCACATTATATCATGTATCATTTCATTAGAGATATTCATGAGAAAAATCTGATTAGCTAATCAAAGTTGACTTAATTGAACATATGCTGATTTGTTCACCAAAGCCTTGATGAACAAACAAAGATTTAAGTATCTCATACAGCTATCAGGATGATAAACATTTATTAGTCTATCTTATTTGAAAACCTTTATAAAATGTGTAATGTTTTTCTGTGTCAAAACAATCTAAGCTCTGTTACAAAAGGTCTTTCTTTGAAATTTCACTAAGTATAAATTCTTCCAAGAGGAATTAACCCTCGGAAGATATTTTATATATCTTCCGAAGCAAAATTCCTTCAAGGAAATCTTCTTCTCGGAAGATTTTTTAGTCTCGAATAACGATTGATTACATATCATATCTACTTCCGAAGCTTATAAAATTCTTTATTCGGAAAGCACTTTTTACTCTCGGAAGTAAGAATTTTACCTTCGGAAGTAAAATTGCCTTCGGAAGAAGATTACCTTCGGAAATGTTATACTCGGAAGTGAGATTTTACTGTGTAACGGAAATCTTTGGGCCCCACTCTATAAAAAGCAAAGATTTTGTAATGATGTCCGGATCTTTAAATCTTAACCTTACCCGCCCTTGTCACAATCATACACCTCAATCTTC
>CM046030.1:32890707-33110483 GCA_025215565.1 Flaveria ramosissima
TTTTGATCACAACAGATATTGGCAGACTATCCTCTTCATCCTCTTCTTCTTCATCTTCCATCCTCAACACCCTTCTTTTTCTTTTAGGTGCATCACTGGTGGTAGATTGAGTGGGTTTCCTAGGTAAAGGGGTTGGTTTAGAGGGTTGTGAGGTTGGTTGTTTTGAGGATCGTGAGGGTAATTGTTTTGGAGGTTGTGAGGTTGATTTTGAAGGTTGTTTTGAGGGTTGTGAGGTTGATTTTGAGGATTGTTTTGGTAAGGAAGATTGTAAAGGCTGCTCTATCATTTTGTTTGTGAGGGTGGCTTTGGATAGCTTAGCCATGTCAGATCTTTTCCCAGCACCAGCTTCATCCAGAGCTTCTATGATCAGACCTTTGTTGAAGCTTTCAGAGGAGCATATTTTGGTGGTTATCTCCAAAATGCTATCTCTAGACCATGACTTGACTTCAATGATAGGTCTTCCCAAGTGTTTGGATAAAAATCTGATCATAGCCTCCAATCTTTCCCTTTCTTCTTCATTACAGCCTGTCCATCGATTTTCAATCTCCTGAATCTCAAGCCTTCTAATCTCTGAATCAAGTTTGGCAGTATCAAATCTTTGCCTGAAGAGCTGATCAATAATCCTGTCCATGGATCTGCTATGTTGCTCATCAGCTTCTTTGATCATCTCATCCAACCTCTTCTCATCCTCAGTTTGTTCACCAACACTCTTCTTTCTCTTGTAAGTAATGATCTCTTTTCCTTTATTCTCCTTGGCTTCTTCCTCTTCAACTCTCTTTCTTTTATCATCTTTCACTGACTTAGACTCCCCCTTTTTGGTTGCATTGGGTTCAGGGGTTTGAATGTTAGAAAGTTTTTTTGACACAGCATCATCCACAAGGGTTTGAAGATTTGAGGAAATCCTCTCATCAATGGTTTGATGGACAATAGTAGTGATGATGTGAGTGATGAGAGGTAAGGAAGATTTGAAAGCAGCAGCCATTTGCTTAGAGGGGTTCTCTCCCTGAGAAATGGTGCCTGAAACAGAGGCTGGTGGCTTGTTTGATTTGAGTGGCTCAGTGTTTGGGAGAGCTTCAACAGAAGCTGCCATCTGTGGGTTAATTGGGGCAGATGGACTTGATTCCTGAGACATTTTGGCAAGTAGTTCTTTTAATCTGCAAACCTCAGCCTCAAGAATGGTGTTTTGGGCTAGAACTTCAAAGAAAAAGCCCAGGTCATCATCAGTGTAAGCTGAATCAGCTGACGTCCTGAGTGAATCAGGATGAACATGTGCTGAGTGTAGATCAGTAATCACATGTGCCCCTTTGTCTTGGAACTGGGGACGTCCTGCCTCAGGAGCAAGTCCTTCATTGGCAGTTGCCTCTGGTGAGGTCTTAGAGATGATACCTGCTTCATTCTGTTCATGTGTTGAAACAGGGGAAGAGGTAGCCTCACCAGATGTTCTAGTCTCCTCATCTACACTAGGAGATTGAACTTTATAATCCCTATGCTGTGGGTTGTCAACTACATTATGATCCTCTCCCTCAGCTGTTTAGGTTTTCCCAGTGTTAACAGGTTTCTGGGGAGGGGTAGAGGAATGTAGTTGAGTCAGCACTTGTGCAATGACTGTAGTTGGGCTTGTACGGGTGGTATCAGTGGGAGATGTAGGTGAAAAGGATTGCACCCGGGGAGAATGGTGCTCTTCAATGGCAATCTTCTCAAGTGAGAGATTCCAGTAATGTGGCTTCCCCAATGTTGGTTGCATCAGGATCCTGTTGAGAGGATAACTGAGCGGTTTCAGCTGGTGGAGTCATTGAAACTACAAGGGGATTAAGGCTTATAGTTTCATCTTGCGTTTGTGCTGCAGGGGCATCATTAGGGGACTCAACTCCCTGAGTAGCCTTTTTGGTTTTCTTGGGTTTTGGTTTGGAGGGGACTTTAGATCTGGAGGTGGAGGCTGTGGGTTCCCTCTGCTTGGGTTTTAGCAGTTTGGCAGCCTCTTTGAGTTGTGGATTTGAGTTGTGCCTGGAGTATACCTCTGGCAAAACTACCAGAGCAGGGACTCCAAGGCCAACAAGGCCATCAGATTTTAATTGATTTAGAATTATGGCCATAAGAAACCTTGGATATAATATCCATCTATTTGCCACAGGTTTCATTGCCAAATCTTTTAATTCCAAAAATATGATTTCAGAAACATTTAGGCTTTGATGTTCAAGGATAGAATACAATACTTGTTGCCACCTGGATGACATTTGATCCCATGAGGATGTTTTGGGGGCAAGACAGACATTGATCATGTGGAAAATGAGTCGCTCAGCATCATGAAAGTGCTTCTTCAGAATGGTAGTAGCACTTAGGTCACCCTCATAACCATGATTAGCAAAAGATAGATCAATGGTGCCTTTGGGGTATTTGGTGGTATAGGTGGCATCATTCAGGTCTAGGGTTTGACGAATGACCTCAGAAGTGATGACCACCCGTTTCTGGTTGACAAACGACTGGAGAGTGATGGAGTCATCATTCTCAGCAGTATGAACAGTGACGTTTGTCCAGAATTGGCAAAGGGTATCGGGATAGATGGTAGGATTCAAGAGAAAGGCTGTGCGGTATTGGGAATCAACCATCAAATCAATAGCAGCATCAAACTTGTTCCAAAAGGTTGATTTGGTAAGGTGAGCGACACAGTTGTGTCGAGGTTTGATTTGCATGGTCGCCATTAATGGAAGATGAACGTTTGGAAAGTGGGTTATGAAAAGTTTGAAGATAGGGTTAGGTATATATAGGTTATGAAACGGCTGAAAGAAAACAACTGAAAGTTTTGGTGTGAGTCATCAGTGTTAGAAAACAACTGAAGACATGGTTTTAACTTTCAGATGTTGTAAACAACTGAAGACTTGGTGTTGGTCATCAGTAGTTGTAAACTACTGAAGACTTGGTTTTGACTTCAGTTGTTTTGAAATGAAACAGTAGTTGTCGTCAATTCACAAAGTTCAGCTGTTTCAATGACCTTAACATTTACTCATCAGATCATCTGACTTTCAGCTGTAATGTCATAATCCAATAATTGATTTTAAAGCCAGAGTACCTGAGATGTACAGCTTGCAGCTGCAATATACTTTGCTTCAGCAGTGGATGTAGCAACTGAAGTTTGTTTCTTACTCTGCCAAGAAACCAAACAATTGCCTAGAAATTGGCATCCACCAGAAGTTGATTTTCTGGTTAACTTACACCCTGCATAGTCACTATCAGAGAAAGCAACCAATTTGCAAGACTGCCCAGTGGAATACCAAAGTCCTAGAGATTGAGTTCCTTGCAAATATCTAAAGATCCTCTTGACTGCAATCATATGGGAATCCTTAGGAGCAGCCTGAAATCTAGCACAGACACAAGTTGCAAACATAATATCTGGTCTAGAAGCTGTTAGGTACATCAAGGAACCAATCATACATCTGTAAAGAGTTTCATCAACTGCTTTACCTTTTTTATCAGCATCCAGTTGTGTGTTGCTGCACATGGGAGTGGAACAAGGTTTACAGTTTTGTAAATCAAACTTGGTTAACAAATCTTTTGTGTATTTTGACTGATGAATGAAAGTTCCATCAGCCATTTGTTTGATTTGCAAACCCAGAAAAAACTGTAATTCTCCCATGGCACTCATTTCAAACTTTTGTTGCATCAATTTAGTAAATGCATCACACAACTGTGGATTAAATGATGCAAAAATAATGTCATCAACATAAATTTGAACAAGGAGCTTATGCATGCCTGCTTTCTTTATGAACAAAGTTTTATCTATGGAGCCTCTAGTGAAATTATTTTGAAGAAGAAAGTTAGATAATGTTTCATACCAGGCTCTGGGTGCTTGTTTCAACCCATAAAGAGCCTTATCAAGCTTATACACCCAATCAGGATGTTTATGATCTTCAAAACCTGGTGGTTGACACACATAAACCTCTTCTTTTATTTTACCATATAAAAATGCACTTTTGACATCCATTTGAAAAACTTTAAGGTTATGAAAAGCAGCATAAGCTAAAAACAATCTAATTGCCTCCAGTCTGGCTACAGGGGCAAAGGTTTCATCATAATCAATACCTTCTTCTTGAGAAAACCCCTGTACAACCAGTCTGGCCTTGTTCTTGACAATTTGGCCTTTTTCATCAGTTTTATTCCTAAACACCCATTTAGTGCCTATTGCACACTTACCTTGGGGTAGAGGAACCACTTCCCATACTTGCTGTTTTTGAAATTGAAGAAGCTCAAGCTGCATGGCTTCAACCCATCCATTGTCCCTTAATGCCACATGATAATTCTTTGGCTCTTGCTGACTGATGAAGTGAGCATAGAGACAGAAGTTGGACAATTGACTTCTTGTTGAAACACCAGCATTAATGTCACCAATGATCTGGAACATGGGATGATTCTTCAATTCTTGATATTCAATAATATCTGTGCAAGTGTTTGTAAGAGATTCAGCAACAACAGATGTTGATTCAGATTCTTGAAACCTAGATTGAGATGGCAGTTCAAATGAAGTAGAGGATTCAGAGATTTCATTAGCATTTGTTGTGGATGGAGCTGCTGAAGCTACAGGAACATCAAGTGTAGTAGAAACAGACAGATGATCACTACAACTTGCATTTGTACCAACAGATGGAGAGGATGGAACTTCAAAAACAACAACAGGTGGAGGCTGATATGGAACATATTGCAGTATGTCCAAATCAAACAACTCAACAGGGTTTTGAGGAATCTTGTCTTTTGGAGATTCATTAAACTTGACATGCAAAGTTTCTTCAACAATCTTTGTTCTGTGAAGATCATGATAGGTTGGACTCACTTTAGTATAGATGTTTACTTTTCAATGTAATAGGACTTGTGTTAGTTTTAGTTTGTATTTTGATAGTTATAGCAGTTTTGGCAGTCCAGCGAAACTGTGAGCGAATCTATAGTTTCGCTCACAGTTTGCTGTTTTGGTTCACCCGGCGAACTTATGTTCTGCCGGGCGAAACTGTAGTTTCGGCATGACAGTTTCGCTTGTAGCGAAACTGTCAGCGAAACTATGACTGCTATATATAGTTTTGTTATTTCATTTTGCATGATAAGTTTGCAAAACCCAAAAAGTGGAATTCTGTTGCAAACTATCATTATCAAGCAGTTGCTTATTGAAATACATTGTGCTTATTGATATTGAGTGAGTTAGTTCATTTGCATTTCAAATATGTCTTGATTCTTCTTATTCTACTCTTAATTGTTTGTTATTGTGCTTATATAAGTGATATTGATCAAACTATTCAATCAATTGTACTGTTCATCGATCATATGGACCAACAATATGGTATCAGAGCCTTAGTGCTCTTGATTTGTTGAATTTTGGTGGTTTTGGTCAATATCTAGGTTCAATCAATTTTCATCGAATTATTAGCTGTTTTTGGGATGGAAATTGATTGAATTATGCTTGTTCTTCATTGAGGAAGATTCTACAATCATCAGATCTCAAATTCATTGAGTTTTGGATGATTTTGGATTGATTTTAAGGTGAAAAAGGGTTTTCAGATCGACGAGCGAAATTACAGTTCTTACAGCGAAACTGCGATCTTCATTCAGCGAAACTATGGTTTATTTTGGATCTGAAGTTGTTTTTTAGAATTTCAGCGAAAGTATCTCTTTGAACGAAAGTTCAGCAGTGTTTTTGATCAAGAATCAAGCGAAAGTACTGCCGAAATTATATCTGAACGAAAGTTCAAGCTTGTTTCCTGCGAAATTAGCAGCGAAACTAAGCAATTGTTGTCTTTGATTCAAGCGAAAGTGCTGCTGAAATTTCAAGAGAAAGTGTCTGAGTTTGCGAAAGTGTTTGTTGTAGCGAAACTATTAAGCAGGCTTACTTTCTCAGCGAAGTTGTTAGCGAATTTGCCAGCGAACTTACCAGCGAAATTACCAAACTTTCTGCGAAATTATCATGTCAAAATTAACTACTCTCACACTTGCGGATCTTGAAAGTGTTGCTCCTAATAGACCTCCAAGACTCATTAATGGAGATAATTTTGAAGACTGGAAGAGATGTCTCAAGGCTTTCTTCTTCTATACAGATCATAATCAATGGGAATCGATCATTTCAGGCCCTCATATACCTACAGTTACAGTTGGTGATGTCGTTTCTCAGAATAAAGATCCATCTTCTTATACTGAAAGAGATCTGAAACTGATTGATCGTGATCAAAAAGCATTTGGTGCTCTAACTCTCTGCTTAGCTCCTGACATCTACAATCGTTTTGCAGAACATAAAAATGCTAAATCTCTTTTTGATGCTCTTTGTGAATTCTTTGATGGGAATGCAGATCTGGTGAAAGACAAGAGTATTCAAGCTGAAAAGGAGTTTAACTCGTTTGTAGGATATAAGAATGAAAGTTTGACAGATCTTACAAATCGATTCTTAACTGTATCAAGCACTTTGAAGAAATATGATGAAAGACTCTCCAACAGCGAACAAGTTAACAGACTCCTCGATTCTCTTCCACCACAATGGAGTCTTCAAGTGAGGATGCTCAAACAAGAAAGAGGTTTCACAGATTACAAGCTGATGGATATCATTAATAAATTGAAATCTTTTGAGTTGGATATGAAAAGAAGAGAATTTAACCAGACTATGATGCCCACACCTGGTTTTTCTCAAAATGCTGCTTTATTGTCATCCGCTGCAAACTCTCATATTCAGAATCCAATTCAAGGAGGGAGCAATTCAAGCAATTTCTCAAGTGGTAGTAATCATGTTGGAAAGGAATTGGGAAATTCTAAGGTGAATGCTGAAACTACTATCCCATCAGAAACAATGGCTCCTTTTGGAATGTTTGTTCAGAGCTATGAAGCTCTTGTTGCTGGTGAGTTGAAGGGTAAAGGAATGACTATGGAGGATATGTATCAAGTTGATCCTGATGATTTGGAAGAGACTGACATTCAATGGCAAATGGCTATGTTAACTTTAAGAGCTCGGAGGTTTATGGAAAGAACGGGAAGAAAGAACTTTGGTGGTCAATCATCAACTTCAAAACTAGGATTTGACAAGTCAAAACTGAGATGCTTCAACTGTAAACAATTGGGACATTTTAAACGTGAATGTCCATTACCAATTGTAACAGATCCTAGTACAACTGGAGTGCCAAGATTGACAGAGAAAGTAAAGGAAGAGGGAAATTCGAAGAAGGAGTCAGCATTGATTTCTAATTTTGACTGGAGTGCAGAGGTAGAAGAAACCAGATCTGAAATAAATCATGCTTTAGTTGCTGAGATTGTGAAAAGTGATGAGATGGAAGTTGAGAAAGATGAGTTTGTGCTGTTTAAAGAATTCAAAGGAGAGAATGAATCTTCAGTAAAAGGGAAAGAAGAGGAAGATGATGGAGAGAAGAAAGAGAAAGCTACAGATTCAAAAGCTGTGAAAGGAAAAGAGAAGGATGGTGCGGCCGCTACTGTTGAGGAAAGGAAATCGAGTACTCCGGTATGCATGTGCGATAAAGCTTTAGCAGCCGAAAAGATGGTAATGGGACTTCCTTATGAGGTAATACAAGATATGTGTTCATCTGCATGCAAAATTAGACTTTTTGGGGTTTATAAGGCTAATCGTTTGTTAATTGATAATGAAAAGGATTTAAAACGAATTAATGATGAACTTAAATTGAATGAATCAAAATATTTTGTGAAATTAAATGAGGCTTTAAAAGAAACTGATCATTTAAAAAGAATTGTTTTGGAAAGGAATGTAGAGATTAATACTTTGACTGAACGAGTTGCTCTGGCTGAATTTGAAGCAAGCAAACTTCAGTCAAAGTTAGATAAATGGACTATTTCTGGAATGAAACATGATGATCTTTGTAAATCTCAACGGGGAGCAAGAATTAAAACTGGTTTGGGCTATGAAAATGTACAGGTTTATCCTCCTCCTAGTACATATTGTTATTCTCCTATGCCTGTTCCTCATCCTTCTAATGATTTAATCAAATCAGATACTGATAGTATGTCTGCAGGTTTAGTTGGGAATAACTCTAAGTACATTCGTGAAGACTACGACTATGGACCAACTAGTGGGCTTGGATGCACTAGTTCTAGTACACCTGAAAAATTGCAGTCTGTTTTAGATAATAAGTCTAGCTTAAATTCAGTATTTGTTTCTAGTTCAAATGTAACAGACTTGAATGTCTCATGTTCTCCTGATTGTTCTATTTCATCTTGTAATTCAAATCTTAATAGTGATGATTTTTGTTCTGGTTTTGAATTGAATGAATCTGATGTTTCACTAAAAGAATCTGATGTTTCACATAACACATCTGAGCAACTTAAAACTAATTCTTTTGAAAAGTTCTTCTCTCAACCTATTCCATCTTTTATACCATTAAATATGACATCTTCAGAAAAATGTAGTTCTCCTTCTTCTGAAACTAGTACCAATGGTACGAGTTCTACTGATTTCTCAAAAGAATCAAGCAATGATTTTGTAAAGAATAATTCTGAGTCAAATAAACAAAAACATCATGAGATGTATGAGACATTCAGTGATGTTGATTCTAGTTTGTCTGAATGTGATGAGGAGATTATTATTGATCCTGTTTTTACCTCATCACATCATCGATCTAGATTCAAACATCATTGTTTCAGGTGTGGTGAAGAGGATCATCTTATCAAAAATTGCCCTTTGATTGAAAGATCCTCTAATAGAAATTGTTTTGGGAATAAATTGACAAAATTGGTTAATAATTTCTTTCATAAAAAATCAGCTTCTTTGAAAACAAAGGTTGTTCAATCTTGGGTCCCTATTACTCCTGGCTAAATGATTTGTTTATTCATTTCAGGGATCTTCTTCAAAGAGTGTAAACAGTCTGTGGCATGTTGATAGCGGCTGTTCCAAACACATGACTGGATTAAAAGATTTGTTGACTAATTATCGAATTATCAATGGAGGATATGTAGCATTTGCTGGAGACAAGAAGGGTGGAAGAATGATTGGACAAGGAGAAGTTACAAATGGCACTCTTACTCTTGAAAAAGTCAATCATGTTCCTGAATTGGCATTTAATCTTCTGAGCGTCTCTCAAATTTGTGATAAAGATATTCCAGTTCTATTTAAATCTGACGAGTGTTTATTTTTGAAATCAGAGATAGCTGTTCCAGAAGATTTAATTCTCATGCGTGCTCCAAGGAAACACGATACATATCTCCTTGATATGAATTCTAATGAGTCAAAAGCCACTGCCACTTGTCTTCTTTCAAAAGCATCAACATCTGAGTCACTCTTGTGGCATCGTCGATTGGGCCATGTCAATTTTAAAATAATTAATAAATTAGTAAAGAACAATCTTGTTAGAGGACTTCCTTTAAAAGATTTCTCTGTGTCTGAAAAATGCATGGCATGTGCCAAAGGGAAACAACATAAGAAATCTCATAAACCTAAAATTTTAAATAGCATATCAAGTCCTCTAGAGTTGTTACATACTGATTTATTTGGGCCAATTAGTGTTAAATCCATTGCTAAAAAGTCTTTCTGTCTTGTTGTTACAGATGATTTTTCACGTTATTCATGGGTGAGATTTCTTGCTCACAAAAGTGAAGTTGCTGAGGAACTGCAGAAATTAATCATTTCAATTGAATCAGTCAGTAAGAAAAGAGTTATGGGATTAAGAAGTGACAATGGCACTGAATTTAAAAATCAGATTCTTGATTCATTTTGTGCTCAAAAAGGTATCATGGAGACAATTTAGTGCTGCAAGAACACCTCAGCAGAACGGAGTTGCAGAAAGAAAGAATCGTACTCTTGTGGAAGCAGCTCGTACAATGTTGATAGAATCATCATTACCTGTTATCTTCTGGGCTGAAGCAGTTAATTGTGCTTCTTATGTTTTAAACAGAGTACTAATCGTGAAAGACAAAGTGAAGACTCCTTATGAACTTTTTCATAAAAGGAAGCCACTAATTGATTTCTTCCGCCTTTGGATGTTCTTGTACGCTTCTAATACTCAAGCTCAAAAGACTAAGTTTGGGGCTGTTTCTGATGAATGTTACTTTGTTGGATATTCTTCTTCACAAAAGGCATATCGAGTTTATAACAAAAGAACACGTATTGTTCAAGAGTCCTTTTATGTTGATTGGCAAGAATCAAATCCTACTGAAGTTAAATCTGAACCTGCATGGTTCTTTGATTCTGATACTGTGTTCAATTCATTCAATTTGCCAGTTTTCGATGATGATATGTCAAGTCCCTGTACTCAAACGAATATTATTCCATCATCTTCATCGTCTGTTTCATCAATTCCACAAGTAACTGATGCTGTTTCAATTGATGTCAGCTCATCGTCTCCGATGCCTGATCAAGCACCATTATCTGATTCTTTATCACCTACATCTCTTAACTCACCTGATTCATCACCTGACATTGTTCCTTCACCTTCATCTACTCTTTCTCCGGCGGCTGATACTTCTTCAACTATCTTTCCTTCTTCTGGAGATTATAAAACTTTGAAAGATCATCCACTTGATAATGTAATTGGATCTGTTTCTGATGGTGTTCGTACTCGAAGTCAATCTGGTCTGATTAATGTTTGTCTTTTCTCATGCTTCATCTCTCAAATTGTTCCTAAGAATGTTCATGCTGCTTTACAAGATCCGTGTTGGGTGGAGTCTATGCAATTGGAACTTCAACAGTTCAGGAAACTTAAGGTTTGGACTTTAGTTGATTTACCTCCCAACAAGTATCCAATTGGTACAAAATGGGTATTCAAGAACAAACCAGATGATCGGGGCGTGGTGGTGCGAAACAAATCTAGACTTGTCGTGCAAGGCTTTGCTCAAGAAGAAGGTATTGATTATACAGAAGTCTTTGCTCCAGTTGCTCGTCTTGAAGCAATCCGTATATTTCTTGCTCATGCTGCTCATAAACAATTCAAAGTGTACCAGATGGATGTGAAATGTGCATTTCTCTATGGCGACATTGATGAAGAAATATATGTGTGTCAACCACCAGGCTTTGAAGATCCTGATTTTCCTGATAAAGTGTATAAACTTGATAAATCCTTGTATGGACTTCATCAAGCACCCAGAATCTGGTATGAGACTCTTACACAATATCTTTTAAGCAATGGTTATTCTCGTGGTACCATTGATATGACCTTATTTAAGAAGGAGGTGGATGGTGAAATGATCTTTGTTCAAGTATATGTCGATGATATTATTTTTGGATCTACAAACTCTAAGTTGTGTAGAGAATTTGAAGAAGTGATGAGCCAACGGTTTGAAATGAGCATGATGGGGGAAATGTGTTTCTTTCTTGGTTTGCAAGTTGAACAACAGAAAGACGGAATTCTTATTCATCAAGAGAAGTACATTAAAGATATTCTGAAGAAATTTAAAATGGATGATGCGTCTACTGAATTGACCCCCTTTACTGCTCAGACGTGTCTCACTCCAGACGAGAATGGAAAACCAGTTGATCCTCATCTTTTTCGTTCTATGATTGGCTCTCTCATGTATCTTACTGCAAGTCGTCCTGATATCACTTTTGCTGTTGGTTACTGTGCTAGATATCAGTCGGCTCCAAAGGAATCTCATGAGAAAGCTGTCAAACGAATTTTTCGTTATCTCAAAGGATCATCTCGTCTCGGACTGTGGTATCCATATGGTGGAAATTTTGATTTACATGCTTATTCTGACAGTGATTCCAATGGTTGCAGGTTAAACAGAAAATCCGTGTCTGGAGGATGTCAATATTTGGGTAATTGTCTGGTATCTTGGCAGAGCAAGAAACAAACAACAGTTTCTCTTTCTACAGGGGAAGCTGAATATATTGCTGCATCTAGCTGCTGCTCTCAAATTCTTTGGATACAACACCAAATGATTGATTATGGAATCAATTTCCTTCATACACCTTTATTCTGTGATAATGAGGCTGCCATTGGAATCGCTAAAAATCCTATTCATCATTCTCGCACAAAGCATATTGAAACTCGAATTCATGCGATTCGTGATGCTCAAGAGAAGGGTTTCATTAATATTATTCCCATTGACACTAAAAATCAAAAGGCTGATCTTTTCACAAAAACGTTTGACAAACCTCGTTTTTATGAATTGATTTCTATGCTTGGGTTAATAACTTTTTAAATTTTTATTTTCTATTTCTTTGATAATAATTAAAAAAAAAACATATAATAAAAACAAAAATAAATTTTTTAGTTCCCATTTTTCTATAATTATTGACATATGAAAATAAAAATTTGGGGGAGTAATATCAGTATTTTGAGATCGGATCTAACATGATGAGAAATGATTGTATATTCTCTAAATATTTCTCATTTACATGACCAGTAATTTATGAGAAATGATAGTAACTGTCTCTAGATTCTGTTTCATAATAAAAAAATAAGGAAATGGATCAAATTCTTTGACGATATGCTTGATAGACTCAGCCTGATGAATGAAGTAGACAGCAGCTTTATGGTTAAATTAAACTTTAAGCTTAAGAATGCCTGGATTTACTCATTCATTTCGGATTGCACAAAAACTGAGTCCTGACAAAAATGGATTGAGAATGAATCTTTCGTTCATTGTGCTTTGTTAGTCATCATTCTCTGCTTTTTATTTTTGTGTTAAGATGTCTTGTGTCTGTGCTTACCTCCTTTGCTGTACGGAAGTACTGACCTGGAGTGATGATCTCCTCTGCTGTACGGTAGTACTGACCTGGAGCTCTCATCAGCACATGATCAAATGGTTATCTCCTCTGTTATACGTGAGTATAGATCTGGAGCTCTCACCATTTTGATATAATTATGTCAAATCATCTTATCGATGAATTTCTCTCAGAATGAAATATTTTGTATATAATCATTTATATACATTGTCAAGAGTTTGTTTCATGAAGATTGATTCATAATTCAATAAATCCTGAGGTTGGGTGAGGGTTTTTACCAAATGATTGTGGGGTCTTAGCATTCTAAAGCATCTAATCGAACCTTAAATAAATCATAAGCTGTTGATTGAAAAAGGATAAGGCATGAGTTTAAAGTGGATAATTATATCAGCAATCGTTATTGATTTGTTCTAATTTCTGTGATTTCTGTGCAGATTGTGATCAGATCTTGTTTTCAGTATGATCTCATGACTGGTAGATGATTTTTAATCATCATTATGTTCTAAAATATTTAGAGAATGTGATCTCTGATTATTTTAGATCTCATTATGTGATGTGCTTCCCTTGAATATTATTGATAAAAAAAATAAAAAAAAAAAATAAATAATAATAAAAAAAAATAAAAATATAATAATAAAAAAAATAAAAATATATAAAAAAAAAAATAAATAAAATAAAAATAAAAAAATATAAATAAAAATAAATAAAAAATAATAATAAATAAAATTTTGGTGCGAAATTGTTCTTTCGCTGACTGTTTCGCTAAGCGAAACTGCAATTTCGCTAGGTTAGCTTAAAAGTTGTTAACAAGTTATCTTCTAGCGAAATTACAGTTTCACTGAGCGAAACTGTAAATTCGCCTGACGAATTTATAGTTTCGCTGCCAGCGAAACTATTGACTATATAAGTCAATTTTGCGAAATTTTCTTCATAACTTCGCAAAACTGATTTATAGTCGACGGTTAGGGTTTTAGACGGTTTTCACGGCGATTTTGATTTGATATTGGTTTTTAAACCGATTCTGTGTGATATTCTCTTCAAATGTAAGTTTCGAACATGAATTGAGCATTTAATCTGGTTTCTAACTCATTTCTGTGAAGCGATTTGGATTTGTCGCTTCGGTGGTTTCGCTGTTCGTTCAGCGAAACTACCGAAGTTTCAGCGAAATTGAACGAAAGTTCACTGATTTACAGCGAAACTGTAAAGTTATGCTGTCCGAGCGAACTTAACAGTTTCGGCACATATTATCTAATTTCGCAAAGACTAATCCTTATTTCACAGTTTCGTCTATAATTTCTCAAGTCAGCGAAACTAATTTGTAACAGCGAATCTAAATTAATTTCTGGTGAAACTAATTGCGAAACTACTTTGTATCATGCTAATCTTGTCAAAAATACTTTTTGTTCTGCGAAATTAACAAGTTTCTACGAGCGAAACTATAGTTTCGCTTGGCGAAATTGTTTGATTGTCTTGACGAAATTGTCTTTAATTCAGCGAATCAAACATGTATTAGTAGCGAAACTGTTGTTTCGCTTGCCGAAATTAATAATTTTTTTTGTTTGTATCTAAATTTTTCTTATTTTCAGTATTTCTTATTCAAATTTATTTGTTGATCCTTTCAGATTATCATGGCGAATCTAAAGTTTGACGAGAGGAATAATATTACTGCGATATTAGATGATACTTTGCCTAAAGCGGCAGGATTTCGAGATTGTATTCGATGGCTCCAACGATCACCCATTGCATATGCTGTTCTCATTCTCCCACTATATATGATCTGCACATTAGAGATTTTTGGAGATCGGCGGAATACAACACAGGAGGAGATGTTCAGAGGATCACTGCTAGGGTATTGGCTCATGATATATCTATTACTGCTGAAGATGTGTCGAGGATTCTTAGACTGGACGATGATACTGGTGATGAGGTTGATATGACCGAATCTGAAGTATTCCAATCTTTCCGGCAAATGGGATACGAGGGACCAGTTTTTGGATCGAGGAAAGAGATTAAGAAGTCATTTCTATCTAAAGAATGGAGATATATAGCTCACGTGTTTATTATGTGCTTAGATCACCGTAAGGGTGGATCAGATGGTCTCAATCTTGACTGGGCCAAAGCAATGGTGATATGTTGCAAAGGAGAGAAGGCAAATATTGCTAGATTGATCTTCGCCTGTATGGCAGAAAACGTGATGGCAGTGAAAAAGGATAAATGGCTGTTATATCCCCGTTTTATTCAGATGATGATTGATGATTTGATTCCTGATGTTCCTAAACACGGTGAAGTTAAGAGATTGGTTCAGATGAATCCTCGGATATTTGCAGACTGCTGTGCTATACGTCATGATTTCAGCGGTAAAATAACCCATCTCTGGGAGAACATGTATCCACCAGAGCGATGGAATTATATCAGACGAGTGGATGAGTCTGAAAATAAAAGAGCTGAGGAAACACGGGTGAAACAAACTGATGCAGCTAAGAAACGAAAGAGATATGCAAAGGAGAAAGACTATGATTTTGAAGAAGACATTGATACACAGGCTGAAGAAATAAGGGTGGAGAAGGAACGAAGGACTAAAAAGAGAACTGATTTTGTAGAACCTGAACGAAGATCAAAACATAGACATGAGGGTTTCACAGCTGGGAAAGAAGCAAGGGCTGGTTTAGATGAGGATATGATTCGTGGTCTAAATACTTCATTGGCTAATGAATTAAGTATGATAAAGACCAAATGGTGAATCAGGAGATTCGGGAACAACAGAAAGATGAGATCATGGATGGAATGAAGAAGATGTTGATTGATCAGAACAGCTTGATTAAGAAGTTATTTGAAGAGATCTCACAGATGAAGGCTGCTGCTGGCCTACCTAGTCAACTAACTCAGTCTGAGTTAGATGATATGACTGATTTAGCTAAGTACCCATTCTTGAATGTTGGTACTCATCAAAGGTAGGAGAGGGCACCTCTGGAGCAGCTGACACTGAAACAAGAGAACAAGAGGTTCAAAGAGAAGAGGATGAAGAGGCTGGTAGAAATGATGAAGATGAGATTGTAGAGGCTGAGTTTGTGAATCTACAGTTTGACTTTGATAAAGATATTGTGGGGGAAGAAGTGATTGTCAAAGCTACTCATGAGGAGACATCTGATAAAGGTAAAAGTTTGATTGATGAAGAAGAAGAGGAGGATGAGCAGTTGATTGATTATGATTCTGAACCGGAATTCTATGAGGTAGATGAAAGACCTCTTGTGTATGTGGCTAAGAAGGGAGAGGATGAAAATGATGTGTTTGAAATGGATAAAAGTGATTGGTTGATAAAAGAGAAGGAGGCGGAAGAACTCACCCCTCTGTTTCAAAATTTAGAGGGTTTGAACAGAAAGGAAGCTGACAAGAAAATAATCAGTTGGTGTTATAATCCTTTCTTGAAGATGTTTTTGATCAAAAGACGAGGAGGCAACATCAGTTACATGCTCAAAAGGAAGGCGTTTAAGACCTTGCCTAAGTGGGATCTGAGACGATTAGCTACATTGCCTTTGATTAATGCTAATTTAAGTGAAAGGGCAGAGTTTCTGGAGAAGGAGATTAAAAATGGTCTAAATGATAATTTTGAATCATTTGGTTTTATGAAGGCTGAACGTAAGAGATCCAAGAAAGACAAAGACTGGGAGACAGGGAAAGGAAGAATTGTGCTTAGAGTTAAACCACCTAAGACTGTGAACAGGGTAAGACTGGCTGATCCTCTTCCTCCTCGTTTACAGGACTTTGAGAAGTGGTTCTATGATAATAACACCGGGGAGGCTGTAATTAGAGTTAAACAAGGAAGAGAATTTAGGGTGTTTGACCCAATGGAGTTATTCAGCTTTTGTGATGAAGATTTGTTGATTCTATGTGAAAATCATATAAAGGCGGGGGCAGGTGAGGAGACAAGGAAGGAGGCAAGCTTGTTCATGAATGTGGCGAATAAAATAAGAGGAGTTCGGGCAGAGGTGAAAAGTCTGGCTGAAAAGGTGAGAGCACAAGATGATCTGGCTATGGATATTCAAGACTTAACTAGGAAGTTTGCTGAAGCTAGTGGTCATTCTCATGAAGCTGATGAGGCAGGAACTAATCTTGGAGAATCAGTGGCTGAAGCTTCTCAAGACATTGCTGCAGGAGGAGCTGAAGACAGATCTACAGCAGCTGAGGAAACGGGAGCTGACGAGCCGAACGAGGAGTAGTGAAGACAGTGAGGTCCAACCTAGGGGGAGTATTGAAGATCATGATAGGTTGGACTCACTTTAGTATAGATGTTTACTTTTCAATGTAATAGGACTTGTGTTAGTTTTAGTTTGTATTTTGATAGTTATAGCAGTTTTGGCAGTCCAGCGAAACTGTGAGCGAATCTATAGTTTCGCTCACAGTTTGCTGTTTTGGTTCACCCGGCGAACTTATGTTCTGCCGGGCGAAACTGTAGTTTCGGCATGACAGTTTCGCTTGTAGCGAAACTTTCAGCGAAACTATGACTGCTATATATAGTTTTGTTATTTCATTTTGCATGATAAGTTTGCAAAACCCAAAAAGTGGAATTCTGTTGCAAACTATCATTATCAAGCAGTTGCTTATTGAAATACATTGTGCTTATTGATATTGAGTGAGTTAGTTCATTTGCATTTCAAATATGTCTTGATTCTTCTTATTCTACTCTTAATTGTTTGTTATTGTGCTTATATAAGTGATATTGATCAAACTATTCAATCAATTGTACTGTTCATCGATCATATGGACCAACATTCTGCAATTGAAAACTCTGTATACCTTGCAAGTAGATGAATACCCAACAAAATACCCTGCATCCACCTTGGATTCAAACTTCTGAAGTGGATTCTTTGTGTTAAGAATATAACAGGGACACCCAAATGCTCTAAAGAATGAAATCAAAGGGGCCGAATGGTGTAAGAGCTCATAAGGAGTCTTCATCAACGTCTGATTCACTAATACTCTATTCTGAACATAGCAAACTGTGTTGACAGCTTCAGCCCAAAAGGTTAGTGGCAAACCTGAGTCAGCCAACATTGTCCTTGCGGCTTCAATAAGGGTCCTGTTCTTTCTCTCCACCACTCCATTTTGCTCAGGAGTTCTTTGAATACTATATTGTCTTTTGATTCCCTTAGACAAATAGAATTCATCAAGAGTGTGATTCCTAAACTCTGTCCAATTATCATTTCTCACACATTTGACTGGAAGTGAATGCTGCTTTTCCACATGCAACACAAAATAAATGATACTTTGAGCAGCCTCATCCTTGGAATGCAAGAATAAAGTCCATACATATCTGGAATAATCATCCACAATTACTAGACAGTACTTTTTCTTTGCCATACTCATTACTCTCACAGGACCAAAGAGATCCATATGCAGTAATTGCAAGCAGGCAGTGGACTTGGGTTCTTCTATAGGAGGGAATGAAGCTTTGTGTTGCTTTCCTTTTAAGCAAGCTGGACAGTTATCATCACACTTGAACTCCTTCAATGGCAAACCTTTCACTAAACCATGATGAATGAGCTGATTCATGTTCTTAAGATTCACATGACCAAGCCTTCTATGCCATAGTTCAGATTCTTGAGGAGAGGCTTTTGAGAACAGACATGGATGGCCTTTAAGATCGATTTTCTTTGATAGATCTAAGGCATATACTCTTCTAATCCTGTTGGCCTTCAGGAGAGTATATTCATCCAATATCTTGTCAATCTTGTGCAAAACTTTGGAAGACAGAATCCTACAGTTTTGACTTGTGAAAAGTGCAACATGCCCTTTATCGCACATTTGACTGACACTCAAAAGATTGTACTTGAGGTTCTCCACATGGTTAACATCATCAAATCGTATCTCCCCATTTGAGACAAAACCTTTCCCAATGATGTAACCCTTGGCATCATTTCCAAAAGAAACAAATCCCTTCTTCCTTTGAGAATAATCATGAAGAAGAGAGCTGCTCCCTGTCATATGCATGGATCCTCCACTGTCTACATACCAGATGCTTCTTTGGCATGCTGAAGAACCTTGCATTTTTCACAAACATTAGTTAGCCTTTGAGACCCAAACCTTTTTGGTTTTGGGTCTGTTTTCATCAACCGATGTTAAACTAACAGATTGTGCATGATTAACAGCCTTTGAAGATGTAGATGGTGCTGAAAAGGATTCCATGGATTTTGGCTTAGGTGTCCTTTTCAGTGGTTTAATCACAGAAACATCTAATTGGTTAACTCTCCCCAATAGATGTTGAACCATCATCACAAGTTGTGTCTGATTGGTTGTCAAGGTTTTCAACTCAGTTGACACATCAGTACTTGTTGATGATTTGTTCTTGTGATTCACTACATTCTTTTTTTGAAAAGACACAGACTTAGTCTGAGTTTTTAATATTCCCTGTGGAATATTTGCAGCTGTTGTTTGACAAACCCCTTCCTTCTTTGAGACTTTTTGAAAAACCTTTGGTTTATCAGATTGAGATGATTGAGGTACAAACTTGGTTTGAAATTCATCTTTCATTTTATGCATTTGCTTCTTAATGATTTTCTCTTTGTTGAATTTTAAACCCTTGTTATACCAGCATTCATCAGTGAGATGATTAAACAAACCACATATTTCACATGGCTTTCTTTTCATCTTTTTTTGATCAACTGCTGAAGATGATTAAACTACTGAAGATTTGTTCTTCAGTACTTTCTTCCTTTCAGTACTTTTGGGAAGTACTGAAGTATTTTCAATAACTTAAGATTTGTTCTTCAGAAGTTTTCTATCAGTACTTTTGAGATTCCTGATAGATTTTTCAGCAATTGTCAAGGAATGCTTGTTTTCCTCTGATTTGAAATACTCTTCAGGTGTTGTGTTTTGCCCTTCAGTACTTTGAGTACCTTGTGGAACAACACCTGAATTACTCAGTCTCTTCTTGATCAAGTGTTTCGAAGCAGTGGGACCATCAGTAATTTGATTAGCTGAGGTACTCACACTATCTTCATCCTTAGATTTTGAATTATCATTTGAGGATGAAACACCTGATGATGTGGTTTGGGAATGACAATCATCCTCAGATTTTACTTCTAACTTGGGAGTAAAATCTATAGGAGGTATGGTATGATTATACCCAATCCCAAACTTCACATTAGAAGCTGTTTGCTTACTGAGAAGCATTTCAAATCCCTTGCATGATGTTACCCAGCATTCACAATCAACTTGGGTAGCTGCAAGTGTTTCTTTGAGATTCTTGTGATTTTCCAAAATGACCTCTATCTTTGCTTTTTCATCAGTGATTTGACACTTTAGTTTATAAATCTCCTCATCCTTCTCTTTTAAAACAGACTCAAACTCAGCTTTTCTTTTGGAAATTGCTTTTTCTAGGTCAAGGTTTTGATTAATTAAAGCTACATTTGCTTCTCTAATAGAAACAAAAACAGCTATGCATGACTCAGAACATAACTTGGCCTTAGCCTCAGAAGATACCTGTGGTACCTGTGATGATGAAGAATTTTCATCAGTAGATTCCAGGGCCATTAGAGCAAGATTTCCAAAAGGGTTTTCACCACCATGTTGACCAGCACCAGCAAATTGTTCAGAATAACCAGAGACATCATCTGGTAAGCTGCTCCAGTCAACAACCTCAGGGGTGAAAAAGCTCTAATGAGATTGAGATTGAGTTTGCTGATTTGTTTGAGATGGTTGAGGATCAGGTAGAGCATGTGGTTGTTGAGCCATGGGTACAGGAACTTGACCAGACTGAGGCATGTAAAAACATGGATAAGGATATGGCATTGGACTTTGAGGAACAAAGTATGCAGGAGATGATTGATGTTGTGAATGATGATCAGAACTGGTAGAATGTTGCCCTTTGGATTGTGAGCTATTGCTTGGAAAAGTCACAAAGGGTGCAGATGAGTTAGATCCAGATGATCTACACTCTCTAGCAAAATGTCCAAGTCTATGGCACTTGTGACATCTCAACTTACTCTTGTCAAAACCAACCTTGGTTTTGCCAGAGAGACCAGGGAATTTTCTACATGTTCTTTTGTAAAACTTTTGAGATCTGATATTGATCAATGCCATTTGGCTCAGAATATCCATCTCTTCCGGATCATCATCAGCAATTCCTTTCAAATCATCCATCATAAAACACAAATTATCAACACTAAAACCTGAGTTACCCTTAACTCCAACAAAAGCATGATTTCCACTGTTTGAAGAGAAATCAATATGCTCATCATATGAACTTTCAGATGAAGCATATTCAGACTCATGACCAACCAGAGCAGTGTTACCTGGTACAAAGTCATCAGTGAGCTTTTCAGATGAAGATAGTTTCCTTTTCTGTTCTATCTCTCTCTCAAATGTTAAGAGTTTCCTATGAAGTTGGGTGAGAGATAGAGTATCCAGATTTGCACTAGAACGTAGGACAATGGTGTAAGTGTCCCATCTCTCAGGCAGGGATCTAAGGAACCTGTTATTCATCTGGCTGTTTGTATATTCATGTTGAACCATTTTTAGCTCAGAAATCAAACATGAAAATCGCTCAAACTATTGAGTCAATGTCTCACCCTTCCTATGAGAGAATGTCTCATATTGCTGGGCAAGGATTTCTCTGTTGTTTGCTAAGACTTCATCAGTTCCTCAAAATTGTTCCTTCAGAGCAACCCAGAGATCATAAGCAGTTTCATGATGCATAAGCCCAGAGTAGATTTCATTAGGCAGTGCCATGGCCAGAATTCCATGGGCTTTAGCATCAATCTCAAACAGCTTTAAATCCTCATCAGAATATTGTTCCTTCTTCTTTGGAACTATCTCATTGGTTTCAGGATTACTCACCATAGGCTTGTATGGTCCATGAACCACAGACTTCCAACAACCTGAACTGTTAACAGACAGGTGATGGAGCATTCGGCGTTGCCATATGTTATACTTATTCCTAACAAGCATCAGAGGCTTAGTTGAGGAGCCAGTATTGTGAGGATCATTGATTGAAGTAGTCATTTTCACCAATTCAATCAGATTCAATGAGATTAAAATCAGTCTAGTTTAAAAACTCAACAACACAATTTGAATCTCAATTAATAAACCGGAAGCGGCAGAAAATCAAACTCTATAATCAATTCTTGCAAAAATGCTAATTCGATCAAACTTAGCTATCAAAAGAGCAGTTTCAATGATCAATTGTTAGCTCGATCAATGATTAACCAGCTCTGATACCATTTGATAGGATCGGATCAATTAGATTTGAATTTTGCAGCGGAATATAACAAAATAAGATCGAATTCAAGCAAGAAAACTGATGAATATGCAAACACACAATGACGATTATAGAGAGAGAATATTTCTGTTAAAGGAATGTTTTCATTCACGCGTAATGCTTCGGTTACAAAACAACTAGGTCAACATTCCTTTTATAGAGGAATGTGACGTCTGCTGATGTCACTTGATAGTGACATCTAACAGAATTATACAAACAACTGAAACAATGCAAACTACTGAAATGTTCTCAACAACTGATCACATCTCAGAGAATGCTAAGTACAAGAACATAAAACTACTGACCTACAACTACTGAAACAATAAATTACTGAAAGATAAAATACAAGTACTGAAAAGGAAAAAACCATCACAACTACTGAAGTTAATAACTTCAGCTGTTGTGACAACTACTGATCACTCTGGTCTTCAGTCTTTGTCTTCAGTACTTCACTTTCAGATTTTGTCTTCAGTTCTTTACTTTCAGACTTTGTCTTCAGACCTTTGTAATCAGCTGATGTCTTCAGCTGTTGTGATCTTCTTTAGTAGTTGTAATGTCTGTGGGACTTGGAGGTTTTTCTGATCAGGCTAATTGGTTCTTTTGGTCCAACACGCCCATATAGTGCTCATGCGCCCAAAGGTTCCCCATGCGCCTAAGTGTTCCCCATGCGCCTGAAAAGCCATGCGCTTGCATAGTGCCCCGTCGCTCAACGGTATTCTAAGCATGCGTTCATCACACACGATCTCGACTTTATGCTTAGCCAGTCAATCCATACCAACAACCACATCAAATCCTCCTAACTTAATAGGAATTAGGTTAATCTTAAATATGCTACCTTCTAGATTCATTACACAGGTCTTGATGACTTTGTTAGTTTCTATAATGCTACCGTCGGCTAATTCTACGGTAAACGGATCAGTCAGGATACACGCACTCAAGTCAATCAAAGGCCTAAAAGCACTAGAGACAAAACTAGCAGTTGCTCCAGTATCATAGAGAACGGTAGCAGGATGGTTGTTTATCAGGAACGTACCATTAACCACATCAGGTTCCTTGCAAGCATCAACTGGTTCCATCATAAATGCTCGTCCATTAGGCTTGTTGGGTTTGGCCTCCTTATCTCTTCCCAGTTTAGGACACTTGTTCCTCATGTGCCCTGGATCTCCACATTCATAGCATTGTTTACCCGGTGCATACGTACAGTTCTTGATTAAATGACCTGGTCGTTTCCATCGGAAGCAGGGCATCGGGTTGCAATCCCCTTGATGATGCAGTTTGCACTTGTTGCAGAACGGGCTTGTACCCGAATATAACTTCCTTGTCCTTCCACCTTGGTCATTGCGCCTCACACCTTCATAGCTCTTCTTGCTTGGCCCGCTACTACTGCCAATTGCTCTCTTCTCATCGAACCACTTCCTTTTCTCACCCATCGGCTTCATCTTCTCTTCCGTCCTGGTTTGATCAGTCCACCCAGCCCTAACCAAATCATCAGTCAAATTGCTGGTGAAGTCAACCGCAGCTTGTAAGGTTAAAGGCCTGGAAGATCGAACCATTCCCCTGACTCTAGGATGTAGCCGCCAAATGAAACGCGCTACACCCTTAGATTCTGGGGTCACCAAGTGTGGAACTAATCGAGACAGGGCTAAGAAGCGGTTGATGTACTCAGTGTAATTAGGACCCTTCATCTCCAGGCTCAGGAATTCAGACTCTAGTTTCTCCAATTGATTGATGGGGCAATATTTGCTGGTTATCAGTTCCCTAAACTCGGTCCGGCTCATTTGATTAGCAGTGTTCCTTCACCGAGGCTGAATAACTGTCTACCACCATTCAAGAACCGATCCCTTGAGTGACTGGGATACGAACCTCACCATGTGGTCCATTCTACACTCACTGATGTCCAAGACTGCTTCCATTTCATCAATCCATCGGTACGTCTCTATTGCACCCTCTATGCCATAGAATTCTTTTGGTTTGTAAGCCATGAAAGTTTTGTAGGAACATCCATTCTTCAGCGCTTCAGCTTCCTCGTTATTTCCCTCGTTGTTTCCGAATACATCAGCACCACCGGGGTTGCTCCGGTCTGCGTTGATCTGGGCTATGATGGTAGGAATAGCATTTGCAATCTGTTGTGCAACAAGGTTGGCAAGCCTTCATCATTCCCCTGGTTTGCATTCTCTCCACGAGGGGTCCCTGGTGGAGTAGGGGTTTGGTCTCTAGTTTGTCTAGCCCATTCACTACGGCCTCTAGTAGTTCATCTTCTTCCAATGTGGGTTCCTCTCCTAGTCGGCATTCTAATAGCATCACAGATATTTTTGGTTTAGCATCTCATAATTGGTTTCGAGTAGCCTATGCATCATTTACCCTAAACTATCGCGTCCTAAAAAGAGGGAGTGTATCATACACACCACTACATACCTCTAACAAGAAAACGTTTCATTAAATTATCTCAAGACAATTCATCCATAATGGACACAGGTCAATATTCCCAATGCATAACATGGCACATTGTAAATCAATATAAATAGTTCAGCAAGGTTTTAGCATCAATTAAAAATACTTTCATCGAGAGATAGAGTTAATAGTATCATGAAGCATAGCTATCTCAGAGTTACACTCTTACAAGTTGGAAGGTACCATCACCCCCATAACAATAATAATAATAGTATTAGATAATAATAGAAATAGTTTCCTTCAATTGTCTACAAGACAGATAATCCCACATCCTCTCCAAGCCTTCACATCCACTTCTTCTTCAACCACCCTAGCCATCTAGAGTTCTTCTTCTTCTGCTCTTGCTCCAACCGCTAGACCCCGTGTGATGCCATCATGGCCTGAAACTGAGCTGACTGAGAGGTCCTAGTAGCGTGCTGGAGGGTCAGCTTGGGCCGACGAACGGTCTTCAAAATCTCATCCAGAGCAGCATCGGAGGGACCTACGTCGCTCGCCCGGCGGCTAGACTGGGAGTACCTGTCACCAGCTAACACATTAGGGCCATCATACATATTGCGCCTCAGTGGCATCCAATGCTCGTCATGTGGGTGGTGGTGGAGTGGGTCAAATAACGGAGGTACAGGTGTCGGAATCCTAACAGGTGGTGGAGGAGGAGGTGGCATCTTGTAAGGATTCCTTTAAGTCTGATGCAAACCAAAACATCCAAAGTCTCTCTGCAAGCAATGCACTAAAGAACTGAAGTAGAATTGCTTCGGAAGTTTTACACCATGCACTAGAAATATTCTAAGTGTAAAATCTTCCGAAGCCAAGATCAATATCTTCTGAAGCCAAATATGAAGTCTTCCAAAGCCTTAGAGACAAATTCTTCCGAAGCTTCATCTTATGAAGACAAATTTCTTCCGAAGACTTTTAGTAACATGCTTTATCTGATGTATTGTTCCATAAAGCTGGACACCTTTCCGTTGCATCCCTGTAAAGTCACCAACTTACATGAGTTGGTGAAAAGGTCCATGCTTTTGGCAACTGTACATTGAGGTCTTGAGTCTGTAACCTTCTACTTTATATTCTTTATCCTTTATGTAATAGATAAGGATGTGAGCTATGGCATGTCATAGTCACAAGGTCAAAAGGCAGATATGCCTTTTGATTCTACAATTGATTTTGTTTGTGTCTAGTCAATTGTATCCAGCTGGCTTTCAAAGTATAGCCGGCTGTAGGTTGTAGTATAAGTATTCCATGTTCTAATATCTTTCTCTATGCCTTGTAACACTTGTAATAGAACTTGAGAAAGCAATATATTGCATCCTTGAAACCCAAATATCTTGTTCTGTCTCTTTATTATTACTTGTGTTCTTTGTTATGGTTAATCCAGTTTACTGTTTTATCAAAGTTTGGTTAATCTCCTCTTTATGTTGTTGTGTTGTAATTGTTAAGCCCTTCTCCGGTCCTGCAATTGGTATCAGAGCATTTCAGGCTCTTGATATAAGATCTCACCATCTTAAGATCCCTCACACACACAAATACTAAACTTTCAAAATGGCATCCATTTCAAAGACTGATATGGAAACTGGAACCATGAACAAGTCCCCACTGATCACTCTTGATGACTTTGATACCTGGTGTATGAGAATGGAAGGTTTCATCAGGTCTCTAGACTCAAGAATATGGGAATTTGTTGAAAATAGACCTTTCATACCCAGCACTCCTTCTGCTACTGGTGCTGGTATGATCCCCAAAGATGTGGCGTACTACTCTGATGAAGATAGGAAGAGAGTAGAGATTGATAGAAAAGCCATGACTGCTCTTCAAACTGCCCTTCCAAACTCTGTGTACAGAGGTTTCAAGAAGTGCAAGACAGCTAAACAGCTGTGGGATGCAATAAAACTGATGTATGAAGGCTCATCTGAAGCCAAGGAAAACAAGAAGGATCTCCAGAAGCAGCAGTTTGAAAACTTCACCTTCAAAACAGGTGAAACCATGACTCAGCAATACTTCAGGTATGTTGAGATAGTGGATACCCTTGTGGATGGAGGAGTTCCTTTTGAAAACAGAGACATTGTAAGGAAGTTCATGTCCTCACTTCCTAGACAATGGACACAATATTGTGTGGTGATCATGAGGACTGAAAATCTCAAAACTCTTACTCTAACAGAGTTATATGGGATTCTCAGTGGCTACCAGATGGAGATGAACATGCAAGGTTCATATGGCAACTCCAACAATCAATTGGGTTCAGCCCTGCATGTGGTTGAAAGGGATAGCATAGAACCCCAACATCATCTCATATGCTACCCTGACAACTCACCAAAGGGTCCTTTCATCACCTTCCCAAAGACACCCAGGGAGAACTACACTCAAGGAAGCCCATTCCAAGAGACAAGCTCTTCTCAAGCCTTTGTGTCTTATGATGAAAGTTGTTGCAACACTCTTTTCACTCTTTAAGACCTAGATTTTATCCATCCAGATGACCTGGAATATATGGAAATAGTCCAGCAGATGGCTCTTCTCACTCATAGAGCCAAGAAGTTCTACAAGAGAACTGGAAGGAGGTTTCAAAGCAATGCAACCAGTGGAAAGTTTGGCTTGGATAAAACCAAAGTCAAGTGTTACAACTGTAACTTAATGAGCTACATTTCTAGAGAGTGTAAGGCACCTAAAACAAATGGTGGCCAAGCACAAACCAGACCAAACTACACTAATAAAGCCCCTCAGAATGAGAAGACAAAGCAACAAGCTGTTGTTGCTGTTGAAGATGGAGGCTTTGACTGGAGCTTTCTAGTGGAAGATGCTTCTCCAAACCAAGCACTAATGGCAGATCATGATGAAGCCAAGGTATTGGAATATCTCTGTACTCCTGAATGCATTGCTAAAGTTAATAGATATAGGTCATATAACTTGAAAATGATCTGATCTTGAGTCCTTAAACATTTTAAAATTTGATTTTAGAAAGCCTGAAATTGATTATAAACTAAAGATAGAGGACTTAGAGAAAACCCTTTCAGTTCTAAAACATGAGCATACAGATTTTAGGATTCAAATCTGTAAATCCAGGAACATCAAACTTGAATCAAATCATGAAGAATTAGATCAAATTATGATAATCACAATCAAAACCCCTTTGATCTTCAATTAGATTGCAAAATATGTGTTTACAAATAATTCCTCAATCTATTGGTCATGCAACCATTAACCACAACCTAATGACAATTAACCTATTTATAGTCTAGACTAATATTCACTAATTGCACTTAACCCCCTAGACTTAGGCTAATTAACACAAAATTACATATAAAACATAAAAATGACTAAAAACAAGACAAAATATATTGTGTTCACACAAAATATATTTATTACAATAAAACTCCTAGTCATTTAAATCTTCAACGTCTCGTCTCGGTTCCTCGTCTCGAACATGTTGGGTTTGACTTTTGTTGACTTTGACCGTGACGTTGACTTTTGTTGACTTTCACTGTGTTGATAATATAGACTATCTTTTACAGCTCCAACAATACTCCCCCTTAGTCTATCATTATCAACGTCTTCAAACGAAATCAGCATTGAGAAGTCAACAGTAGAAAGATCTTCAATTTGAATCTTTTTGAATCTGATGAGAAAGATTTTTCATCTCATAAGCTCCCCCTATTTATATGCTCCCCCTTTTCGAGTGCAAGCTTTACAAAGATATTGGAACAGGTTTCCCAAATCTCTAATCTTGAGTGCTTCAGAAGATGTAGGAGGAGGATTCCTAGCTCGGTATCTTCTGCAAACTTGAGGAACAGGTTCTCTGATCAGGTACACTGCTCAACTGATGATCGGCCATCACTTACAGCAAAAACCTGAAACACATTCACAAACACAATCTCGACATTTCTAATTAGATCATTTCATTTTAACAAAATAAACCCGTGTTTATCTGTGTGTGAAAAACAAGCGAATCCGTGTTCGTTTGTACGCAATTTCTGTGAAATGCTTGAAAAATGATAAAATTGTAACAGCATAATATGGAAGACCTTAGAGAAATTAAAATGAAATTTTATTATAATTTTTATTTTTATTATATACATTTATTATAACATTTCTTTTTCTTTTTTTTATCTATATTTTTTTTATAATCGAGAACTGAATCGATCATGAAATCACATCCTCAAGATATACTTTAGCACAAAGATGAATTTAATCATCGACAAGCAATGAGATCACACTGATAACTGAATCTAATAACAGTCTTTGAATGATTTTTTAAATTGTCAAACAGATCAATAACGATTGCTGGTATGTTTGTCCACTTAAACTCATGCCCTATCTTTTTCAACAAGCAGAAGATGATTTGTTAAGGTTCGATTAAATGCTTTAGAATCCTAGGACCCCACAATCATTTGGAAAAAAACCTCACCCAACCTCAGGATTTCTTGAATTTTGTAACGATCTTTACAGAGCAAGGCTTGTACATTAGTGTGCAAGTGATTATCGACAGAATATTGCATTCTGTGATGAATTAGATTATTTGACACTACTTAGACCAAAATGGTGAGAGCTCCAGGTCTATACTCACGTATAACAAAGGAGATGACCATTTAATCATGTGCCGATGAGAGCTCCAGGTCAGTACTATCGTACAGCAGAGGAGATCATCACTCCAGGTCAGTACTTCCGTACAGCAGAGGAGATTAGCACAAACACAAGACACATAAATACACCATTCATGGCTCAAAGGTATGGTTTATATGATTTGTATCATGGTGGGTGAAAGATCAATTCTCAATCCAATTTTTGTCGGGACTCAGTTTTTGTGCAGGCCAAAATGATTGCGTAAATCCAGACACCCTTAAGCATGATGTTTTAATTTAAATCATCATACTGTTGTCTACTTTATTCTTCAGGCTGAGTCTACCAAGCATATCATTAAAGAATCTGATTGTTTTTCTTTTATTTACAATTAAAAATAAGATGTAAATCAGATAACAGCATCAGTTACTATCATTTCTCATTTTTAAAACGAAAGTCATGCAAAAACAAGCATTTCAAGATGATATACAATCATTTCTCAGTCATCTCGAATCAAGTTCTCAGTACACTTTTCATTTTTATTTACTTATACTCTCCCCCTAAATTTTTATTTTTGCAAACTCTTTTTTTATTATTTTTTTATTATTATTATTTTTTTATTTTTTTATAATTTTTTTTATTATTTTTTTTAATATTTTTTAATTTTTTATAAAACTGTACAAAAATAAAAATTTATCAAAGAAGGTCTTCCAAACTACACTGATATGATGAAAAAAAAAATGAATGCTCAAGAAATATGCAGTGATTGTGAAGTGAGAACTGTGATTGTGTAGATAAAAATCCAGATTGTGGATAAAATACCATGACCTTAACCTGTTTGTTCCGCCTCAAATTTGAATTAGGAACAATCTCTGTCAGTAAACCGGATTACTAACAGTCCTCCTGAATTGTTCCTGCACTCATTAACAAATTAGTTAGAAAGGGGAACCCAGGCCATCGTAGTCCTAGAAGTTCCTTTTTCATCAAGATAAGTAACAAGCTTCTGCACACAACCGTTTAAACAATCGGGGATTGTTGTATCCTTCTTTTTAATTTGCCAAATTTGTTTTGGTTCAATTAACTTGGATTTGAATGAATTAAATTTGGAAATCATTTTCTGTTTAAGACCGGAAGGAAAAGAATTTGGTTTTAAACCTTTGGTCATTTTCATCTTTGAATCATGTGAAACCGGCTTCACATGAAAAGGTTTGGATGGAGGGTTTTTCATCCAAACATTCAAAGATGTGTGCTTTTTACCTCTTGATCCAGAGAAGCAACCCGTGTTGCCTTTACCGTCTGGAACATTCTTTTTATACTTACATTCAGAGAAGAAATTTGTTTTGCCTTTACCATTCGTAGCAAGCCTTTGAGTACATTTCTTTACCACATGCCCTTCTTTTCCACACTCAAAACAAGCCTTGAATGGCTTTTGATGCTTCACTGAACCGTGTGATGCAGGTGAGATGAGGATTGCTTTGAGCTTGTAGCAGATTCTTGCTTGTTTTGGCATTTATTATGCTGAACAGGGAATGAGATCTTCACTGATTGACTGGATTGCTTTGCAATTGGATAAGAGATCAGTATTGGTCTTGATTCAGCTTTTGGAAGCTTTTGTGACTTGACAATGTTAGGAGACATCTTGATCTGTGAGGAACCAACACGCACCTCTATGATTGATTCATCATCTGAGCTTGTCCAGTCTCGTATACACAGATCATTCTCCAACGGATCTTGATTGACATCTCCTATCGTATTGGCTTCGCTTGTAGGATTCTCATTGCCCGATGATTCAACAACTGTTCCTTCTTTGACAAACCTGACAGGAACAAACGAAGGAATGTTACCTGATTTGAATTTGTTGAAGAAAGTTGGAGAAGAAACTGATATTGGTGTTTGAGCATCAGAAGTGGAATCGTCATTAATCTTCTTATCAGACCCTTGCTTGTGGAATCCCAAACCTACAGGAGAATCCTGCACATCTCTAACCTCTTTAAGATTAACACTGCTTAGACCTGCATTTAAACGATTAGTTTCTGCAGCTTCAATCAAATCATTTGTTGAATGAGGTCTGGGAATTGGTGAATAACATAAAGTAGAAGGAGGTGGAACTGAATTAAATACAGTTTCACCATCAGATTTATATCCAATCCCATGTTTTACCCGCACCCCTTGTTGTTTAGCAATAAGCTCATCCTTTTTCATGTGTGAAAGGGTCCATTTATCAAGCTTTGTTTGAAGCTGAGTTGTTTCAAATTGAGCTAAAACAGCCCTTTCTTTCAAAATATTAATTTCAACGTTACGCTCCAAAATGTTTCTTCTTAAAAGATCATTTTCAGCCAATGCTTCATTAAGTTTTCTTGAAAAAGCAATTTCATTTTTCTTTAATTCCTTATTGATTGTTTTTAATTCTTTTTCATTTTCCAATAACAATCTGTTTGCCTTATAAATCCCAAATAACCGGATTTTGCATGACGAAGAACACATATCCTGAACAGTCTCATAAGGAAGACCCATGATAGTTCGTTCTGCAGCTAAGCTCTTTTCACAGTTGCAAGCCCATGTGATTTCTTGTTGTTCCTCTTCTTTGACCTTCAGCATCTTGTCAACCTTAGACTCTTTTTCTCTTTTATCAGCTTTTCCAGCCTTATCATCATCGGTTCTCATAGACTCTGGTTTACTGTCATTGTCGACTCTTAAAGCTTCACGATTCTCTTCAACAGTTTCTCTGAATTTAGAGTTTAAATCTGAATCAGTTCTCAATAACTTCAACTTTTCAATCATCTCTGTTTTGTAATCAAGTATGCTTGTTACAGAAGACACAAGATCAGTATTAAGCGCGTGGGTTTGATGTGGGAACACGGCTTGCTGAAATTTGTTTCTTTGGATATCCAACTCGAGAGATTTTAGCTTGTTGATCATATCCATAAGTTTTGTATCGACATAACCTCTTTCTTGCTTTAGCATTTTAACTTGATGATTCCATGCAGATGGAAGAGAGTTTAGAAGCTTTTGAATCTGTTCATGATTACTGAGATCAGGAACATGCTTCTTTAGAATATTTGCCACCTTTAAGAATCGATCAATCAAATCTGATAATTTTTCTTTCTTCATTGCTGCAAAAGAATCAAACCGGCTTTGTGCCGTTGTGAGATTATCTGATTTAAAATCTTCTGAAGATGACATGATTGTACAAATCTTTGAACAATTAAACGTCCCAAAAATATTTTTCCCAAAAAAGTTTAGAATAATTCTCCCCCGGGAAAAATATATTCTTTTTAAATGTCACGCTAGACAATCTTAGCAACTGGGGTCAAGCTGACCTGGGAAAAAGTCGATGAAAATCTTGCAAAATCGATGAAAATTTCTTTATCGGGATGAACTAAATTAATCCCAACTAAAGGGAAAAAGTCATCTTTAACATTCAAATTTCGCTGAAGAAATGATAATTTCGCCGAATTATAGTTTCGCAGAGCTAGTTTCGCTGAGAACTCTAGTTTCGCTGAGCCGATAGTAGTTTCGCTGGAAATTCCGGCAGCAGTTTCGCTAGCCAAATGCTTTAGACTGCTTTGTTTTGCCGATAATTTCGCACAAAGCAAGCTTGAACTTTCGTTCAATGATACTTTCGGCAGCAATTTCGCTTGTAAATCAACCAAAATCACTGTTGAACTTTCGTTCAATGAAACTAGTTTCGCAGGACAGCAGAAAACAACTTTAATGAGGATAACCGATGTAGTTTCGCTGGAAGAACTCGTAGTTTCGCTGGATGAACTTGTAATTTCGCTGAACGAAGCTGAAAAACTTTTTCAACACGAAATCAATCTGAAAACGCCCAAATCTCAATGGATTTGATACCTGATGATTAATAGAGCTTTCCCAACCAATAACAAGCAAACTTCAATCAATTTCCATACCAATAACACTCAAATTTGATCCGAAATTGATGAAAACATGATATTGAACAAAAACAACCAAAACCTCAACTTCTCTCTCTAAAAATCTTCAAATCTTCAGTGAATTTGATCCAAAATGGCTCTGATACCAAATTGTAAATCCAGGAACATCAAACTTGAATCAAATCATGAAGAATTAGATCAAATTATGATAATCACAATCAAAACCCCTTTGATCTTCAATTAGATTGCAAAATATGTGTTTACAAATAATTCCTCAATCTATTGGTCATGCAACCATTAACCACAACCTAATGACAATTAACCTATTTATAGTCTAGACTAATATTCACTAATTGCACTTAACCCCCTAGACTTAGGCTAATTAACACAAAATTACATATAAAACATAAAAATGACTAAAAACAAGACAAAATATATTTTGTTCACACAAAATATATTTATTACAATAAAACTCCTAGTCATTTAAATCTTCAACGTCTCGTCTCGGTTCCTCGTCTCGAACGTGTTGGGTTTGACTTTTGTTGACTTTGACCGTGACGTTGACTTTTGTTGACTTTCACTGTGTTGATAATATAGACTATCTTTTACAGCTCCAACAAAATCAAAGATCTCATTACCAAGCTGACTGAGTGCCAGGCTGAGCTTGTGATCAGCAAAGCCAGGGCAGAAAAGAGTGTTTTTGAAGAAGAGACCTTCAAGAACATGATATCCTCATCCCTGCACAACAAGGTGTGTTATCAAAATAGACAGGGATTGGGATCAAATGAGATAGCTCCTCCACACACAATCTTGTCTGTAAGATCTCCTAGGTGTGGAACTTGTGAAGATGAGCTTCCTCTCATAGATCCTATAAGTGAAGAGGATAAAGAAGAGATAGTTAAGAATTCCTCTGAGAAGAGTGAAGAGGAGGATTCTATTAAGGGCCACTATCTTTCTGAGGAGAAGAAGACTACTGTGATGACTAAGTCAAAGAGAAAGAACCTGATCAGGAATAGTAAAAGAAAAGCAAAGAAGGCTCAAGAGATCAAGGCTACTTTTGACTCTAAGCAGAAACAAGTGTTTATTTCTACAGGGTTTAAAGTAGTAAAGACTGAAGACATCAACCAAAACTCCTCAGCTAAGAGTTCTGGTTCTTGTTCAAATCATCTCAGTACCAAGAAGAAGACTGATCTGCTGTGTACCACTGCTGCACAGCCTGGACCATCAAACTCCAAGAACAGTTCACAGCCCAAAAGAACTGTTTCAGCATCTACAAAGATGAGGGTGGAGAAGGGATGTGACCAAAGACAGTCTTGCTCTCATAAGGAGACTCTTGTGAAGAAGAAAATTGTGTCATGTGTGAAAGTACCTCTCACATTGCTAAGGATTGTCCATACAATCCTAAAAGTACTGTCCATATGACCAAGACAAAGATTTCAAAGAGTTTCAATTCGGAAGGAAAATTTGTTTCCTTCGGAAGCTCCAAAGAAGAAGGTAAATGGAAAATTACCTTCGGAAGAAAAGTTGGTCTCGGAAGAAAGGAATTCTTCCGAAGCACTGAAGTCTGCTGCAGTGACTGTAGAATCTTCCGAATGTTCAGTCATCAAAACTTCCGAAGTCCCAAAAGCTTCCGAGGTTTTGAAGGTCAAGTCCAAGACTCCAAAGGTGGTGTGGAAGTCTAAGAAAGACCAAGTGACTGAAGTTTCTCCATCAACAACAGCTCAAGATCCTTCTAGCACAACAATAGGATCTATTACTGTTGCATTATCTTCTATTATACTCAGTGAGCCCATGACAAGTAAGGCTTGGGTTTCCAAATATAACTAATCATTTTCTTTGTGCAGGAACAACTCAAGAGAAACAAGAATGTCTAGATCATTGATAGTGGCTGTTCCAGGCACATGACAGGCGATAGGTCACTACTCCATAACTTTTAAGAATTGATGGAGGACCAGTTGCTTTTGGAGGAGATGAAGGTGGTTACATTTCTGGAAGGGGCAAGGTCACAAATGGTAAGCTCAGCATTGAAAAGGTAAACTTTGTCAAGGAGCTTGGATACAATCTTCTGAGTGTATCCTAATTTTGTGATCAAAGTCATAACATGCTCTTTACTGAGCATGAGTGCATTGTTCTCAAGCCTGGAGTGGTCATTCCTCATGAGCACATCCTGCTTAGAGGCCCCAGGAAAGGGAACATGTACAAGATGGATTTGCAAGAAACATCTCCCTCTGGAGAAGTTTCATGCTTTCTATCTAAAGCAAATAGTGATGAGTCTTTCCTATGGCATAAAATAATGTGCCATGTAAACTTTAGGAACATGAATAAACTATTTAAACATGATCTGGTAACTGGAATGCCAAAGAAAGAGTTTACAAGTGATGATCATTGTGTTGCATGCCTGAAAGGGAAGCAACATAAGGTATCTCACAGGCCTAAGGAAAAGAACTCCATCACTACTCCCCTACACTTATTACATATGGATCTCTTTGGCCCCACCGGTGTAATGAGTCTAGAAAGGACCTCTTTTGTGTAATGATCACATATGATTTTACAAGATTCACTTGGGTTTTCTTTCTTAGAAATAAGGATGAAACCCCTGACATTCTGAAGATTTTCATCTTAAAAATTGAGAATCAAAGTGATCACAAGGTCAAAACCATAAGATGTGATCAAGGGACTGAATTCAAGAATCAAATCCTTAATACATTTTGTGATGAAAAAGGTATTACAAGACAATATAGTGCCACCAGGACTCCTCAGCTAAATGGTGTTGCTGAGAGGAGAAACAGGACACTAATTGAAGCTGCAAGAACTATGTTGTCTGACTCTAAGCTGCCCATCACCTTCTGGGCAGAGGTAGTAAACACTGCTTGCTATGTGCAAAACAGAGTCTTAGTAGTTAAGACACATGGTAAGACTCTTTATGAACTTTGGCACAAGAGAAACCCTTTCATTGGTTTTCTCAGGTCATTTGGATGTCCTTGCACCATCTTGAATACCAAGGATCAAATTGCCAAGTTTGCTGAGAAATCAGATGATGGACACTTCATTGGATACTCTTCCCAAGCTAAGGCTTATAGAGTATACAATCTCAGAACTAGAATTGTTGAGGAGTCAGCCAATGTGACTTTCAATGAACACACACCCTGTGTGGCTGGTTCTGGTCCTGATTGGCTATTTGATCTTGATTTAGTTACCAACTATTTTAACAAATCTTGTGAGAATGTTTCAGGATCTACAGAAAATCTAAATACAGGTGATCCTGATCCAAGATTTGAGCTAAGAAGACCTTCAACTCATACATCTTCAGCTCCAGTTGGAACTACTTCAGCAAATGAGGTTTCTATCAGCACTACAATGACAAATTCAGCTGATACATCTGGGGTGCCTTCAAATTCCAGCTCAGAGGCTCCACAACCAGATAAAGATACCTTAATTGTGGAAGACAACAATGGTGATGGTGAAAGTGATCAGGAATTTCTTGATGCTAATAACCACCCCATAGATGACAACATCAATGATGTCACACACTCATTGGATCAAGTTAATCTTGATAAGTGTGGTGCTGTGGAGGGTGAATCATCTATGCCAGATCTAAATTTCTCAAATTTGGATCTTTCTCAATAACTTGCTGTGATCCCTCAGCTTAGGATCCACAAGTCTCACCCCACCACAAACATCATTGGAGATGTTGTCACAGGGGTAAGAACAATAGGACAAACCCATGAAGCAAATGTTTGTCTTCACTCTTGTTTCTTATCCCTGATAGAGCCAAAGAAAGTTGATGAAGCTCTAAAGGATGGAAGTTGGGTTGAAGCTATGCAACAAGAGTTGCTTCAATTCAAAAGGCAAAAGGTTTGGAACCTTTGTCCTCTTCCTCATGGGAAGACTACCATTGGAACCAAATGGGTGTTTAGGAATAAGAAGGATGATAGAGGCATTATCATGAAAAACAAGGCAAGACTAGTTATTCAAGGATACACACAAGAAGAAGGGATTGACTACACTATTGTCTTTGCTCTTGTAGCAAGATTAGAAGCTGTTAGGATATTCCTGGCATTTGCTGCATCCAAGAACTTCAAGGTCTTTTAACTTGATGTAAAGTGTGCTTTTCTGTATGGAAGGATTGATGAAGAGGTATATGTCAAACAGCCACCTGGTTTTGTAGATCCTGATCATCCTGATTATGTCTGCAAGCTTGACAAAGCTTTGTATGGGCTGCATCAGGCACCCAGGAAGTGGTATGAGACTGATAGGATCGGATCAATTAGATTTGAATTTTTGCAGCGCAATATAACAAAATAAGATGGAATTCAAGCAAGAAAAATGATGAATATTCAAACACACAATGACGATTATAGAGAGAGAATATTTCTGTTAAACGAATGTTTTCATTCACGCGTAATGCTTCGGTTACAAAACAACTAGGTCAACATTCCTTTTATAGAGGAATGTGAGGTCTGCAGATGTCACTTGATAGTGACATCTAACATAATTATACAAACAACTGAAACAATGCAAACTACTTAAATGTTCTCAACAACTGATCACATCTCAGAGAATGCTAAGTACAAGAACACAAAACTACTGACCTACAACTACTGAAACAATAAACTACTGAAAGATAAAATACAAGTACTGAAAAGGAAAAAACCATTACAACTACTGAAGTTAATAACTTCAGCTGTTGTGATAACTACTGATCACTCTGGTCTTTAGTCTTTGTCTTCAGTACTTCACTTTCAGACTTTGTCTTCAGTTCTTTACTTTCAGACTTTGTCTTCAGACCTTTGTAATCAGCTGATGTCTTCAGCTGTTGTGATCTTCTTCAGTAGTTGTAATGTCTGTAGGACTTGGAGGTTTTTCTGATCAGGCTCATTGGTTCTTTTGGTCCAACAAACTCCCCCTGAACCAATGCAGCCAAAACCTCTAAATTTATTGATGATCCCACTTATTCTTTGGCAGAAATACTCTCTTGATCAGCTTCAGAGGTAATCATATAAGCATAGGCCTGAAAAAGGTTTCTAATCTTTTGATTGTCTAAGTATGGAAGGGAACTCTGTTTTAGGGAAACTGGACACAGAGTCTTATCCCAACCATGAAACCTATTTCCCATTGATGAGTCTGTAAGACTCTCTTGCATAGGCCTTAAGGAGAACAACTTGTTCCTCCTTGGTGAGTTCTTCTGCTTCTCCCTCAAAGAAGAACTCTGGACCATAATATTCAGACAGATACCTTACTATCTTCCCATTCTTCAACTCAACAGTTGTGATCTATCTGTATGCAAATTCATGTGGATGAGAGCCTTCTAGCAGCAACTGGAGTTCACTCTTTTGAAGATCTTCAAGTCTTTTGTATAACAGTCCCTTCTTGATCATTTTGCTCTCAAGTATAGATAGAGGGGTTGATTTTGAGGTGTGTGCTCTCTTGAATTCTTCAATAATTTCCCAAGGTGAGACTACCATGGCCAACATAATTGCAGCATTCAAAGTCTTTCTCACTTGGCCATGATATCTACTTGATATGTTCTTCTTGTGTATTCTGGAACTTACCCTGGGGTCTGGCCAAATCCTCACTCTTTCTCTTTGATGTTGGAATGTATGCCTAAGAGTGTACAGCCTCAGAGCTTGTTTCTTTATTGCTTGAATGGATGAGGACTGAGGGAAGTCCTTGTCAACCATTTTGAGAAATTGCTCATCATGCTGCTTCTGCTGTTCTTCATCTTCAATCTTAACTTTAACAATTTGCCTTTGAGTTTCAGGAATTATTGTTTTTGATTGACTCCTATGCTCAGGTTTCTTCATTTTGATCACAGCAGATATTGGCAGACTATCCTCTTCTTCTTCATCTTCCACCCTCAACACCCTTCTTTTTCTTTTAGGTGCATCACTGGTGGTAGATTGAGTGGGTTTCTTAGGTAAAGGGGTTGGTTTAGAGGGTTGTGAGGTTGGTTGTTTTGAGGATTGTGAGGGTAATTGTTTTGGAGGTTGTGAGGTTGATTTTGAAGGTTGTTTTGAGGGTTGTGAGGTTGGTTTTGAGGATTGTTTTGGTAAGGAAGATTGTAAAGGCTGCTCTATCATTTTGTTTGTGAGGATGGCTTTGGATAGCTTAGCCATGTCAGATCTTTTCCCAACACCAACTTCATCCAGAGCTTCTATGATCAGACCTTTGTTGAAGCTTTCAGAGGAGCATATTTTGGTGGTTATCTCCAAAATGCTATCTCTAGACCATGACTTGACTTCAATGATAGGTCTTCCCAAGTGTTTGGATAAAAATCTGATCATAGCCTCCAATCTTTCCCTTTCTTCTTCATTGCAGCCTGCCCATCGATTTATAATCTCCTGAATCTCAAGCCTTCTGATCTCTGAATCAAGTTTGGCAGTATCAAATCCTTGCCTGAAGAGCTGATCAATAATCCTGTCAATGGATCTGCTATGTTGCTCATTAGCTTCTTTGATCATCTCATCCAACCTCTTCTCATCCTCAGTTTGTTCACCAACTTCTTTCTCTTGTAAGTAATGATCTCTTTTCCTTTATTCTCCTTGGCTTCTTCCTCTTCAACTCTCTTTCTTTTATCATCTTTCACTGACTTAGACTCCCCCTTTTTGGTTGCATTGGGTTCAGGGGTTTGATTGTCAGAAAGTTTCTTTGACACAGCATCATCCACAAGGATTTGAAGATTTGAGGAAATCCTCTCATCAATGGTTTGATGGACAATAGTAGTGATGATGGGAGTGATGAGAGGTAAGGAAGATTTGAAAGCAGCAGCCATTTGCTCAGAGGGGTTCTCTCCCTGAGAAATGGTGCCTGAAACAGAGGCTGGTGGCTTGTTTGATTTGAGTGGCTCAGTGTTTGGGAGAGCTTCAACAGAAGCTGCCATCTGTGGGTTAATTGGGGCAGATGGACTGATCCCTGAGACATTTTGGCAAGTAGTTCTTTTAATCTGCAAACCTCAGCCTCAAGAATGGTTTTGGGCTAGAACTTCAAAGAAAAAGCCCAGGTCATCATCAGTGTAAGCTGAATCAGCTGACCTCCTGAGTGAATCAGGATGAACATGTGCTGAGTGTAGATCAGTAATCACATGTGCCCCTTTGTCTTGGAACTGGGGACTTCCTGCCTCAGGAGCAAGTCCTTCATTGGCAGTTGCCTCTGGTGAGGTCTTAGAGATGATACCTGCTTCATCTTGTTCATGTGTTGAAACAGGGGAAGAGGAAGCCTCACCAGATGTTCTAGTCTTCTCATCTACACTAGGAGATTGAACTTTATAATCCCTATGCTGTGGGTTGTCAACTACATTATGATCCTCTCCCTCAGTTGAGGTTTTCCCAGTGTTAACAGCTTTCTGGGGAGGGGTAGAGGAATGTAGTTGATTCAGGACTTGTGCAATGACTGTAGTTGGGCTTGTAGGGGTGGTATCAGTGGGAGATGGAGGTGAAAAGGATTGCACCCGGGGAGAATGGTTCTCTTCAATGGCAATTTTCTCAAGTGGAGAGATTCCAGTAATGTGGTTTCCCCAATGTTGGTTGCATCAGGATCCTGTTGAGAGGATACCTGAGCGGTTTCAGCTGGTGGAGTCATTGAAACTACAAGGGGATTAAGGCTTATATTTTCATCCTGCGTTTGTGCTGCAGGGGCATCATCAAGGGACTCAACTCCCTGAGTAGCCTTTTTGGTTTTCTTGGGTTTTGGTTTGGAGGGGACTTTAGATCTGGAGGTGGAGGCTGTGGGTTCCCTCTGCTTGGGTTTTAGCAGTTTGGCAGCCTCTTTGAGTTGTGGATTTGAGTTGTGCCTGGAGTATACCTCTGGCAAAACTACCAGAGCAGGGACTCCAAGGCCAACAAGGCCATCATATTTTAATTGATTTAGAATTATGGCCATAAAAAACCTTGGATATAATATCCATCTATTTGCCACAGGTTTCATTGCCAAATCTTTTAATTCCAAAAATATGATTTCAGAAAAATTTTGGCTTTGATGTTCAAGGATAGAATACAATACCTGTTGCCACCTAGATGAAATTTGATCCCATGAGGATGTTTTGGGGGCAAGACATACATTGATCATGTGGAAAATGAGTCGATCAGCATCATGAAAGTGCTTCTTGAGAATGGTAGTTGCACTTAGGTCACCCTCATAACCATGATTAGCAAAAGATAGATCAATGGTGCCTTTGGGGTATTTGGTGGTATAGGTGGCATCATTCAGGTCTAGGGTTTGACGAATGATCTCAGAAGTGATGACCACCCGTTTCTGGTTGACAAACGACTGGAGAGAGATGGAGTCATCATTCTCAGCAGTATGAACAGTGACGTTTGTCCAGAATTGGCAAAGGGTATCGGGATAGATGGTAGGATTCAAGAGAAAGGCTGTGCGGTATTGGGAATCAACCATCAAATCAATAGCAGCATCAAACTTGTTCCAAAAGGGTGATTTGGTAAGGTGAGCGACACAGTTGTGTCGAGGTTTGATTTGCATGGTCGCCATTAATGGAAGATGAACGTTTGGAAAGTGGGTTATGAAAAGTTTGAAGTTAGGGTTAGGTATATATAGGTTATGAAACGGCTGAAAGAAAACAACTGAAAGTTTTGGTGTGAGTCATCAGGTGTTAGAAAACAACTGAAGACATGGTTCTAACTTTCAGATGTTGTAAACAACTGAAGACTTGGTGTTGGTCATCAGTAGTTGTAAACTACTGAAGACTTGGTTTTGACTTCAGTTGTTTTGAAATGAAACAGTAGTTGTCGTCAATTCACAAAGTTCAGCTGTTTCAATGACCTTAACATTTACTCATCAGATCATCTGATTTTCAGATGTGTCATTGGTCATCAGTACTTATTTATTATAAAAGACATCAGTAGTTTGAACTACATCAGTACTTTCCAACAAATGAGGTACTTCAGTACTTTTAAGTAATTTAGTCTTTAGTAGTTATAAAACTACTGAAGATAAAATGACTTATCAGCACTTATTTTTGACAAAAGTATACTAATGCTCATCAGTATTTATTGACTAAGAGCATCAGTAGTTGTCAAATTATTCTAGTTGCAGCATACCAAGCCTGAGTACAAGATTATGAAAAGTTGCACTATCCAAAGGCTTAGTAAATATATCTGCAAGCTCATCAGCACTAGGCACAAACTTTGGATCAATTAGACCTTTTTCATAACAATCCCTGATAAAATGATGTCTGATCTCAATATGTTTGGTCCTAGAATGCTGGACAGGATTCGTAACAATACAAAGAGCTGAAGCACTATCCATTAATAAAGGAGTCTTAGTCTCTGTAATGTCATAATCCAATAATTGATTTTGAAGCCAGAGTACTTGAGATGTATAGCTTGCAGCTGCAATATACTCTGCTTCAGCAGTTGATGTAGCAACTGAAGTTTGTTTCTTACTCTGCCAAGAAACCAAACAGTTGCCTAGAAATTTTCATCCACCAGAAGTTGATTTTCAGGTTAACTTACACCCTGCATAGTCACTATCAGAGAAAGCAACCAATTTGCAAGAGTGCCTAGTGGAATACCAAAGTCCTAGAGATTGAGTTCCTTGCAAATATCTAAAGATCCTCTTGACTGCAATCATATGGGAATCCTTAGGAGCAGCCTGAAATCTAGCACATACACAAGTTGCAAACATAATATCTGGTCTAGAAGCTGTTAGGTACATCAAGGAACCAATCATACATCTGTAAAGAGTTTCAGCAACTGCTTTACCTTTTTGATCAACATCCAGTTGTGTGTTGCTGCACATGGGAGTGGAACAAGGTTTACAGTTTTATAAATCAAACTTGGTTAACAAATCTTTTGTGTATTTTGACTGATGAATGAAAGTTCCATCAGCCATTTGTTTTATTTGCAAACCCAGAAAAAACTGTAATTCTCCCATGGCACTCATTTCAAACTTTTGTTGCATCAATTTAGTAAATGCATCACACAACTGTGGATCAGATGATGCAAAAATAATGTCATCAACATAAATTTGAACAAGGAGCTTATGCATGCCTGCTTTCTTTATGAACAAAGTTTTATCTATGGAGCCTCTAGTGAAATTATTTTGAAGAAGAAAGTTAGATAATGTTTCATACCAGGCTCTGGGTGCTTGCAAATATCTAAAGATCCTCTTGACTGCAATCATATGGGAATCCTTAGGAGCAGCCTGAAATCTAGCACATACACAAGTTGCAAACATAATATCTGGTCTAGAAGCTGTTAGGTACATCAAGGAACCAATCATACATCTGTAAAGAGTTTCAGCAACTGCTTTACCTTTTTGATCAACATCCAGTTGTGTGTTGCTGCACATGGGAGTGGAACAAGGTTTACAGTTTTATAAATCAAACTTGGTTAACAAATCTTTTGTGTATTTTGACTGATGAATGAAAGTTCCATCAGCCATTTGTTTGATTTGCAAACCCAGAAAAAACTGTAATTCTCCCATGGCACTCATTTCAAACTTTTGTTGCATCAATTTAGTAAATGCATCACACAACTGTGGATCAGATGATGCAAAAATAATGTCATCAACATAAATTTGAACAAGGAGCTTATGCATGCCTGCTTTCTTTATGAACAAAGTTTTATCTATGGAGCCTCTAGTGAAATTATTTTGAAGAAGAAAGTTAGATAATGTTTCATACCAGGCTCTGGGTGCTTGTTTCAACCCATAAAGAACCTTATCAAGCTTATACACCCAATCAGGATGTTTATGATCTTCAAAACCTGGTGGTTGACACACATAAACCTCTTCTTTTATTTTACCATATAAAAATGCACTTTTGACATCCATTTGAAAAACTTTAAGGTTATGAAAAGCAGTATAAGCTAAAAACAATCTAATTGCCTCCAGTCTGGCTACAGGGGCAAAGGTTTCATCATAATCAATACCTTCTTTTTGAGAAAACCCCTGTACAACTAGTCTGGCCTTGTTCTTGACAATTTGGCCTTTTTCATCAGTTTTATTCCTAAACACCCATTTAGTGCCTATTGCACACTTACCTTGGGGTAGAGGAACCAGTTCCCACACTTGCTGTTTTTGAAATTGAAGAAGCTCAAGCTGCATGGCTTCAACCCATCCATCGTCCCTTAATGCCACATGATAATTCTTTGGCTCTTGCTGACTGATGAAGAGAGCATAGAGACAGAAATTGGACAATTGACTTCTTGTTGAAACACCAGCATTAATGTCACCAATGATCTGGGACATGGGATGATTCTTCAATTCTTGAAATTCAATAATATCTGTGCAAGTGTTTGTAAGAGATTCAGCAGCAACAGATGTTGATTCAGATTCTTGAAACCTAGATTAAGATGGCAGTTCAAATGAAGTAGAGGATTCAGAGATTTCATCAGCATTTGTTGTGGATGGAGCTGCTGAAGCTGCAGGAACATCAAGTGTAGTAGAAATAGGCAGATGATCACTACAACTTGCATTTGTACCATCAGATGGAGAGGATGGAACTTCAGAAACAACAACAGGTGGAGGCTGATATGGAACATATTGCAGTATGTCCAAATCAAACAACTCAACAGGGTTTTGAGGAATCTTGTCTTTTGGAGATTCATTAAACTTGACATGCAAAGTTTCTTCAACAATCTTTGTTCTGCAATTGAAAACTCTGTATGCCTTGCAAGTAGATGAATACCCAACAAAATACCCTGCATCCACATTGGATTCAAACTTCTGAAGTGGATTCTTTGTGTTAAGAATATAACAGGGACACCCAAATGCTCTAAAGAATGAAATCAAAGGGGCCGAATGGTGTAAGAGCTCATAAGAGTCTTCATCAACCTCAGATTCACTAATACTCTATTCTGAACATAGCAAACTGTGTAAACAGCTTCAGCCCAAAAGGTTAGTGGCAAACCTGAGTCAGCCAACATTGTCCTTGCGGCTTCAATAAGGGTCCTGTTCTTTCTCTCCACCACTCCATTTTGCTCCGGAGTTCTTTGAATACTATATTGTCTTTTGATTCCCTTAGACAAATAGAATTCATCAAGAGTGTGATAACTAAACTCTGTCCCATGATCACTTCTCACACATTTGACTGGAAGTGAATGTTGCTTTTCCACATGCAACACAAAATAAATGATACTTTGAGCAGCCTCATCCTTGGAATGCAAGAAGAAAGTCCATACATATCTGGAATAATCATCACAGTTGAACTCCTTCAATGGCAAACCTCTCACTAAACCATGATGAATGAGTTGATTCATGTTCTTAAGATTCACATGACCAAGCCTTCTATGCCATAGTTCAGATTCTTGAGGAGAGGCTTTTGAGAACAGACATGGATGGCCTTTAAGATCGATTTTCTTTGATAGATCTAAGGCATATACTCTTCCAATCCTGTTGGCCTTCAGGAGAGTATATTCATCCAATATCTTGTCAATCTTGTGCAAAACTTTGGAAGACAGAATCCTACAGTTTTGACTTGTGAAAAGTGCAACATGCCCTTTATCACACATTTGACTGACACTCAAAAGATTGTACTTGAGGTTCTCCACATGGTTAACATCATCAAATCGTATCTCCCCATTTGAGACAAAACCTTTCCCAATGATGTAACACTTGGCATCATTTTTAAAAGAAACAAATCCCTTCTTCCTTTGAGAATAATCATGAAGAAGAGAGCTGCTCCCTGACATATGCATGGATCCTCCACTGTCTACATACCAGATGCTTCTTTGGCATGCTGAAGAACCTTGCATTTTTCACAAACATTAGTTAGCCTTTGAGACCCAAACCTTTTTGGTTTTGGGTCTGTTTTCATCAACCGATGTTAAACTAACAGATTGTGCATGATTAACAGCCTTTGAAGATGTAGATTGTGCTGAAAAGGATTCCTTGGATTTTGGCTTAGGTGTCCTTTTCAGTGGTTTAATCACAGAAACATCTAATTGGTTAACTCTCCCCAATAGATGTTGAACCATCATCACAAGTTGTGTCTGATTGGTTGTCAAGGTTTTCAACTCAGTTGACACATCAGTACTTGTTGATGATTTGTTCTTGTGATTCACTACATTCTTCTTTTGAAAAGACACAGACTTAGTCTGAGTTTTTAATATTCCGTGAGGAATATTTGCAGCTGTTGTTTGACAAACCCCTTCCTTATTTGAGACTTTTTAAAAAAGCTTTGGTTTATCAGATTGAGATGATTGAGGTACAAACTTGGTTTGAAATTCATCTTTCATTTTATGCATTTGCTTCTTAATGATTTTCTCTTTGTTGAATTTTAAACCCTTGTTATACCAGCGTTCATCAGTGAGATGATTAAACAAACCACATATTTCACATGGCTTTCTTTTCATCTTTTCTTGATCAACTGCTGAAGATGATGAAACTACTGAAGATTTGTTTTTCAGTACTTTCTTCCTTTCAGTACTTTTGGGAAGTACTGAAGTATTTTCAACAACTGAAGATTTGTTCTTCAGAAGATTTCTATCAGTACTTTTGAGATTCCTGATAGATTTTTCAACAGTTGTCAAGGAATGCTTGTTTTTCTCTGATTTGAAATGCTCTTCAGGTGTTGTGTTTTGCCCTTCAGTACTTTGAGTACCTTGTGGAACAACACCTGAATTACTCAGTCTCTTCTTGATCAAGTGTTTCAAAGCAGTGGGACCATCAGTAATTTGATTAGCTGAGGTACTCACACTATCTTCATCCTCAGATTTTGAATTATCATTTGAGGATGAAACACCTGATGATGTGGTTTGGGAATGACAATCATCCTCAGATTTTACTTCTAACTTGGGAGTAAAATCTGTAGGAGGTATGGTATGATTATACCCAATCCCAAACTTCACATTAGAAGCTGTTTGCTTACTGAGAAGCATTTCAAATCCCTTGCATGATGTTACCCAGCGTTCACAATCAACTTGGGTAGCTGCAAGTGTTTCTTTGAGATTCTTGTGATTTTCCAGAATGACCTCTACCTTTGCTTTTTCATCAGTGATTTGACACTTTAGTTTATAAATCTCCTCATCCTTCTCTTTTAAAACAGACTCAAACTCAGCTTTTCTTTTGGAAATTGCTTTTTCTAGGTCAAGGTTTTGATTAATTAAAGCTACATTTGCTTCCCTAATAGAAACAAAAGCAGCTATGCATGACTCAGAACATAACTTGGCCTTAGCCTCAGAAGATACCTGTGGTACCTGTGATGATGAAGAATTTTCATCAGTAGATTCCAGGGCCATTAGAGCAAGATTTCAAAAAGGGTTTTCACCACCATGTTGACCAGCACCAGCAAATTGTTTAGAATAACCAGAGACATCATCTGGTAAGCTGCTCCAGTTAACAACCTCAGGGGTGAAAAAGCTCTGATGAGATTGAGATTGAGATTGCTGATTTGTTTGAGATGGTTGAGGATCAGGTAGAGCATGTGGTTGTTGAGCCATGGGTACATGAACTTGACCAGACAGAGGCATGTAAAAACATGGATAAGGATATGGCATTGGACTTTGAGGAACAAAGTATGCAGGAGATGATTGATGTTGTGAATGATGATCAGAACTGGTAGAATGTTGCCCTTTGGATTGTGAGCTATTGCTAGGAAAAGTCACAAAGGGTGCAGATGAGTTAGATCCAGATGATCTACACTCTCTAGAAAAATATCCAAGTCTATGGCACTTGTGACATCTCAACTTACTCTTGTCAAAACCAACCTTGGTTTTGCCAGAGAGACCAGGGAATTTCTACCTGTTCTTTTGTAAAACTTTTGAGATCTGATAATGATCAATGCCATTTGGCTCAGAATATCCATCTCTTCCAGATCATCATCAGCAATTCCTTTCAAATCATCCATCATAAAACACAAATTATCAACACTAAAACCTGAGTTACCCTCAACTCCAACAAAAGCATGATTTCCACTGTTTGAAGAGAAATCAATATGCTCATCATATGAACTTTCAGATGAAGCATATTCAGACTCATGACCAACCAGAGCAGTGTTACCTGGTACAAAGTCATCAGTGAGCTTTCCAGATGAAGATAGTTTCCTTTTCTGTTCTATCTCTCTCTCAAATGTTAAGAGTTTCCCATGAAGTTGGGTGAGAGATAGAGTATCCAGATTTGCACAAGAGCGTAGGACAATGGTGTAAGTGTCCCATCTCTCAGGCAGGGATCTGAGGAACCTGTTATTCATCTGGCTGTTTGTATATTCATGTTGAACCATTTTTAGCTCAGAAATCAAACATGAAAATCGCTCAAACTGTTGAGTCAATGTCTCACCCTTCCTATGAGAGAATGTCTCATATTGCTGGGCAAGGATTTCTCTGTTGTTTGCTAAGACCTCATCAGTTCCTCCAAATTATTCCTTCATAGCAACCCAGAGATCATTAGCAGTTTCATGATGCATAAGCCCAGAGTAGATTTCATTAGGTAGTGCCATGGCCAGAATTCCATGGGCTTTAGCATCAATCTCAAACAGCTTTAAATCCTCATCAGAATATTGTTCCTTCTTCTTTGGAACCATCTCATTGGTTTCAGGATTACTCACCATAGGCTTGTATGGTCCATGAACCACAGACTTCCAACAACCTGAACTGTTAACACACAGGTGATGGAGCATTCGGCGTTGCCATATGTTATACTCACTCCTAACAAGCATCGGAGGCTTAGTTGAGGAGCCAGTATTGTGAGGATCATTGATTGAAGTAGTCATTTTCACCAATTCAATCAGATTCAATGAGATTAAAATCAGTCTAGTTTAAAAACTCAACAACACAATTTGAATCTCAATTAATTAATCGGAAGCGGCAGAAAATTAAACTCTATAATCAATTCTTGCAAAAATGCTAATTCGATCAAACTTAGCTATCAAAAGAGCAGTTTCAATGATCAATTGTTAGATCGATCAATGATTAACCAGCTCTGATACCATTTGATAGGATCGGATCAATTAGATTTGAATTTTGCAGCGGAATATAACAAAATAAGATCGAATTCAAGCAAGAAAAATGATGAATATACAAACACACAATGACGATTATAGAGAGAGAATATTTTTGTTAAAGGAATGTTTTCATTCACGCGTAATGCTTCGGTTACAAAACAACTAGGTCAACATTCCTTTTATAGAGGAATGTGACGTCTGTTGATGTCACTTGATAGTGACATCTAACAGAATTATACAAACAACTGAAACAATGCAAACTACTGAAATGTTCTCAACATCTGATCACATCTCAGAGAATGCTAAGTACAAGAACATAAAACTACTGACCTACAACTACTGAAACAATAAACTACTGAAAGATAAAATACAAGTACTGAAAAGGAAAAAACCATCACAACTACTGGAGTTAATAACTTCAGCTATTGTGACAACTACTGATCACTCTGGTCTTCAGTCTTTGTCTTCAGTACTTCACTTTCAGACTTTGTCTTTAGTTCTTTACTTTCAGACTTTGTCTTCAGACCTTTGTAATCAGCTGATGTCTTCAGCTGTTGTGATCTTCTTCAGTAGTTGTAATGTTTGTGGGACTTGGAGGTTTTTCTGATCAGGCTCATTGGTTCTTTTGGTCCAACAGAGACATTGTCTGCGTATCTTTGTAAACATAGATACAGGAGAGGTACTATAGATGGAACTCTCTTCATCTAAGGATAGGGAAATACCTTAGTGCTAGTTCAAGTATATGTAGATGACATCATCTTTGGTTCAACTAATCCAAAGCTCTGCAAAGACTTTGAGAAGCTGATGAAAGACAGATTTGAAATGACTGCAATGCGAGAACTCAATTTCTTTCTGGGAATTCAAGTGAAGCAAGTTGAAGATGGCATCTTCATAAGTCAGTCAAAGTATGTTCAGGACATACTCAAGAGGTTCAACATGACTGATTGTAAGATTGCTAAGACACCCATAGCCAGAAACCACTCCCTTGGACCTGATCTTGAGAGGGAATGTGTAGATGAACATTTATACAGGGCTATGATTGGGTCTCTCATGTATCTTACAGCTAGCAGGCCTGATATCATGTTTGCTACATGTATTTGTGCAAGATATCAAGCCAACCCTAAGATGTCTCACCTCATCATTGTCAAAAGGATCTTAAGATACCTCAAAGGTGCTTCAACACTTGGTTTATGGTATCCAAAGAATTCTGACTTCAATCTGTATGCTTATACAGATAGTGATTATGGTGGTTGCAACATGACTGCAAAGTCTACATATGGGGGATGTCAATTCCTTGGTGGAAGGGTTGTCTTATGGCAATGCAAGAAACAATCATGTGTGTCTGCATCAACTGCTGAGGCTGAATACATTGCTGCTGCAAGTTGCTGTGCTCAAGTGCTTTGGATTCAAAATCAGATACTAGACTATGGATTTAACTTGAAGGAGACTCCTATCCACATAGACAACAATAGTGCTATCTCTATCACTGAGAACCCTGTGCAGCACTCAAGGACCAAACACATCAATATTAGGTATCATCTAATAAGAGATAACTATGAAAAAGGATTAATTAAACTAGTCAAAGTTCATACAGATGAACAATATGGTGATCTGTTTACAAAAGCTTTTGATGAACAGACATTTAAATATCTAATATCAGCTATAGGGATGGTCAACTTTGAGTAGATCTTTTCTTAAAACTAATTCTAATTATTTCTTAAAATATGTGTGTCCTAAGTTGTCTAGTTCATCACTTTCATAAGCTCATGTTTTCTTTTGATATCAAATCTTTATTTTAAGTCTTTCCTTAGATTCTTGAAAATTTTCTGATCCTTAGGAAGATATATTTTTATCTTCGGAATAAAATCATGTCTTCAAAATAAATAACTGTCTATGAAATTTTACCTTCGGAAGAAGTCTAAATTTATCTTCCGAAGCTTAAATACTTGTCTCAGACACTTATTTGTTTTTAAGGACTCTTTCCTTCCGAAGCAAAATTAACTCTCGGAAGCTTTGTTGTTTTATATACAAAGCATTCAAGTTTTTATTTTTTTTCCGAAGCAAAATTTTCAAAACTCTCAAGAAAATCTTCCGAAGTCATTTTAGCTTCGGAAGCTTTTTTTATTAAAACTTCCGAAGATAATTTACCTTCGGAAGCTTTTCGAATTCAAAGAAAACTATTTTTTAAGCAAAAGTTATCCTCTTTCATTAACTTTGGTTCAAATCCCTTTTCACATAAATAGCCAATGGTTCCCCCTCTCCCTCACTATCTTCTTCAATTCTACTATTCCTCAAACCTAATTCCCAAAACCGCCTTTGCCTTTTACTTTTCTTCAACCTTAAGCTTCTCAAATGGCCAACCTTAACCGCAGAAACAACCCAGATTTCTCCATGCACCTTCACAGGCAACACAACCAGGTTGCTCTGTTAAACTCTAAGAAAGATGAAAGTTTCTCAGAGATTTCCCAATTCTTAACTCTATCAAATTACTTCACCTCTCTAACCATTGATCCTACTCTGTATGAGGATTATTTGCCTGAATTTTGGAAGACCTGCCAAGAGGTCATCATGGATGGGGAGAAGGCACTGTCTGCCACAGTGCAAGGGAGGACAATCTTCATCACTCCGGCCATCATCAACACTCATTTGCAGCTGGATGATGAAGAAGGTGAGTTGTCCTTCCCAAAGGAAGCTGTCAATCATTCCTTTGAGCAGATGGGCTATGAGGGATATTTCTCTGTAAAGACCTTCAGGAAAGGGAAGGTCTCATCCCAGTGGAAATACCTACTCCATGTGGTTATCCACAGCTTGTCAAACAAGCGTGGAGGGTGGGACCAGATTCCTGAGGATCTCTCCTTCATAGTGCATTGAATGGTTCAAGTGGTCAAGTTCAGGTACTCTCAATTTGTCTATACCAATTTACTTGCTAACTTGGACTCCTTAGAGTATTATATGTTTCCTAGATATGTTCAACACATTCTCAACTGTGAACTGGGCTCACAGGTGAGGGAAACAGATAATATTCTTAAATTGGGACAGATGAAGCCCGAGATCTTTAAAATCATGAAGAAGCCAACTGTAGGCTTCTCAGCGCTAGAAACAGCCCTTGTCCCCAAAATGTTAGAGCTCATTGCTCAAGGTGACAACCTAGCAACACAAACTAGTGTTGAACCCACACCTTCTACCTCTCTACCTCAAAAAGGCCTCAAGTAACCCTCACCTACCAAAGAAAATCCAAACGAACCCCTGCTCAAGCTATTGAGTCTGTGCAGGTCCCCATATACTCACCTTTACAGGAGGAAGTGGACACTAGAGCTCCCACTTGTTGATACATGTATGTACCTAGATCATGATGTGAATGTAATAGATCTTGTTTGTCTTACACTGATGTAATGTTTGGAATATTAATGAAATGAGATTGGTTGTTTGTGATTTATAATGTTAAATATTTCATTAATGAATTGATGTTGAATTGGTTAAATAGGTTTTGTGATTGTTTGAATTGATACACATAATGTTATATTAATTAATACATTCAAACTTAACAAAATGAAGTTCTCATGCGAATGGCCTATGCGAATGGACCATACGCATGAATAACTTCATGTGAATGACTCAGTCGCACGACTGAACCAGGAGACTGGATCAGTCGTATGGTTGTAACATAGGATTGGCTCAGTCGCACGACTGAACACTCAGTCGTGCGGATGGATCAACCGCATGGTTCAATCGTACGACCGAACCATACTAATGGTTCACTCGCCCAAATGAACAACACTAACCTATAAATACCACACAATTCATGGAAAAACGTAAGCATTCATTCTATTTCGATTCCAGACGTACCCTAGCCGTCCAGAAGCCTCCAAGTTCATACTCCAAGTTCATAGAACGCTGTAGATCGATTCCTAATCGATTCTTAACGTTTGATTCAATACCTTATTGATTCTACGTGCGTTCTCACTGATTGGATCGCCAATCAAAGAGGATTCCGCACTATTTGGTTTGGTTTACACGTTAATCAGTTGGTATTTCGTTCAGATACCAGGTCCTAAAAAGTGGTATCAGAGCTTTGGCTCTTGATTATGTGTGATTCAATCAATTTTGATACAAAGTTTGTGTTTTTTCACTAAAAACACAAACTTTTTGTGTCAAAAATTGTCTTGGACGTCCCCTGCTCATCAAGTTTTGGTTTCTACGGCATTAGGCGATTAGGGTTTGTGAAAATTCAGATTTTTACGGCCAAAACACGTTTAACCTAGAAATTTTCGCAAAATAGCAGCTTCAGTCGCACGATTGACCCAATCGCACGACTAGACTTCATTCGCATCCTCCAGACGCACGATTGGACTGAGTCGCATCTTCATTCGTACGACTGAACCATCCGTTCGCAGTGTTCATACGCATCAGTTTCATTCGCACGACTGAACCAATCGCTCAGTTCAGCCGCACGATTGAACCAGTCGCATAGTTCATTCGCATGAATAGCCCATTCGCATCACTTCAGTCGCACCAGTTGACAGATTGTTTAAGAAACTTAAAGTTAATCGAGATGGAAGATCAGATGTCAGCGTTTACAACCGCGAAGGACTCAAGGATCCAGAACTTACTGTTACTTGAGAGTGAGGTGGGGAATCATAATAAACCCCCAAAGCTCTTAACGTTAGATGAGTTTCCCCACTAGAAACAACGTTTTGAGATTTACCTCAATGGAGTGGATCCAAATTTGTGGGAAGCTATTGAGATAGGTTACAGTATGCCGGTGGTAGCTGATGGGGTGAAGCTTACTTTAGGAGGAATGACTGATGCTCAGAAAGTTAAGTATAATGCAGAAAAGAGAGTCTATGCATTGATAACACAGTCTATTCCTAAGGATATTTTCCACCAATACTCGGAGAATAAGCAATCCAAGAAATTGTGGGATGAGCTGGAGAAGAGATATGACGGGAATGCTTCTCTAAAGGCAATTAAAGCTAAGGAGTTAAAGAAAGATTTGACAACTTCTCATTGATGGGAAATGAGAGTTTAGACGATGTTATTGATAGATTCTACCACTTGATGAGCGAACTACATACACATGGTGTTGCTACTACCATGGAAGAAAAAGTGTCAAAATTTGCAGACGGATTGCCAGAAAAATGGGCTTCATTTGTGTCAAATCTGAGACAGAATGAAATGTTGGCAAAGTTGGATATCAATGACTTCATTCTAAAGATGGGAGAAGAAGCACTTAGAATGAAGTACCGAGCTCAGAAGTCCTCATACACTCAGAATCCAGCTTTGTACAATGCCACTCCTCAAGCTAAAACATCTGGAGCACCTCTTCAGACTGCATTTGTGTCTAGCTCATCTGGTCCTTCACAAGCTTCTCCTTCAGGATCTGAAACGTCAGGGTCTTCTAGTACCCATTACATTGGATCTGAAGCAAACGCTACTAGACTGAAGACCGAGAACCTCGGAAACGTGACTGTGGAAGTAGCTCGAGAGCACATGGATCTCTTGGCAGCAGTGGTTCATTCCTATGATGGACTTGTTGCAGGGAAAATTGGAAACTGCCATCTGTCAGATGAGGACTACGAGCAGGTAGATGAAATGGAACTGGAGAGGATGGACATTATGTGGGCCTTAGCAAGTGATGTCCGGAGGGCGAAGAAGTTTGTGAAAAAGACTGGACAGAACTTGGTTGCTACTAAGGACACTACATTTGGCTTTGACAAGAGCAAGGTGACCTGCTTCAACTGTGGAGAAAAGGGGCACTTCAAAAGAGAATGTGTGAAGCCAAAGAAGACTGGGAACGGGAACCCATTCTCGTCCTTCACTCGTCAAGACAAGCAAGCTAGCAGTTCTACTTCATCAACCAAGGATCCAAAAGCCTTGACTGTTCATGATGATGAAGGACAGGACTAAAGCTTTCGGTTTGTCTCTCCAGGGGAATCAAATATTGCAAGTGTGGAAGATTTAGATGATGATTCTGCGAGTGAAGGAGATATTGCAGTTGAGATAGCAATGTCAAATAGTGAAGAGACAACTGCAACTGAGGTCAGCTACAAGCCTGAAGAAGGGACGTCCACGGCAAAGACAGAATCACCAAAACCAGAGACAACTGATGCTGCGTTGATGGCTAATTCTTCAGAATCTCCTCAAGTAAGTACCATCGACCAACTGTTTAAAAATCATGCTTGTTCTGATTGTAATACATTTAGAGAAAGCATAGATCAGAAATTTGCAAGGTTATTAGATCATAAGACCTAAAAGAAATTTTGAACTAAAAATTTATTATATTTTTTATTTTTATTATATACATTTATTATAACATTTTTTTTAATCTATATATTTTTTTTATAACCGAGAATTGAATCGATCATGAGATCACATCCTCAAGATATACTTTAGCACAAAGATGAATTTAATCATCGACAAGCAATGAGATCACACTGATAACTGAATCTAATAACAGTCTTTGAATGATTTTTGAAATTGTCAAACAGATCAATAACGATTGTTGATATGTTTGTCCACTTAAACTCATGCCCTATCTTTTTCAACAAGCAGAAGATGATTCGTTAAGGTTCGATTAAATGCTTTAGAATGCTAGGACCCCACAATCATTTGGCAAAAACCCTCACCCAACCTCAGGATTTCTTGAATTTTGTAACGATCTTTACAGAGCAAGGCTTGTACATTAGTGTGCAAGAGATTATCGACAGAATATTGCATTCTGTGATGAATTCATCATTTAGATAATTTGACACTACTTAGACCAAAATGGTGAGAGCTCCAGGTCTATACTCACGTATAACAAAGGAGATGACCATTTAATCATGTGCCGATGAGAGCTCCAGGTCAGTACTATCGTACAGCAGAGGAGATCATCACTCCAGGTCAGTAATTCCGTACAGCAGAGGAGATTAGCACAAATACAAGACACATAAATACACCAGACATTACTCAAAGCTATGACATATAAGATTTGTATCATGGTGGGTGAAAGATCAATTCTCAATCCAATTTTTGTCGGGACTCAGTTTTTGTGCAGGCCAAAATGATTGCGTAAATCCAGACATCCTTAAGCATGATGTTTTAATTTAAATTATTATGCTGCTGTCTACTTAATTCTTCAAACTGAGTCTACCAAGCATATCATTAAAAAATCTGATTGTTTTTCTTTTATTTGCAATTAAAATTAAGATGTAAATCAGATAACAACATCAGTTACTATCATTTCTCATTTTAAAACGCAAGTCATGCAAAAACAAGCATTTCAAGAAGATATACAATCATTTCTCAATCATCTCGAATCAAGTTCTCAGTACACTTTTTATTTTTATTACTTATACTCTCCCCCTAAATTTTTATTTTTGCAAACTTTTCTTTTTTTTTATTTTTATTTATTATTATTTTTTTATATTTTTTTATATTTTTTTTATTATTATTTTTTTTTTAATTTTTTTATAAAACTGTACAAAAATAAAAATTATCAAAGAAGGTCTTCCAAACTACACTGATATGATGATAAAAAATGAATGCTCAAGAAATATGCAGTGATTGTGAAGTGAGAACTGTGATTGTGTAGATAAAAATCCAGATTGTGGATAAAGTATCATGACCTTAACCTATTTGTTCCGCCTCAAATTTGAATTAGGAACAATCTCTGTCAGTAAACCAGTAACAGTCCTCCTGAATTGTTCCTGCACTCATTAACAAATTAGTTAGAAAGGGGAACCCAGGCCATCGTAGTCCTGGAAGTTCCTTTTTTCATCAAGATAAGTAACAAACTTCTGCACACAACCGTTTAAAACAATCAGGGATTGCTGTATCCTTCTTTTTAATTTGCCATATTTGTTTCGGTTCAATTAACTTGGATTTAATGAATTAAATTTGGAAATCATTTTCTGTTTAAGACCAGAAGGAAAAGAATTTGGTTTTGAAGCTTTGGTCATTTTCATCTTTGTATCATGTGAAACCGGTTTCACATGAAAAGGTTTGGATGGAGGGTTTTTCATCCAAACCATTCAAAGATGTGTGCTTTTAGCTTTTGATCCAGAGAAGCAACCCGTGTTGCCTTTACCATCTGGAACATTCTTTGTAGACTTACTGCTGGAGAGAAGCAATTCGTTTTGCCTTTACCATCCTTAGCAAACCTTTGAGGACATTTCTTTACTACATGACCTTCTTTTCCACACTCAAAACAAGCCTTGAATGGCTTTTGAGCTTGACTGAACCGTGTAATGCAGGTGGGAATGAGGATTGCTTTGAGCTTGTAGCAGATTCTTGCTTTGTTGGCATTGTGCTATGTTGATTGGGAATCTTAATTCAGCTTTTGGAAGCTTTTGAGACTTGACAATGTCAGGAGATATCTTGATCTGTGAGGAACCAACACGCTCCTCTGTGTTTAATTCATCATCTGAGCTTATCCAGTCTCGTATACACAGATCTGCTTCCAAAGGATCTTGATTGACACCTCCTATTGTGTCGGCTTCGGTTATAGGATTTTGATTGCCTGACGATTCAACAACTGTTCCTTCTTTGACAAACCTGACAGGAACAAACGAAGGAATGTTACCTGTTTTGAATTTGTTGAAGAAAGTTGGAGAAGCAACTGAAATTGGTGTTGGAGCATCAGAAGTGGAATCGGCATTAATCTTCTTATCAGACCCTTGCTTGAGGAATCCTAAACCTACAGGAGAATCCTGCACATCTCTAACCTCTTTAAGATTAACGTTGCTTAAACCTGCATTTAAACTATTAGTTTCTGCAGCTTCAATCAAATCATTAGATGGATGAGGTTGAGGCATAGGAGAGTAACAATGGGTGCTAGGAGGAGGATAGACGTATGGATTTTCACCACAACCCACTCCCGTTTTAATCCTAGCTCCCCTTTATTTACACAATAGCTCTTCATATTTCATTCCGGATATGGTCCATCTATCAAGCTTTGTTTTAAGCTTGCTTGTTTCAAATTCAGCCAAAGTGACTCTTTCGTTTAAAAGATTAATTTCAACATTTCTTTCAAAAAGAGTTCGTTTTAAATGATCATTTTCTTTTAAAGCTTCATTTAATTTTATGAAATACTTGGCTTCATTCTTTTTAAGTTCTGCGTTTATGGTGGTTAACTCCTTTTGGTTATCTAAAATTAACCTATTAGCTTTATACACACCAAACAAACGAATTTTGCAAGCAGAAGAACACATATCCTGAACTGTCTCGTATGGAAGATCCAAGATGACTCTTTCAGCAGTAAGAACCTTGTCGCAGTTGCAAACTCTGGTATTTCGCTTCCATTCCTCTTCCTGCTCAGCATCACAAACTTCCTCATTCAACTCAGCTCCACCTTTACCCATTGATGTCTGCTTATGCTCTTCTTGTACCTCTTCAGTTTCAGGTTTCGGTAAACCGTCGGAATTGGTGTCAGAATCTGATCTCTCTTCTGGTTTCTCTTTGGAGTTTGAAGTGATCTTTGGAGTTAGATATGTTGATTCATAGTACTCACGACGTTTGATATCCAACTCAATCTCTTTCAGTTTGTTGATCACCTCTATTAGTTTGTAATCCTGAAAACCTCTATCTATTTTAATCGACTTGCCGTGTGAGCTCCATTCTGATGGGAGGGAATCAAGCAATCTTAGAACTTGTTCATGATTTCCTAATTGGGCATCAAACTTCTTCAGATTACTTGCCACCAACAGAAAACGATCAACAAAATCAGACATCGTTTCATTCTTTAGAGCTGCAAAATTATCAAATCGACATTGTGCAATTGTGAGATCATCAGATTTGAAGGATTTAATCAGTTCTGCAAAAGCCATTTTTATTGTTATTTTGTTTAGACAATTAAACGTCCCAAAAATATTTTTTCCCAAAAAATTTAGAATAATTCTCCCCCGGGAAAAATATTATTTGTAAATGTCACGCTAGAAAATCTTAGCAACTGGGGTCAAGCTGCCAGGTCAGCTTGTTTTTTTTTTTTTTTCGAATTTCGCTGAAGAAATGATAGTTTCGCTGAAATTATAGTTTCGCAGAGCTAGTTTCGCTGAGCCGACAGTAGTTTCGCTGGAAATTTCGGCAGCAGTTTCGCTAGCCAAATGTCACAAATGGCTTAGTTTCGCTGATAAGTTCGCAGGAAACAAGCTTGAACTTTCGTTCAGAGATAAATTCGGCAGTAATTTCGCTTGATGATTGGTCAAAAACACTATTGAACTTTCGTTCAAGGGAGTACTTTCGCTGAAAGTCTAGAAAACAACTTCAGATCCAAAATAAACCATAATTTCGCTGAATGAAGATGACAGTTTCGCTGTAAGAACAGCAGTTTCGCTGGTCGATCTCAAAACCCTTTTTCACCTCAAAATCAATCTGAAATCGCCCAAATCTCAATGGATTTGAAATCTGATGATTAACAGAGCTTTCCCAACCAATAATAAGCAAACTTCAATCAATTTCCATATCAATAACACTCAAATCTAATCCGAATTTGATGAAAACTTGATATTGAACAAAAACAACCAAAACCTCAACTTTTCTCTCTAAAAATCTTCAAATCTTCAGTGAATTTGATCCAAAATGGCTCTGATACCAAATTGTAACTCCAGGATAAACAAACTTGAATCAAATCATGAAGAATTAGATCAAAATATAATGAACACAATCAAAACCCCTTTGATCTTCAATTAGATTGCAAAATATGTGTTTACAAATAATCCCTCAATCTATTGGTCATGCAACCATTAACCTAATTCTAATTACAATTAGGCTATTTATAGTCTAGACTAAGATTCACTAATTGCACTTAACCCCCTAGACTTAGGCTAATTAATACAAAATTACATATTAAGCATAAAAATGACTAAAAACAAGATAAAATATATTTTGTTCACACAAAATATATTTATTACAATAAAACTCCTAGTCATTTAAATCTTCAACGTCTTGTCTTGGTTCCTCGTCTCGAGCGTGTCGGGTTTGACTTTTGTTGACTTTGACCGTGACGTTGACTTTTGTTGACTTTCATTGTGTTGATAATATAGACTATATTTTCCAGCTCCAACAGTATATGAAAATTAAAGTCTATCAATTTGATGTGAAGAGTGCATTCCTTCATGGGGAAATTCGAGAGACAGTTTATGTCAGTCAACCCAAGGGATTTGAAGATCCTTATCATCGGGACAGAGTTTACAAAGAACGAAGAATTATGCAAAGAGTTTGAAGCAGTTATGAAGAAAGAGTTTGAGATGAGTGCTATGGGGGAGATGAAATCTTTCTCGAGTTACAGGTGGATCAGACACCAAAAGGGATCTTTTTACATCAGACAAAGTATGTGGGAGACATTCTCAGTCGGTTTGACATGGAGAATGCTTCTGCAGCTGGGACTCCATTGGCTACAAACCATGATATAGCACCTGATGAAAACGGAGATCTGGTAGATGCCACAATGTACCGAGGAAAGATTGGATCCCTCATGTACCTCATTGCCTCAAGACCTGATATCATGTATGCTACATGTCTATGTTCTAGATATCAGGCTAAGCCTAAGGTGAACCATCTGATCGGGGTCAAGAGGATATTTCGTTATTTGAAGGGTACACCCACACTTGGGTTGTGGTATCCTCATGATGATGACTTTGAGCTCACGGCGTATAGTGACTCGGATTACGGGGGCTGCAAGATGAACTACAAGTCTACATCAGTAGGGTGTCAATTTTTTGGGAGGAGATTAGTTACCTGGCAGTGTAAGAAGCAGACCTCGGTTGCATTGTCAACCTGTGAAGACGAATACGTTGCTGCTGCAAGTTGATGTTCATAAATCATCAAGATTCAACAGCAAATGCGGGACTACGGTTTAAACTTCTCTTCTACTCCTATCTTTGTTGATAACTCTGCTGCAATTGCAGTAACTAAAAATCCAGTACAACATCCAAAGACCAAACACGTCGGTATTAAATACCTTTTCATAAGGGACTGTTTTGAAAAGAACTTAATCGATGTGGTAAAAATTAATACTGATTTTCAACGTGCTGACCTCTATACAAAAGTTTTTTATAAACCACGTTTTCTATATCTGTTAGAGGTCAACGGCGTTAACAAGAAAAGTGATGTTATCCCTGAGATGATCATGTGTACTCCGATGCAGTGTACTTAAATTTTTCTGTTTGATTTTTCTTTATTTATTTTATTTTCTGTTTAACTTAAACTCATGTTATTTAGCTGTCTATTAAAATCCTAAAATAATTAATTCCGTTATGATTTTAGAATTTTAGGGGGAGAATAGGTCAGCCAGTAACATTAAAAATAAAAAAAATTAAAAAAAATTAAAAAAAAACGAGGGAGAAGCAGAGGCTAGCTGATATAAGGTAGACAGTACCTGTGATACCGATTCAAACCCTTTGGAAAATGATAGTACACAGGAACAAATCAAGAGGGACTTTAAAATTTAATTTAGAAAAGATGCAAAATTCAAAGGATAAGTCTGTGTAGTCTGAGCAATATAAAAGGAAAGATGATAGAAAAACTGGTAACTACTAAAGTAACACAACGAAAGTAGACTTAGAGGTTGCTAGACCACAGATGATATGTCGGTAGATTCAACACAATAGATGAGTAGACCTGACTGGTGATCTCAAGATCAAACTAAGTTGTTCAACTGACTGTGGGCTCCTATCTTGTCACTGGTTAACACAATCAACAATATTCCAATAAGGGGTAATGAGCATGTAAACGCCACAAATGTGTGCGGATGACCATAAATAGAGCAAAGCATGAAAAAATGAAAGACAAATGCTATCAAGCTAATGACTTATGTTGTTGGTGCATTCTGTGCAAAAGAAAATTAAGCTGCTCTAACAAGAAGATAGGTTGTGTGCCTCTCTGCTGTGCGATGGCACTGACCTGAGGATAAGGATAACCTAGATATTCTAGAATTCATTGTTGTTTGCCGCCTCTCTGCTGTGCGATGGCACTGACCTGGGGATTGGCTTCTCTTTGAAAGCTCTAAGAATAGTCTCTTCTTGTCAAAATACCCGTAGACCGCTCAATAGCTTCTGAGGAATGTTTATTACCATATAAGTGTGGGATCTAAAAATGTTGGTTGAAATAATTAAACCTTAAACTATCACCAATCAGTGTCAAAAGTCTGTGTATGGATTTAAGCGTACAAATATACTGACAATCATCGTGGCTGCAATTCTTGAAAGTTCAAATCAATGTGGGAATCTAATAGTACCAATATGATTTCCTAAACTTGCTAACGACACTGGATGAAAACCAAGAATTGAGCATCAAAAGGTTTTGATAACAAGTCCCAAATGATTTGACTTGCCTGTATGATTCCAAAATTGAATTGGTCCAGGTATGGTCAAACTGAATAGAAGCTGCCTATTCCGGAATCGAATCCAGTAGATTTTTATCTTAGGATTTATCTCTCACAAAAAGTCAAAAACAAGTTTAATTTCTGTACTTTAGTTTGATTTTCTAGTTATTTAGTCATTTCAGTTTGTTTGTTTGTCGGACTACATCATGAAATTCAGTATGGGATAAACTCACCAAAAAAAAAGGTCATGTCTGAGATGACCACATATGGTTTTTTAAAAGATAAATGGGTCACGTCTGAGGTGACAAAGTGTTTAAAAGGATCACGTCTGAGGTGATCAAAGGTTTACAAGTTAAAATGATCATGTCTGAGATGGTCAAATGCTCATAATTTTATTTCAACAGTTAAAAAGGGTTTAAATGTTAAATGGTCAAAATGGCAGAAAATTTCATAAGTATGACCCATTCGCATGAATGGACCATTTGTATAGACTTATCATAAGAATGGGAGCCATTCTTACGAATGGACCATGAGTATGGACCATTCAACCGAATGGCCCATACGATTGGCCCAGTCGGATGCTTAAGAGCGAACGAATGAGTTAGTCGCACGACTGAGCTCCAGTCGGACGACTGAAGGGGGGCGACTGAACCAATCGCACGACTGAGGCCCACTCGCACGACTGAAAGGTGCGTATGAGCCCAGTCGCACGATTGAATTTAGGGTTAGTATAAATAGAGGGAGAGTCGGTCGCAGAGACTCACCACTCTCAAAATTACCCTAAATCACACGACTAAAGTTACTCTGTCAAAATTTCGTTTGATCTCTATAAACCCTCGATTCTCACATACTGACCATTTGCATTGACTCTACAGGTAATTTGCGGTGAAGAAACACTACAATAACACTCAATTTGACACTAAATCTGGAAAATCTGACTCGCTAGAATAACCGTGACATTTGTGGCAAAATAACCTAACTAAACGACTCAAACAAATGAAATTAAAGATGTTAGGTGTTAAACGAATGCATTGCGAGTCTAATGAACCAGAACACGAAGTCTAAAACTCAAAATTGGTGAAAAATTGAATTTGAATTGAACAGTCAGAACAACCTGCGAATGGACAGGTTGATGAACTTTAGTCGCACGACTGAAGGGTGCGAATAGCTTAACCGCACGACTGAACCACACGTATGAGTTCAGTCGCACGACTGTTGTAACCGCATGAGGTTACATACGCATGAGTCCAGTCGCACACTCAGCCGTACGCATGGGGTCGTTCGCACGACTGAATCCCAGTCGCACTGCTCAGTCGCACGACTGATCTCAGTCGCACAACCTCATTCGCATGACAGAAATAATTTCTTCCAGTCCAAGTGTTTCATGACATTCTTAGCCAATGAGTACTAATGTTTACTTTGTTTATGTAACAGATGGCGAGTCGATGGACTATGAGTACGAAGCACAATATTTGTGCTCATCTAGATCTGACATCCAGAAATGCTGCAGATTTCTCTGGCGTTATCACCTTTCTAAGGAGGTCGAGGATTGCACACGCGATATCTGCTCCATGTACTCCTTATCGTTCGATTCAGCAGGCCTTCTGGGAAGGTGCGACAGTTGATCGATCCTCTGAGCCTCACTGCATCAGAGGAGGATCTAAGGATCGTGTTATAGTTGGGGGATGATGCAGACTGTCCGACTAAACTACACCCCCTCACTGTCAGAGGATGTTTTCTTCGAGCCAAGTACTCTGGAACATCAATGCTGGGGTGCTCAACAAGAGCAACCCCTATCCCCAGTTCAAGTACCTTGCTCACGTGCTGCTAAAGTGCATAGCTTCACGGAAGGGAGGTTTTGATGAGTTATCCGACCAGATCCAGAACTTTTATGTTGCGTTGGTGCTGAACCACCCGTTTAGCTTCTCCAAAATGATCTTCACCTACTTGGTGGAGAACATTGAGGGGAAAGGGAAGGAGGGCTTCTGTATGTATCCCCGATTCATGCAGATGATTATAGACCAGAAGCTCCCCTCCCTGCCAAAGGAGAAGGATGATGCTGTAGTGCTTGAGGTGATGGATGATACCACCTTGGGCAGGATGAAGGTATACATGGGGAAGCAGGTGAAACTCCCTGTCAGGAGATTGTTTGGGCATCTGGCCCGGGAGGACTATGTGGTGCCAACTAGGAAGAAGTGGCACCACGACGACAGTGATTCCGATGTTGAGCAGATTGCTCTACCCACACATGATTTAGATGATGATTACAGTGGGGATGCTGGAGATGACATGCCTATTCCACCGAGGGGCACAGCTACAGACGTTATACCTCCAGTATCTGCCCCCACAGGAGACATAGCAGAGTCAGCCGGGTTCCACCAGGACTTTATACCTGGTGAGGAGGAAGAAGAGTCAGATGAGGAGCCATTGACCAGGACTGTGGGAAGCAAAGTCGTTCCCACAGAACATGGACTCCGGGCGGTTGGTGAACGCCCCAGAGAATCAGGAGAGACTGCTGATGACCCGAGCTATGCACCAGAGCCATCTAGCCGTGTTCTAGGGGGAGCATCCTCCTTGACTGGATCGAGGAAGAAAAGGATGGCTCAGCCCACGGCATGAAGAAGAAGAAGAGAAGACTTATCTTCATCACCACCACAGCTACCACCACCACTACCACCTCTACAGCCACACCATCCACCACCACAGCCACCACAGCTACCACTACCACTACCACACCCCCTATCACCACACCTCCCACCACTACATATATGCCATCCACCACCATATCATTCACACCTACATCACCTCCACTATCATCTAGACCAAACCCCATCTTCACCACAGCCACCACCATCACCACTAGCCACCAAGCAGGACCCTCATCACATCCCTCACATACATACGGATCACCTCTACCTCCAATTAGGGTAGAGGAACAACTTTCAGCGCTGAACCGTATGGTGATGCGACTGTTAGCTGCTGATGAAGAGAAGACTACGCAGATCCGTCAGCTTGCTGATCTCACTGCTACGCAGACACACCAGATCTCTCAGCAGGCTCGGTTGATCGAGGAGCAGGCCCAGCAAATGGCTGCTCAGAGCCACGAGATTGCCCAACTCCAAGAGCATAGAGTCACATCATCTAAGAAGATTGAGGAGTTGGAGGATGCTATGAAGACAATCATGCTCAAGCTTAAGGGATCTAAAGATGAGCCTCTGAAGATTAAGGAGGGAGATGGTGATGATGGTGATGATGATGACGAGGATGAGGATGAGGATGAGGACGATGATGAAGAGACTGATGATGATGAAGGGATTGAGGAAGAGAGGACAGAGGATAGGCATGAGGATGATGATGATGATGATGGAGGAGATGCAGCTGCATCTGCCTCATCTCAGGGTCAAGAAAGGAGATCTAAGAAGAATCAAGACCAACGAGCTTCATCCTCTGCTCCACCAAGTGATGACCCAGCGATCCAAGACAAAAGTAATGATTAGTTGTCTATGTATTTGATAACTTTTGTATTTAAATCATGTATTTAAACTTATGTATTTGATGTTTATATTAAGATTAATACATTTCTGTCTTGATTATTAACTAATGATTGATGTGTTACATGTTTAAATCAAACAGATCCAAACTATCAAAGGGATAAATTTGATGTTGCTCCCCTTCAGCAGGTCAAGACAATTGACTATGATTCTTGATCTGCAAGGGATCGTCAGGAGATCTGTGAGTTATACCCCTGAAGAAGGGGAAATAATTCACGATCTTTCAAATGAGCAACTAGCTGAGATGTTCGAGCTAAATCCCGATGAGATCGTTAAGGATGCTCCAACATGTGACTCTACCAGTGACGAAGAGCTAAACGACATCGCTGAGATAGAGATAGAAGACGTCACTGCAGAGCACTATCCTCAGTATGCTGACAACGAGGGAAATGTGGTCCCCAATCAGGGTGAATCCCTTGTCAGTGATACATTTGAGGTGTTAGATAAGATGGAGCAGGAGTCTAAGAAGACAGAATGAACGGCCCAAGCCTCAAACGACGATGTTGACATCCGAAAGGCTGAATGGGCTGCTTGTTTTGAAGAAATCCGAGCCCAACGCGCTGCTCCTAAACAGAACGTCTAACACCAAACTCTACATAGTAAAGAAACATCATAAGGTGTCGAGCAGGATTATAGCGCGGGCACATTTTGAGGATCTAAACGTTTATGCCATTAAGAGGGAGAAGAGCATAGAGTACTTTAGATTTCCACATGATCTAAAGACTCTACCAAGTTTTGAGCTCAACCAGCTGGCCAAACTGAAGCTGTTGTATGCTGACCCAAGAAAAATGTCAGTCTGGTTTGAAGCTGCACTGAAGAGAGAGTACCACACCAGGTGGGTTAACTTCAGACCCCAACAACCTACAAGGTACATCAGAAGGTCTGAAGTTGATACCATTACTGGAAAGCCAAAGATAGTGCTAAAGTGGAGTCCTCCGCGCATGATGTCAAGAATCCCTCTCAGGGAAATGCCACAGGACTTCACTCCACACTTTAAGTGGTGGTACTATGATTGGAGAACCGTAGAAGCGGTCATAGTTCTAAACAAAGAGGGGCAAATGGATACCATCAGGGTATTTGACCCAATGTGGCTTACCAACTTGTCAGCTAATGATGTTTATACTCTATACAAGTGGCCACTGTTCTATGACACGCAGGATATAGTACAAGCCCTCCTGTTCCAGAATGTCATAAGACTCTGCTTTGCGTTTGAGATTCACGCAGGAGTCACAAGAGAGGAAAAGTACAAGAAGTATGAGGAGGTGATGCAGAAAACAAGACATTAGAGAGATCTAGGTCCAAGGGGGAGTTTGTTGATACATGTATGTACCTAGATCATGATATGAATGTAATAGATCTTGGTTGTCTTACACTGATGTAATGTTTGGAATATTAATGAAATGAGATTGGTTGTTTGTGATTTATAATGTTAAATATTTCATTAATGAATTGATGTTGAATTGGTTAAATAGGTTTGTGATTGTTTGAATTGATACACATAATGTTATATTAAATAATACATTCAAACTTAACAAAATGAAGTTCTCATGCGAATGGCCTATGCGAATGGACCATACGCATGAATAACTTCATGCGAATGACTCAGTTGCACGACTGAACCAGGAGACTGGATCAGTCGTATGGTTGTAACATAAGATTGGCTCAGTCGCACGACTGAACACTCAGTCGTGCGGATGGATCAACCACATGGTTCAATCGCACGACTGAACCATACTAATGGTTCAGTCACCCGAATGAACAACACTAACCTATAAATACCACCCAATTCGTGGAAAAACGTAAGCATTCATTCTATTTCGATTCCAGACGTACCCTAGCCGTCCAGAAGCCTCCAAGTTCATACTCCAAGTTCATAGAACGCTGTAGATCGATTCCTAATCGATTCTTAACGTTTGATTCAATAGCTTATTGATTCTACGTGCGTTCTCACTGATTGGATCGCCAATCAAATAGGATTCCGCACTATTTGGTTTGGTTTACACGTTAATCAGTTGGTATTTCGTTCAAATACCAGGTCCTAACACCACTTCCCATGAGGAGCAAACCACTCCCATCTCTTCAACTATTAGGGCTGAGGTTCCTCATGCTCACCCTGATGAGCTCACAAGCCCAATAGCCTTAAGCCTTCACTCTGAACCTCAACACTCAAGTGAACAACCTTCAGGGGACAGTTATCATCTCCAGCCTTTAGATCTAAATCAACCCATTCCCAACCTATCCTTCTATACTGATGAAGACTTAGGACTCAGTGAGTACCACGAGTCTCTCTTAGCTTCCCCTACTCAAAGAGAGATGAGTACTCCTGAGTCTCCTTAGTCTAGCCCACATCAGTCACCTATAACTGAGGTGTACACTTCGGAACCTGTTCAGGATGTCCATATGGAAGAGGCTCTCACTTCCGCAAGTGATTACATCATTAAAACCTCAACCATGGTAACTCAGCCCACTGACATCTCAACTGGGATTGCCAATGAGCAGAGGAAAACCAGCAGCCAAGAACCTCTAGCTGGTGGTGAGAGAGAGGACTTTGGTCCAATCATCTCATCCCCCAATGATTCTTCTGATGAAAAAGAGGGGAATCTGAGACTAATGGTGCATAAATTGTCTAAAACATGCACTTACATAGTCTCAAAGGTCAGTCACCTTGAATCTCAGGTGACTACCTTACACAACAGGGTCAATGATCAGCAACTTGAGATTTCATATCTTAAGGAAAAACTAGCTGGGAGACCTTTAAGAAGAGCTCAACCAGGAACACAAGAACCAGTGGATGTGATTGATTTATCCTCCAGCTCACCTATGCAAGTGGGTGATGCTACCAGAAAGGGGGAGAAAGTCATTGCAGCCACAGAACCTGGGAGTTCTTCACAGAGAATAGACATTGAGGACTCACCATCCTCACTTGCAATTGTGCATTCTCAGAAACTTCCTCAAGTTCACATTAATGTGGACTCTATAGACTCTATCATCAGGAGTCTCTTTGAGGAAGGTATACCAAGGGCTGTGTCATCCCCACCTCAAGGAACTTCAAACTACATCATAAGGTGAAGGTATGATGCTGATAGAAGAGACCTTATTCTTCATAGAGTTCAAGGGCAACAAGAAGTATTTGACTTTCAAAATTTGAACTTCTATGATGGTCTGGATCTAGTCAATATGCCACTTGTCAACCCAAACAACTCAAGACAAGCTGACAGATTGGCTCAAAGAATCCAAGACAGGATCACTATAGAGTTTAGCTTAAGAAGGAGACTTAGGCAATCAGGTAATGTCATCGGTCAACTGGATGTTGAGGTGGACCCTAAGATTAGTTTCATAGGGGAAGACTTGACTGAAGGCCCAGTGGCAGAACCTGAGACCCCTGTCTTATCATCATCAACTGCTGTAGAGATCCACATTCCCTCTGAGACACCTGCTGGTGAAGGTGTTTCTCAGCCTCTCTCTGGCCAGAGCATGGATGCTACACCAATCAATGAAGGCCAAACCTCTATCCACCCTGAGTCCCAAAGGTCTGTGGGTGACAAAGGGAAAAGGATTTTGACTCCTGAGGAAATTGAGGAGGAAGAGAGAGAGAGGAAGAGGAAGCTAAGGGGAGAAAGTTCCTCTGGGTCTTTAGGTTTTATGCAAGCTGCAATCAGGGCTGCCCCCAAACCAAATACTCAAGGTGATGAGTTGAGGGCAGTCACGATTACTTACCTACAGACCAGGAACTATGACATTGATGAAATCATTTCTCTTCCCTTAGAACAACTAAATGAACTGGCTGACATGGAAGTGTCAAGAGAGATGAAAGAAAAAGAGGATGCAAGGTTACTTCTCCAATTCAAAGAGGAGAAGAGACAGAAAAGACTTTACAAGCATGCCCCTACTCTCTCTCCAGTTCAAGAAAGCCCTGTACAAGAAGATGTGATTCAACAAGAACCTCAGGTAGACAAAGAAGAAGATAGGATTAAAATGATCAACTACCTGAGTGCCACATGCTTCTATCAGGCAGATGCACTTCTTCCCTTGTCCTATGACTTTGTTGAGTTTGAGTACTTAAAACAACTTGAGCTTGAGTTAGTCAAGGAGAGAAAGACAACTAAGAAGAAGCTAAGGGAAGAAGCTGCAAAGTCAAGAGCCATCATCCAAAAGAGTATGAAGAAGTCTGCTCACAGACAAAGGATGATGAGCTTCTTGAAGCTGTATGGATTCTCCGGGAGGAGACTTGGCCCTATGTCTCTATCCACAATGGATGAGCATATAAGGGTAATCAAGTAGAAGATCAAGAGTGGTGAGCTGATTGACTTACATTCTCTTCCAAGTCAAGTCCTACCTGAAGTGGAGGTTAAGGTTGAACAACCTGAGACAACACAACCCGGACCTCCTGTTGAGCCTCAGCAAGCTTCATCTTCTGATCCACAGCAGGGTCAAACTCCCTCTCCTTCTGAACCTATGAGGGAAGAACACCCAACTGAGAAAGACAAGGATGATCAACAAGGTGCTGCAGACCAGTCTTCTCAGTTAAAGTCATCTAAGAAGAAGAAGAGGATGGCTTCTAAACCAAAGTCTAAGAAGAAGAAGCCTAAATCATCTACCTCTACACCTTAGGCTGAGTCAGATCAACCTGAGGAAGTGCATGAAGAGGCAGCCCAATCAACTCCAATGCAAGTGGCTCCTCTTGCAGCTGAGACACCTATCTTATCCTTGACCTTCTCTACCAATCCAGAAAGATGGCATGTAATCACAGATCAAGGTGTTGAGAATGTCTATACATGGCAAGACATAATCAACTTACCTCTGCATGATCTCTTTGAGATGAGAAGATACTATGAAAGTCTGAATGATCCTGACCATCTAATGAAGAAGGGTATGGTCATGATTGCGCTGAAGACTACTAACATCTGAAGATCTTCTAAATGTTTTGGTAGCATCATCCTAGGGGGAGTTTGTAAGGATTCCTTTAAGTCTGATGCAAACCAAAACATCCAAAGTCTCTCTGCAAGCAATGCACTAAAGAACTGAAGTAGAATTGCTTCGGAAGTTTTACACCATGCACTAGAAATATTCTAAGTGTAAAACCTTCTGAAGCCAAGATCAATATCTTCCGAAGCCAAATTTGAAGTCTTTCGAAGCCTCAGAGGCAAAGTCTTCCGAAGCTTCATCTTATGAAGACAGATTTCTTTCGAAGACTTTTAGTAACATGCTTTATCTGATGTACTGTTCCATAAACCTGGACATTTTTCTGTTGCATCTCTGTAAAGTCACCAACTTACATGAGTTGGTGAAAAGGTCCATGCTTTTGGCAACTGTACATTGAGGTCTTGAGTCTGTAGCCTTCTACTTTATGTACTTTATCCTTTTTGTAATAGATAAGGATGTGAGCTATGGCATGTCATAGTTACAAGGTCAAAAGGAAGATATGCCTTTTGATTCTACAATTAATTTTGTTTGTGTCTAGTCAATTGTATCCAGCTGGCTTTCAAAGTATAGTCGGCTGTAGGTTGTAGTATAAGTATTCCATGTTCTAATATCTTTCTTTATGCTTTGTAACACTTGTAATAGAACTTGAGAAAGCAATATATTGCATCCTTGAAACCCAAATCTCTTGTTCTGTCTCTTTATTAATACTTGTGTTCTTTGTATCATTATTGTGGTTAATCCAATTTACTGTTTGATCAAGTTTGGTTAATCTCCTCTTTGTGCTGTTGTGTTGTAATTGTTAAGCCCTTCTCCGGTCCTGCACATCTAAAGGAGACTAAGGGACCTGGCTTTGCACTCTTACGTGGGCGGGTGATTACACGTGCACCCCTATCCCCGATAGGTGGGATAGGTGAGTGGGTAGGAGCTGCTACATGAGGTGAATGGGAGAGCGTCCGGCTCCTAGAGGGGGATGTCGAGGAAGAGTCTTCTGACGGCTCGGTGTTGTCGGATGTGACGGATATCCATCCCGGATGTCCGCATCTCCGCATATACTCCTCGTACTCCGTTCGCGGTATCGCCTTCTTGAGGCTCCCAGATGGTGCAGTCGCGTCAGTGGGGTATACCGGTGCCTTACCCTTGTCAGCAATAGTCCTGCTATCCTGCAAGAAATATCATGAGTAATTTGGTTTCTCATAGCTCATGATTGTAATAATAATAGTACTTATGGTAGTGATGGTAATAGTATCAGATATCCCAATAGTGTCAATAACCAAAGGTATCAGTAAGTAATAGTATCGGATATCAGTAGCTTCTTCAAATAGTAACAAATAGAATAGTTAACACTTAGGAAAAACTTTTAGACCACTACAAAAGAAATTTCAAAAATCATAAGTCTCAAAAAGAACAAATCCACTTATTACCTAAAGGTCCATGCTGGAACTTACGCGTCCGGTAAATTCATGATTACGTTGATCAAGTGTAATCATCAATTTACCCAACCCAATCATCCCAAAACTTTCCTACGAGGACGGTCCTAAGGTATCAGGGTTGTAGCCTGGGGTCTCACTATGGTATTCCCGACTTCTCTACAACCTTTGGCTCTGATACCAATCTGTCACACCCCAGGCCCAGGTAGGGTGGGACGTCACAGACTAGCATTACATATGGCAGCGGAAACAAACCACCATAAGATCACAAAATGAGAGAACATAACATGGCATTAATAGTTTAAAATAAACCCGAGCTAGAAATAGATCTAGCACCCAAATTAAATTGTACATCCAACATAAGGACAAAATGTATTCATCAACAATAGTCATAGATTGTTCAAATTATTTTAAAAATCAGAGAATTCAATGCCATGGTCACAGTGCTAGGTCAAGGTCTTCAACAATAGCTAGAGTCCCTTCATGGATTACCTGAAACATGCTCAAAAAGAAATTGTGTCAACTAAAAAGTTGGTGAATTCAAGTGCTTAAAGTTTAAAAACAAAAGAATTCAAAAGAATCCACATTTGATTTAAAACAAACAAAGATTCATTGTTGTGGGGGATCACAATCAACCCTGCACTCAGTCCCGGTTAGCCTCTTCAAAAGTTGTGTTTTTTACGGTTAGTCCCGAAGGAAGAACTAAGCCTCAAAACAATGGACCATACCTGTCAGATGGTTCACCTAGTATCTTAAAAAAAACTTGTCACATGCCACATATGACCCTGCGGGATCTCAAGGTGCTACCCTTCCCGTTCATCATGGAAGGCACTGTGTGTGGGGGATTCCTCAAGTAGATCTACCCATATAAAACAAGCGGTTCACACAAGAATTAGTGATCGTGATACAAATATAAGCAGGTTCAACCATTAATCCAAACATTCAAGCATCATGAAATATCTCATAAAAAGGTTTCAATTCAAGTATAGCATGTTACATCCTAAAAACAGTAGTAAAAAGGGAACAATAGAACTCACCTTAAAATTCAAGCAAATAGGTTTCTTCGTGTGCCGGGAAAAGTCTCAAGTCTAGCACCTACCATCAAGATTTAAGTGTTAAGCCACTAATTCTAGGGTTATGGAGATGCACTAGGCGTGTCATGAGATTAATGTCTTAATAGCTTTTGATTTCTTAAGTCTTTATAGAAAAAGTTACCTTTTATAGTAAGTTAGGGTTTCTTAGGAAAGAATACAGGATTTACCATGTTAAATTACCAACATAAGTTAGTTTGAGTATTTTAAGTGATTTTTGGTCCAAGGGGGTTGGTTTATTGAAGTGTAGCAAAATTTTCAGTTTAGTCCTCCAAGTTTCCAAAGTTTACACTTTCTACCCCAAAGTGTGATTTCTTGCATTTAATGACTTTTATGGCCGAATATTAGTTTCTTAAAGTTATATAACTGATTTTAAGTTAGTTTATACCAAAATTTCAGAATTTAGTTCCGGGTTATATATTTTTATGTCTTCCGTTACCGGTTACGGTAAAATCGAAGGTTTTTAACGGTTAAGTGTTGATTTCCATATTTTGAGTCTTAGGTCCATTAAATATTATTTTAATGACTTTTTATAAGATTTCAATCAGTTAAAGATGTATTACAATTTCCTCTTAGGTGAAAGTCCACATTTTAAGTTTAACTTGTTAAAACGCGTTTTTACCTGAAATTGACCGTTCAAAAACTTGTTTGACCAAATTTTCACCATCATTAAGTCTTATAGCTCCTAACTTACTAAAATAACATGTTTTCCCTAGATTTTTGGTTTATTCTCTTATTTCCAAGATTTTCTTCCAAACGTTACCCGGTTAAGACCCGTTTTAACTAAAAATTCCATTTAACCCATTGTTTGACCATTTATTCATCAAACCAGTCCAAATACTTTGTTAATCCTTTTAGAACCTGGTATACTTTTTAAGATGGTTAAAATCCATGTTTTCTTGTGTTTAAGTCATTTTACCACTTTTCGGGTCTCCGAATATGTCCAAATTGCTTATAAGTCTATGACATTAATATTTTCAGCCATTAACATCTCATCATACACCCAAAATCATCCAAAACCTACTTAAATATCATGTCTAACTCACGGGTTCAACAAACAAACCATAAACAAGATGGAAACTTAGAGATTACACAATTTTCATCCATTACACTTGTTTAAAACATTATAACTTTGAGTTTATATATTAACCAAACCCTTGGTAACTTTGAAATCAGGTTATTAGAAGGTTAGAAGACCCATTTTGAGCAGGTTACATGTTTAGTTTCGAAAGATTACAACTTGTGCAAGTTGAATGCTGTAAATACATCCAAAAAGAGGGTTTTCTAGGTGTAAACCATGTTACACCTATAGAATGACATATATTACGAGTGAGATACCTTCAAGAACGTGAAAAGCTCTTTACGAACAAGGTGGTAGCAGAAAGTTTCTGTTAGATATGAGAGTTGTAAGATTTGAGTGAAAAATGAAGACAAACACATGAAATGACCAAACCCGGGTGACATGAAGCTTACACTTGGTGTAGCCCGCAGTTTGGAGAGTGTAGTTAGGCAAGGTTGGCCTGGAAACCCTTGGACAAGGCTGGAGAATCTCGAACAAGGCTAAAGAAGGTCGAACATGTAGGAACTGTACACCCAAAAGCACACAAAACTTCACCTTCTTGTGGTTTTTGAGCTTGGCCGATGGTAGAATGGTGTTGTTTTTCGAATATGGCTAGGATTAGAGAGAAAACTGTGAGTGTGTGTGTGTGTTTTCTGCAGAAGAATCCGAAAATAAGAGGGAGAGATGAGAGGAATGAGAGGTGTAGGTGGTGTGCATGTAAGGAGAGTGGTTGTGAAGGGTGGTGGTGTAGAAGAGAGGGGAGTGTAGGACAGGGGGCGACCGAGATTTGGCCTCTAGTGAAGAGGATTTTTGATTTAATTTCAATGGTGATAATATTATGTAGTATTATTTTGTAGTGTAGTGTAGTATTTTAGGTGGTATAATTTAGTTAGTTGTTAAGTATCAAGTGTGCATGCATGCATTATGGCCGAAAATTTGGGTTCATGCACACCTTAATTATTTCAAATTATGATTTAATTCTAGTATGGGTGACTAATTAACATTCCTGGGACACTAAGATTTCCCTAGCTAATGCTTGATCTAGATAAATCATCTCAAAAAGGCACATAAAATAGCAAAAATGGTGAACACTAACAACAACAATAATAATGCTAATAATAGTATTGGTAATGATATAACATTAATATTAATTTAATTGGGAAATGATGCAAGTTTATAAGGTTAGAATTATGACCTAGAGGTCGGTTGTTACACCGAGCCTCTAGGTTCAACCTCTACAATATCCCCCTAGGCTCACTAAATCAATGTTCTTCAGAAGTCCACGTCATCCACGTTGTAACTGCCCCCATAAGCATACATTTTTTATCCAAGGCGTATTCAACCTACCGAACTATGCTGCTAGTAGATGAACAGATTCATCAACTTCAATTGGACACGCTAGCAACTTCATCAAATCTTCTTTTCCAAACTTTAGCAAATCCACAGGGTCGCTAATATGGTACTCTTTATCTTTACACTTAATCAACGCATGACCCGTCTCCTTTTTTCAACTCCACCTGATAAGCTTTGACAAGTTGTTAACTGGCACTAGAACTTGTATATGAATCTTCCTCACATATCTTGGATGTCTATAAACTCGTATCTTTGTTGGTTTCTGTGTGTTTGGATCGATACAGTTCTCATTTTCAATGACTTTGGATTTGGCTGTTTTAAAGTCCTTGAAGTTGGTTTTAATCTTTCTCCAAATTATATTCCTTATTCAATTACCCTTCCCGTTGTTATTTGGATTAATGAATGGAACACGATCCATAGCATATAAATCTGATGCTTTAAGAGTATGGAAATCATGCTTATCTTGGAAATATTCTATCGCTCTAGCCTTTCTCTTAATCACATACAACTTCGTTTCCACATATTAAGCCCGACTGATAATAGGCTTTAAATTTCCGTACCTTATGAAAGGTTTGGAATGACTAAAAGTATGAACATAAGTTGGTGGTGGAGGTGCATCAACTGTAAGATTACCAACCTGACGAACAACCATTTGACCAATTTGGTCCAAGGTCTTGTCAGTGGTCTCTGAAGTACTAGTCTCACCAACAATCTCCCCTTCTTCTAATACTATCTCAGAAAAAAAAATCCTTCAAACTATTCCCAAAAATGTCGGTGTATTCCACATCTTCTTCTAAGTCATCAAAGGACCCAAAATCTACATTCTCTTCTTCCTCCAATATATGTTGTTGAAATGAGTAGAATTCTTCAGCTTCAGCTGCAGGATCTAACGGTGCATAATCAACTGTATCATCAGGACTTGTTCCAGAGACATTGGCAGTTCCGATGATCCAGAAGTAGCAGTAGCAGTACCCGTATCACCTCATTGATCATCATCATCATCTCCACCATCATCACTATTACCACTATCATCATCATCATTATCATCTTTCTCATTATCATCCTCATCACTGTTATCATAATCAACCATATCCAAGTCATCATTATCATTGACTTGATTAGGGATAGGCATCATGTGCTCAGGCTCCACAAACGCCTCCCCAAAATAAGATACTGGTCGATCCTCGGTAGCCTGATAGAAACTTCAGGACTAGGCTCTTGATCAACAACAACATTATCTGTTGTTCCTTCTGTAGTAACAAGATCAACAACATGTTCTGTAACTATAACTGGCTCAACAACCTGATCAGAACCAGCAGCTTGCTATCCACTAGACTCTCCAACTTTTGTGGTTTGATGATGTGTAAATGATGAATACACACGAGAAGGGAGATCTCTCAGATTCTTCACCATAATTTAAACATAAGTAAGCATAAACAGGTACTGACTCTCCAAACTTCTTATCCTATCATCCCTTTCATACATCCTCCTATATAAATCATCAATCACTTGAGATTGATCCAACACCTCTCTCTCAAGTGTACTAAATCTCTTCTCCAAGGTAACCCTTGTTGTAGATAGAGTAGACAACTCTGGTTCAGGTCTGGGTTCTAGAGTAGTGTTGATGAAGTCTGTATTACCAAATAAATCATCATGAACAGACTGTCTATGAGGAGTCCTCAAAACATCATCAGTACCACCAGTAGCAGGCATAGGAGTAGATGTCACAGTTGTAGATTTTGTGACTATCACTGGAGTAGCAACCTCACCAACTGTGACTGAAATATCAGATTACATAACATCATTAGTTATCATAGTATTCATCGGAGTCCGACGCTTTCTCAACACACCACTTCCTCTACCCCTACAACTACAACTCTCACCAGCCACCCTAGCCATTCTTTTCCTTCGTCCTCGGGTCTGTACAGGAATATCCACAGGAATATAATCAGCATCACATTCCTCAGCAGTATGTTTTGAAGGTGTTTCTCGTACTCTGGGACGTTCTTGAAGCACATAAGGAACATTCCAATCTAATCACTATCCGTATCACTATCACCTTCTTTACTTCTCAACTCTGCACCTATTACCTCTTCCTCTCTTAATTCCTCATTTCTCAACCATTCATCAACTTCCTCTTTGCGGACTTTTCACCAGTATGAGAATTCTTAGGTGCTTCTTGTGTAGCACTAGACAAAGTACCAGCTGTATCATCTCTATGAACCTGAGCAGTCTTAGTCTGTGCTTTGACTCGAAAACCATCAATAAATCTACCAAGTTTGGCAAAATGTGATCCATCCTTTGCATTTCCCTTGGCTCCCATTAGCTAAGTGAAAATATCTTTCTTCGTCACCATAAAAGAATCGGTAGATGAAGCAAATATAGCTAACTCAAGATAAGCAGCATTCACTATCATCTGATAAATCGTGGGTACATGATAAGTGTTTTCCCCGGTGCAGCAATAACATTCTTCTGCATCTCAGGAAATATGGCGGTCAAGATGTTGTATTGAAGATCATCAACTAGAGAAATCAACAAAGTTCCAAAGATGGCGCACAGACTGTCCATGCCAGCCTTCAGGTTGCTTAGGCAATGAATAACCACGTGAAATAAATACTTCTAGAAAGGTGGCAAGTAGTTCTTCTCTAGTGAAGGATAACGATGAGTATATCCCATACGTACTAAAAAGTTTTTAGCGGCACCATCATCTATCTTCATTGGTGCTTGTGGAATATCCTCCAATAATAATACACTGTTAATCACCTCAGCAGTGATAACAATCCTCTTTCCTTTCACTATGGCAGTAATATACAGCTCACCATCAGCATCAATCTCATTAGCTGCAGTCTCTCAGAACTGATCCGTCACATCTGTAAATATCTTCGGATTTGCAGATATAGCGTGAAAAATCCTAGAAGTCTTTAATCCTTCAATCAAGGATCTAAAGAGAGCTTGTCATCATGGACTTCTCCTAAAGACGCCATGACATTATGGTTTCTCTTAAATTTTTGCAAAAGTTTATGAGAATTTATAAGTACACAAAAATATTAAATTTTAGTGCATAACGAATTAAGTTCAAACACTTAGAAAAATTTCAGAAAATTAAACATTTCGCACGGGTACAGCACTTAGAAAAAATTTCAGAAAATTCAACTTTTCGCGCGAAATTTTAAACTTTACGCAAGTTTAACAATTCTAAAAAATTAAACTTTTCGCGTGATAGGTTCAACTTTTCGCATGAATTTCAAATTCACACAGGTCTTAACTTTTCACACAAAAAGTACAATCACACGAGAAAAGTAAAACTTTTCGCTTCTTTTCATATTCTCAAGACTTTTCGCACGTGAAAAGTCTATACAACTTCCAATTTTTTTAAACGTTTGATTTTCAATGAATTAAAGATTCAACTAATGTTCAATGATTGTTGCTGTAGATATTATTAAGGTTTATTATGGTCAATTTCATCAATTTAACATGCTTTAGTCCATTGAACTTTGGTCATGTATCATTTTCACTCAAATCAACAAATTAACCATTTAAATACCTTATAACACACTTGGTAATCACAATGCGACCTTAACGAACAATGATAATCAGTTTAACAATGTTTCTACACAACTTAGAATTTTTGAGAAAACTTTCACGACACTTCGTGTGAATGAAAACCTTTCGCACAAAGAGTTTGACTTCTCGCGCGAGAAGTCTAAATCTCTCTTGTTAAGTTTTTGCTTGTTAAACTTTTCGCATGAACCCATTTTATCGTTTTTGAAAATATAACTTTTTGTTTTAGTCACTGTTTACCATGTATTAAGCCTTTTTATTTTGCTATAAAACTCTTGAGTGGGATTTACTAGGTATGTTTGTTTGTTTATTTTGCTTTGTAAAGCATAACAAAAATAAAAAATAAGAGACTATAATAAAAAACTAAGTAAAGACAATTTTATTTGACACACAAATTCAATTAATGTAACACCCCGAAAGTCGAAGCGAGTCATTAAGGATAATGGGCTTAATTAATGGGTATTTAATAAAAGAGGGAAATGGGTTATGGGCCAAATTGGGTTTATGGGCAAGAGCCTAAGTGATTAAGGCCCATAATCAGCCCTAAGGCCCATAATCAGCCCTTAACCTACCAAAATCAGCCTCCATCTCCATCATTTGAACCCTAGCTCCCAAAATTCATAGAGAGAGAAAGTTGAGAGAAAAAGTGAAGAAAACTCAAGATTTGAAGCTTTCAAGGTTAAGAGATTGAAGATCTGGGTGTTGGAGCATCAAGACCTAAGAAAGAAACAGCAAAACCAGGTAAGAATCGACCTCTAAACCCTTTTGTAGATCAAACCCGAATTCTAGGGTTTTGGGTTTTGAAAAGTTGCAAAGAATCGCATAAAGGTCACATTTTTATGTATGAAAACATGTATAAAGCTTAGATCTAGCCTCATGGATGATAAACTAAGGTATTGGATGTAAAAAGTTATGATTTTGGGTTAAAAACGGACTGGTTCGTGATTTTTATGCGATCTGCGAAACTGTATATGCATCCAGCGAAATTGCATATTCAATCAGCGAAACTATGATGACTTCCTGCGAAACTATAGTTTCGCAGGTAGTTTCGCAGAAATGGTTTCCAACGAACGTTGCGTGAAACTGGCAGATAAACTGGCAGCGAAGATGCTAGCGAAACTGCCAGCTAAGGTGCTAGCGAAACTAGCAACGAAACTGCTGGTGAAACTAGCAGCGAAAGTGTTGCCGAATCTAGCTGCGAAATTGCTGATCTTGCAGCGAAATTAGCAGCGAACTTAGGTAGAACTTAACCCCTTCAAGTGTTAGCTTATCTGCAGGCTATATAGAGTGATCCTAGACTTGTATGCCTAGTTTTAAAGTTGGTCTTGGTATCCAGGTGAGTTCTAGATCCCCTATTTATAAGTTTTCCATGTTTTGGGGCTATTATGCATACTAAATTTACGTTTTTAAATGACCACGATTTTAAGGGGTTTTAACAGGAAGAACGATTTTTCTATAAGCCCGGCCCCAGCCAGGGCCGTTGCCCCTTGGACCCCACTAGGGGCTGCCGCCCCCGAACCCCCGCTGTCCCGCGGAGGGTCGGTTATGTTTTATGATGGTTAGTACTTGGTATGTTGTGTACTTATTAAGTTAAGTATTATATATTAAAGTGGAAGATGATATTAATGAAAAGTGAAACTTAATGAATGTTACCCCCGGGCCCGTTTGATGATGTAAAGTCTTGCAAGCACTATGATAGACTTCACTTATGTGAGTCTGATGTATGATGATGGATCTGTATTCATGAGCGGGCTATGTGCCTTGCAGTGTGGATCAACTGTCGGGGGTTAGCTACTGTATTCATGTGTATCGACAGGGATTGACATTTGTTGTCGATCAATATGGAGCTCTTGCTTTATGCAATCTCGTTTATGATGAAAGTGAAAGATAATGAAAGATAATGAACATGCTTATTATGATGCAAGTTATGTTATGTACTATGATGTATGCATGGTCATTATATGAAGGATAAAGTTTATATGTTCTTATATTATTTAAAACTAGAATTCACTCAGCGAAGCTGACTTTTATGCATAATAGTTGGCAGGTAAACGCTGATGCTGAGAATGGCACACGGAGCTACTTGGGGAGCTATGGATGGCATTCCTATTTATGAAATCTTTATTGTAATTTAAGAACAAGTAATATGTTTTGTTTGCAATTAAAAGACAAATGTATGAGTACAATATGATTTCCAAGTTTCTAATGAATGTCTATTTAATACCGCTGCAATGTTTTGATTATTAAAATTGATTTTATGCTATGATTAACCAACTGTGAGGTTTTCCGGGAACGGGGCCTTACAATTAACTATGTAACTTTTTAAGAAATTCTCAAGAATAGGATCATATTTCTTTTAGAAATCAATCATTGACAATCTTCCAGCAATGATTTTATATAAGACTATTTATGTTGATGGTCAATATATTGTATCCCTTTTAAACTTAGACTTTAAGTTTACTTAGACACATAAGCTGTGATTTTATCATGTTTTGGTTAAGTTATATGATTTCAGTGTGTCCTACAATCGAAAATCCTGCAAAACACTTATCCAGCTTCATGACACTATTGAGATTTCAAGTCACCCCAATTTAACTTAAACCTTTCACTTCTTATCAGCTTTCTTAGACTTAGTTATTGTCTCATAAAATATCTGTTAGGGCATACCAACCACGAGAAATGTTTATGAAATCAGAATATTAACAAGTTGTAGGACTTATTAACAGCCATTCGGACTTATGTTTTGCCCTTGCAAGATGTTTAGGACTTACATGCCAAGACGGACTTACATGCCCCATCTTTTGATTTTGTCTCCTGTGTCATGACATACTCTTAAAAGAAAAATATTTATCACATAGTATGTATGTTTATGACATATCTTTTATTAATGTGCACATTGGGATCTTTTATTCCTATATGGCCTTTCGGCATCTTTTGGCTCTTTTTGCATGATATATTCTTTTGACATTTGATTTTGACTTTTTTTTTCTTGTTTTTTGATAGTTTTCATATATATATATATATATATATATATATATATATATATATTATATAGAGATATAGATATAGATATATATAGATAGAGAGAGATATAGATATATAGACATATATATAGAGATAGATAGATATATATAGAGAGAGACACTTCATATATATATAGAGATAGAGAGATATATATAGATAGATACATATATATAGATCTATATATATAGAGACAGAGATCTATATATATATAGATATCTATCTATATATACATATATATATATATATATATATCTATATATATATATATATATACATACATATATATATATATATATATATATATATATATATATATATATATATACATATATATTTGCTGTGAAGAAATGGGATACGCCCCAGACACCATCAGAGATACGGCAATTTCTAGGATTGGCCGGTTACTATCGACGCCTCATCGCGAATTTTTCAAAGATCGGGCAGGCATTAACCTTGCTTACTCAGAAAGACAAGAAGTTTGATTGGGGTTATGCACAAGAACAAGCATTCCAAACGTTGAAAGAGAAACTGTGCAACGCGCCTATATTGTCTCTCCCAGACGGAACCGATGATTTTGTGGTATATTGCGATGCGTCACATCAAGGATTGGGATGTGTACTAATGCAGAAAGATAAGGTGATCGCCTACGCTTCGCGACAGCTTAAAGTGCATGAAAAGAACTACCCAACTCATTATCTTGAGTTGGGCGCTGTAGTATTTGCACTCAAGATTTGGAGGCATTATCTGTGTGGCACCAAATGCATCATCTTCACTGATTATAAGAGCCTCCAACATATTCTGGATCAGAAGGAACTTAATATGCGGCAGCGACGTTGGGTAGAGTTACTTAGTGACTACGATTGTGAAATCCGGTATCATCCGGGAAAAGCTAACGTGGTGGCTGACGCCTTAAGCCGTAAAGAACGTGTGAAAGCACTACGTGCTCGAGCGTTGGGATTGACCATTCAAACGAACTTGAAAGCTCAGATCCAAATTGCACAAAGTGAGGCATTGAAAGAAGAAAACCTTGCGGGAGAAGAATTCCGAGGGTTAGATAAACAGATGATTTGCAAGGATGACGGTATACAGTACTTCATGGATCGCATATGGGTACCCAGATGGGGATGTGTACGTACCTTAGTCATGGATGAAGCCCACAAGACGCGATCTTCTATTCATCCTGGTGCAGACAAGATGTATCACGATCTCAAGGATCTGTACTGGTGGCCAGGCATGAAGAAAGACATTGCCTTATCCGTGAGCAGATGCTTGACGTGCTCGAAAGTTAAAGCTGAACATCAGAAACCATCGGGATTATTACAGCCTCCTGAAATTCCTGAGTGGAAATGGGAGAACATAGCTATGGATTTCATTACCAAACTCTCTAGAACAAGCAGCTGTCATGACTCGATATGGGTCATTGTGGATAGAATGACGAAATCAGCACATTTCTTGCCTATCCGAGAAGACTACAACATGGATAAGTTGGCGAGATTATACATCAAAGAGGTCGTGACATGGCACTGGGTGCCTGTGTCAATCATATCCGACCGTGACAGTCGATTTACTTCACGATTTTGGCAGACTCTACAGAAAGCGATTGGCACTCGGTTAGACATGAGTACCGCCTATCACCCTCTGACAGATGGCCAAAGTGAACGAACTATACAGACGCTAGAAGACATGTTGAGAGCGTGTGTAATCGATTTTGGTGGTAGTTGGGATGCTCATCTACCGTTGTGCCAACAAGCATTGGATGTGCTCCATTTGAAGCGTTGTATGGAAGGAAATGCAGATCTCCCGTTTGTTGGGCCGAGATTGGTAAAAGTCAGCTAACAGGCCCAGGGATCATTCAAGAAACAACAAACAAGATTTTTCAAATCAAAGACCGACTTAAAGCTGCAAGAGATCGCCAAAAGAGCTATGCCGACAACCGTCGGAAGCCTCTAGAATTCAACGTTGGGGATCGAGTCTTACTCAAAGTCTCCCCTTGGAAAGGAGTCGTTCGATTTGCAAAGAAAGGGAAGTTAGCCCCAAGATACGTTGGACCATTTGAGATTACTGAAAGAATTGGTCCAGTGGCTTACCGATTAAGGTTGCCACAAGAACTCAGCGGTGTGCATGATACTTTTCACGTGTCGAACCTCAAGAAGTGTTTGGCCGACGAATCCCTTCACGTGCCAATTGCGGAAATCAAGATTGACGAAAAGCTTCATTTTGTTGAGGAACCCATTGAGATCATGGATCGAAAGGTCAAGCAACTGAAGCGCAGTAGAATACCTATTGTTCGCGTAAGGTGGAATTTAAAACGAGGGCAAGAGTTTACATGGGAACGAGAAGATCAGATGAGACTCAAATATCCACATCTTTTCGAGGATGACACCCTTGGACCTAACTCCAGCTGAATTTCGGGACGAAATTCTCTCAACTGGGGGATACTGTGACATCCATCACCTTAAGGTCCGTCAATTAACGTGATTTTCCGTTAACTATTCCTTGATTGATCATTCCTCATCTTTATTAGCTCTTTATGTGGATATCATGTGTGCCTTATCATCGTTGTGCTTGTGTTTTCGTTGTAATCTTATGCTACCTTAAAAACTTTTAAAACTTTCATCTTCGTAACCACCCAATATATTCTTATATATATTAAACGTCACTAATAAAACCATTTCTTAAGTCACAAATATCATTAAATGCATTTTTATAATCAATATAATCAACCTAACAAAGTCGTTTTTCAACCGAAACAAATTTGGGAAACTCGGGGGTTAAGTGCAGGGACTAAACTTGTAATTTTGCAAACTTGGGCTGGGTATATAAACCCATTTCCAGCCCTAATCTCTCATTTCATCTTCTTCATCTTCTTCACCTTCTTCTTCACACCATTTCTTCATCTTAGCACCAAAACCGACCCGCTTAGGCTCGTTTTCGTCGTCTAGACTTCATCTACAGCCTAGTTCACTCCTTTCTAGCAGGTAGACGACTTAGGTTGTCCCTTTTCTTGCTTTTTCACAGCTGTCCAAACTAGGGTTTTGGGTGTTCGGGTCCAACCCGAACACATAAGGTCGTATGGGTGCGTGTGAGGTCTTTCTGCTTGTGTTTCATGTTTGTGTATGTTTGTATAGTGTTTCTGGAAGTCCTTGTTATGTAAAACTCGCGTTTAGAGCAGCCGAGGGGCTGCTCAGCCCGACCACAGTCGCGATTCTGCTGTCCAGGCGACTGGATCTGTCATGCGATTGAGTCGTGCGACTGGGTGAGTCGTGCGACTGAACCATGCGTGTGAGTCAATCGTGCGACTGAGTTGTGCGACCGGGCATGTCACGCGACTGAGTCGTGCGACTGTGTGTATGTGTGCGAATGAGTCATGCGTGCGAATGAAGGTATGCGATTGAGTCATGCGTATGAATGATTGTGTGCGATTGAGTCAGGTGACCGACTGAGTGTATGCGATTGTGCGTGATTCGCACGACTGGAGTCCAATCGCACGAATAAAGGTTCAATAGTACGAAAGTAGCTAATTCGCACGATTGAAGGTTGATTCGTGCATATGGAGGTTGACTCGTGCGATTGGGTGTTGTGTGGTACGACTGAATGCCAGTCATACGAATGAAGGCTCAATCGTACGAATGAAGCTGATTCGCACGATTGAGGGTTGATTCGTGCGTATGGAGGTTGAGTCGTGCGTCTGGTCTTGTCATGCGACTGTAATTGTTGTGTGTGATTTCCTTCTTGTGCGTGGTGTGAGTATGACGTGTGATGTTGAGGTAACATTAACACAGTAGCCATTGTTTGGCCACAAATATTAAAGTCAACGCTAAAAAGGGCACAAATACTATTCTAAACAAATTAAACTAACGTTTTGCAATTATCAACCGACTTATAACTATTGACACTTATTCAATACTTCTTCAATAACAATGAAACTTTTACTCAAACATCATCAACAATGGCGACAATGTCTAGTACTTGGATCTACATAAGGTCAAGTACGTGTGTCTGTTTGTGTGTGTTACACGCGACCCAGCCGATACAACCCGAACCGACCGATCATTATTATGCGCTTATTTCATATCATTAATGCTTAACAATAACTGTCAATAGGTGTTTGACTGTTCATTTGCATACAACATTTGGGATTACTTTGATCTTACATACTTACCACTTAACAAGTGAGTTTCGTGGCCCCTTTTTACGCTTATACAATATTTCAATCATTTACAACTTGGGGGAAAAGTATGCTTAACCATTTTCAATGCTGTACAACTTACTTACATTTTACATACAAGGAATCAACGTGATACTATGTTACAAGTACTTATCTGATACATGCTTGGGTCTGTTGTGTGGTTCTATCTTTGCAACTATTTAATTCCAGTGTGGGAACCGACGGTTAGGTATTGGTAGTACTACTGGGTTGACACCCCCACCCTTGTTCGATGGTATACTAGTTGGTACCATCAGTGGCCAGGAACGGGCCCTTAGGTGAATATATGCCGACAATTTCTTTGTGTACGTCGCTAGGTTTGGTTGCAAAGCTCATGTCATGTGATTTTACTTATGTATATAACTGTATTCACGGTATTCCATTACGCTTACTTTATACAGCATCATTTACATTTTTATTACTTAAACCTGCTAGCTCACCAACAATTATGTTGACCGTTTTGAGCATATCTTTTCAGGTGATTATGCAAACTGAGGATCTAGGTGTGCTGCCTTAGTGGAGACCCTAGGATGCATTTTTGGGACATAACATGTTTTGACAACAATTACTTTGAACAATGTTGATCTTTGTGAACAATTACAATCTTTTGAAACTTGTTCCCGGGTTGTGGGAATTTACATTACAATTACATCTTTATTTGGTTATGTGAATCATTATCATGTTATGTTTATGGCTATGTTGTCATGATTATTGACTGAACACGACACAAGTCCCCTTGTTGTCGGGTGTCGTCATGACACGCTTGTCATCATTTATTTATATTGAATCTCTATCGCTTACCATGTGTTATGACGATCCCGGTCTCGTTACATCCCCGTGTTTCCGCTTTTAGCGGGGGTGTGACAGATTGGTATCAGAGCCATTGGTTATAGAGAATTAGGCAATACGCTTGACCTAGACTATAACCTAGGAACCTTCATGTAGATTTGCATGCTAGGATCTGTATGCATATTATATCTCGTGTATGTGTTCCTCGCTACTTGATTTGTTCATTTATCTGTTAAGTGATCTTTCCACCATATGAGAGAGCCTTTGTGCTCACTCTTTTATGGGATGCTTCTATTAGATCTTCCGTTCCCTCTGCGCGCCGAGTTGGTTTATCAAATCCGGGTATTAAACCCGAAGAGATCTTCACAGATCATATTATTGCGCTTGACCTTGGACATTGAGATTAACCCTGAGGAGGCTGTGTCTGAAACCTCGAAAGAGGAGGAAATAGACAACCTCCGCTAGACTAAACGTGATTATATACATGGACTTACAACTGTTATGATGGACTATTGTTGAGACATTACCAATTCATGGTGTGGGAACTACACGAATTGCATGCGATGTGTGATGACAATAAGTGTGATGTTAACTTGGGAATACTGGACTTGATGAGTGTTATGGATAATACACTTTGAAATTATTTAAACTTATGTGTTTACTTTTCTATGATTAGAAAATGCCGCCTCGAAGAGTTACCCGCAGCAATAGTGGCGGGAGTGAAGCCCCAAGGGGCAGAGGCAGAGGCAGAGGCAGAGCACCAAGAACAAGTGATGCTCCTGCCAGTAACAATCAGGAAACAGGGAATGCTGATATGGCAGCCCTGATCGCTCAACAGTTGCCCACACTGATTCCTACTATTGTGGCCCAAGTGAGCGACGCACTCCAGCAACACCACCCTCACGGGGATGGTGGCAACGATGATGGAGATAATGGAGAAAGAGCTCACGGTGGAATCGAAACTGAGGTGGGAAACGGAAACCCGACCGGAAACGAAAGCAACCAGGAGACCGAGAATGGTGGTACAGCCGGTATTGAGACTGGGGTTGTTAATGCAAGACGGGGGTGTTCGTACAAGGAGTTTGTGGCTTGCAAACCAAGGGAATTCGATGGGAAAGGTGGGGCGATAGCCCTAACCAGGTGGCTAGAAAAGATGGAGGCAGTAATTGACATTAGTGAGTGCCTCGACAGCCAAAGAATCAAGTATGCCTCCTGCTCACTGCAGGGTAAGGCCCTAACCTGGTGGAACACCCAGGTTCAAGCTAGAGGAAGAGAATCTGCGATGCAGATGTCATGGGATGAGTTCAAATCCTTGATCATCGAGGAATACTGCCCCCTCAACGATATGCAGAAATTAGAGCATGAGTTTTGGAATCATGCCATGGTGGGGGCTGGGCATGCAGCTTATACTGACCGTTTTCATGAGCTGGCAAGGTTGGTTCCGCATTTGGTCACGCCGGAATCAAAGAGGATCGAGAGGTACATTTGGGGACTTGCGCCTCAAATTAGAGCGATGGTTACAGTAGCTGCTCCTCTTACTATTCAAAGCGCAATTCTGAAGGCTGGCGCTTTGACTGATGAGATGGTGAGAACGGGGGTTCTGGGCAGAGGAGCAGAGAAGCGAAAGGATATCGGGGAATCAAGCCGGTCGAGTGCCGGGAAGTTTGATAAGAGGGTCAAGACGACAAGGAATTTTGTGGCCGTGTCTCAGGCCAAGAGAGAGTATGTGGGGTCGCACCCCAAATGTGATAGGTCATCATCCCCCAGGAGTGCAGTGCCGGGTGTGCGCGAACTGTAGACGCCCGGGGCATTTGGCGAGAGACTGTAGAACTGCGCCGAATCTTGTAGCACCCGTTAACGCGGTTAACCCCGCCGGGAATGCTAGGGCTTGTTATGAGTGTGGAAGCCTTGATCATTACAGAAACATGTGCCCCAGGCTGAATCGGGCACCGGGTCAACAGGGAAACAACCAGCAGCAAGTGATGGCTATAGCTGGAAATCAGGGCCCGACTACTCAAGGGAATGCAGCTCGGGGACGTGCATTCGTCATTGGAGCTAATGATGCTCGTCAGGACCGAATGTTGTCACGGGTACGCACTTACTCAATCATCACTTCGCATCTATATTATTTGATACTGGAGCAGACAATAGCTTTATATCTTCTGAGTTTGTGCAATTGCTTGATTTGAGTCCTAGTAGGCTAGGAACTAGCTACTCTGTAGAGATGGCCAATGGTAGGGTTGTTCAGGCCGATGGATTTTAGGAAGTGCTCGTTAACATTGGAGGATCATGCCTTTGATATAGACTTGATACCCTTCGAGCTAGGATGTTTTGATGTGATTGTGGGTATGGATTGGTTGTCGCAAAACAGAGCAGAGATTGTCTGTCGGGACAAAGTAGTACGAATCCCCATGCCAAACGGGGAAGTACTCAAGATTCAGGGAGAACGGAACTTAAAGCTTATTCCTGCATGAAAGCACGCCAAAGTTTACGAAAGCAGTGCTACGCTTTTCTGGCTCATGTGGTTGAAAAGAAGGATGAAGAGAGGAAACTAGAAGATATTCCAGTGGTACGGGACTACCCAGATGTATTTCCAGATGACTTGTCTGGTTTGCCTCCTCCACGACAGGTTGAATTCCGTATTGAGTTGGTTCCTGGAGCTACACCGGTAGCGAAGACGCCATATCGACTAGCGCCATCCGAAATGCAAGAGTTGTCTAGTCAGTTACAGGAACTACTGGAGAAGGGTTTTATTCAACCGAGTCATTCACCGTGGGGAGCACCGGTTCTATTCGTCAAAAAGAAGGATGGATTGTTCCGCATGTGCATCGATTACCGTGAACTGAACAAGTTAACTGTGAAGAATTGATATCCTCTCCCCAGGATCGACGACCTGTTTGACCAGTTTCAAGGAGCTTTGTATTTCTCAAAGTTCGATCTTCGTTCTGGATATCATCAACTAAGGGTTTTCGAGGACGACATACCGAAGACAACATTTAGGACTTGTTATGGGCACTATGAGTTCTTGGTCATGCCGTTTGGGCTGACTAACGCACCAGTAGTGTTTATGGATCTAATGAATCGGGTGTGCAAACCTTACTTGGATAAGTTCGTGATCGTGTTCATAGACGATATACTTATCTACTCCCGATCAAAAGAGGATCATGAAGAACACCTTCGGGCAATTCTGGAGCTGCTACGGGAAGAGAAACTTTTCACCAAGTTCTCGAAGTGTGAATTTTGGTTGCGGGAAGTGAAGTTTTTGGGTCATGTGGTTAACAAGGACGGGATTCATGTAGATCCCGGCAAGATCGAAGCGGTGAAGAAATGGGATATGCCCTAGACACCATCAGAGATACATCAATTTATAGGATTGGCCGTTATTATCGACGCTTCATCGCGAATTTTTCAAAGATCGCGCAGCCATTATCCCTGCTTACTCAGAAAGACAAGAAGTTTGATTAGGGATATGCACAAGAACAAGCGTTCCAAACGTTGAAAGAGAAACTGTGCAACGCGCCTATATTGTCTCTCCCAGACGGAACCGACGATTTTGTGGTATATTGCGATGCGTCACATCAAGGATTGGGATGTGTACTAATGCAGAAAGATAAGGTGATTGCCTACGTTTCGCGACAGCTTAAAGTGCATAAAAAGACTACACAACTCATGATCTTGAGTTGGCGCGGAGTATTTTGCACTCAAGTTTGGAGGCATTATCTGTATGGCACCAAATGCATCATCTTCACTGATCATAAGAGCCTCCAACATATTCTGGATCAGAAGGAACTTAATATGCGGCAGCGACGTTGGGTAGAGTTACTTAATGACGACGATTGTGAAATCCGGTATCATCCGGGAAAAGCTAACGTGGTGGCTGACGCCTTAAGCCGTAAAGAACGTGTGAAACCACTACGTGCTCGAGCGTTGGGATTGACCATTCAAACGAACTTGAAAGCTCAGATCCAAATTGCACAAAGTGAGGCATTGAAAGAAGAAAACCTTGCGGGAGAAGAATTCCGAGGGTTAGATAAACAGATGATTTGCAAGGATGACGGTATACAGTACTTCATGGATCGCATATGGGTACCCAGATGGGGAGGTGTACGTACCTTAGTCATGGATGAAGCCCACAAGACGCGATCTTCTATTCATCCTGGGGCAGACAAGATGTATCACGATCTCAAGGATCTGTACTGGTGGCCAGGCATGAAGAAAGACATTGCCTTATACGTCAACAGATGCTTGACGTGCTCGAAAGTTAAAGCTGAACATCAGAAACCATCGGGATTATTACAGCAACCTGAAATTCCCGAGTGGAAATGGGAGAACATAGCTATGGATTTCATTACCAAACTCCCTAGAACAAGCAGCTGTCATGACTCGATATGGGTCATTGTGGATAGAATGATGAAATCAGCACATTTCATGCCTATTCGAGAAGACTACAAGATGGATAAGTTGGAGAGATTGTACATCAAAGAGGTCGTGACACGGCACGGGGTGCCGGTGTCAATCATATCCGACCGTGACAGTCGATTTACTTCACGATTTTGGCAGACGCCACAGAAAGCGATGGGCACTCGGTTAGACATGAGTACCGCCTATCACCCTCAGACAGATGGCCAAAGTGAACGAACTATACAGACGCTAGAAGACATGTTGAGAGCGTGTGTAATCGATTTTGGTGGTAGTTGGGATGCTCATCTACCATTGATAGAGTTCTCTCACAACAACAACTACCATACAAGCATTGGATGTGCTCCATTTGAAGCGTTGTATGGAAGGAAATGCAGATCTCCCGTTTGTTGGGCCGAGATTGGTGAAAGTCAGCTAACAGGCCCAGAGATCATTCAATAAACAACAGACAAGATTTTTCAAATCAAAGACCGACTTAAAGCTGCAAGAGATCGCCAAAAGAGCTATGCCGACAACCGTCGGAAGCCTCTAGAATTCAACGTTGGGGATCGAGTCTTACTCAAAGTCTCCCCTTGGAAAGGAGTCGTTCGATTTGGAAAGAAAGGGAAGTTAGCCCCAAGATACGTTGGACCGTTTGAGATTACTGAAAGAATTGGTCCAGTGGCTTACCGATTAAGGTTGCCACAAGAACTCAGCAGTGTGCATGATACTTTTCACGTGTCGAACCTCAAGAAGTGTTTGGCCGACGAATCCCTTCACGTGCCAATTGAGGAAATCAAGATTGATGAAAAGCTTCATTTTGTTGAGGAACCCGTTGAGATCATGGATCGAAAGGTCAAGCAATTGAAGCGCAGTAGAATACCTATTGTTCACGTAAGGTGGAATTTAAAACGAGGGCTAGAGTTTACATGGGAATGAGAAGATCAGATGAGACTCAAATATCCACATCTTTTCGAGGATGACACCCTTGGACCTAACTCCAGCTGAATTTCGGGACGAAATTCTCTCAACTGGGGGATACTGTGACATCCGCACCTTAAGGTCCGTCAATTAACGTTATTTTCCGTTAACTATTCCTTGATTGATCATTCCTCATCTTTATTAACTCTTTATGTGGATATCATATGTGCCTTATCATCGTTGTGCTTGTGTTTTCGTTGTAATCTGCTACCTTAAAAACTTTTAAAACTTTCATCTTCGTAACCGCCCAATATATCCTTTTTATATATATTAAACGTCACTAATAAAACCATTTCTTAAGTCACAAATATCATTAAATGCATTTTTATAATCAATATAATCAACCTAACAAAGTCGTTTTTCAACCGAAACATATTTGGGAAACTCGGGGGTTAAGTGCATGGACTAAACTTGTAATTTTGCAAACTTGGGCTGGGTATATAAATCCATTTCCAGCCCTAATCTCTCATTTCATCTTCTTCATCTTCTTCACCTTCTTCTTCACACCATTTCTTCATCTTAGCACCAAAACCGACCCGCTTAGGCTCGTTTTCACGGCTGTCCAAACTAGGGTTTCGGGTGTTCGGGTCCAACCCGAACACATAAGGTCGTATGGGTGCGTGTGAACTCTTTCTGCTTGTGTTTCATGTTTGTGTATGTTTGTAGAGTGTTTCTGGAAATCCTTGTTGTGTAAAACTCGCGTTTAGAGCAGCCGAGGGGCTGCTCAGCCCGACCACAGTCGCGATTCTGCTGTCCAGGCGACTGTGTCTGTCATGCGATTGAGTCGTGAGACTGGGTGAGTCGTGCGACTGAACCATGCGTCTGAGTCAATCGTGCGACTGAGTTGTGCGAGTGGGCATGTCGCGCGACTGAGTCGTGCGACTGTGTGTATGTGTGCGAATGAGTCATGCGTTCGAATGAAGATATGCGATTGAGTCATGCGTATGAATGATTGTGTGCGATTGAGTCAGGTGACCGACTGAGTGTATGCGATTGTGCGTGATTCGCACGACTGGAGTCCAATCGCACGAATGAAGGTTCAATCGTACGAAAGTAGCTAATTCGCACGATTGAATGTTGATTCGAGCGTATGGAGGTTGAGTCGTGCGATTGGGTGTTGTGTGGTACGACTGAATGACAGTCATACGAATGAAGGCTCAATCGTACGAATGAAGCTGATTCGCATGATTGAGGGTTGATTCGTGCGTATGGAGGTTGAGTCGTGCGTCTAGTCTTGTCGTGCGACCGTAATTGTTGTGTGTGATTTCCTTCTTGTGCGTGGTGTGAGTATGACGTGTGATGTTGAGGTAACATTAACACAGTAGCCATTGTTCGGCCACAAATATTAAAGTCAACGCTAAAAAGGGCACAAATACTATTCTAAACAAATTAAACTAACGTTTTGCAATTATCAACAGACTTATATCTATTGACACTTATTCAATACTTCTTCAATAACAATGAAACTTTTACTCAAACATCATCAACAATGGCGACAATGTATAGTACTTGGATCTACATAAGGTCAAGTACGTGTGTCTGTTTGTGTGTGTTACACGCGACCCAGCCGATACAACCCGAACCGACCGATCATTATTATGCGCTTATTTCATATCATTAATGCTTAACAATAACTGTCAATAGGTGTTTGACTGTTCATTTGCATACATCATTTGGGATTACTTTGATCTTACATACTTACCACTTAACAAGTGAGTTTCGTGGCCCCTTTTTACGCTTATACAATATTTCAATCATTTACAACTTGGGGGAAAAGTATGCTTAACCATTTTCAATGATGTACAACTTACTTACATTTTACATACAAGGAATCAACGTGATACTGTGTTACAAGTACTTATCTGATACATGCTTGGGTCTGCTGTGTGTAACTACCTTTGCAACTATTTAATTCCAGTGTGGGAACCGACGGTTAGGTATTGGTAGTACTACTGGGTTGACACCCTCACCCTTGTTCGATGGTATACTAGTTGGTACCATCAGTGGCCAGGAACGGGCCCTTGGGTGAATATATGCTGACAATTTCTTTGTGTACGTCGCTAGGTTTGGTTGCAAAGCTCATGTCATGTGATTTTACTTGTGTATATAACTGTATTCACGGTATTCCATTACGCTTACTTTATACAGCATCACTTACATTTTTATTACTTAAACCTGCGAGCTCACCAACAATTATGTTGACCGTTTTGAGCATATCTTTTCAGGTGATTATGCAAACTGAGGATCTAGGTGTGCTGTCTTAGTGGAGACCCTAGGATGCATTTTTGGGACATAACATGTTTTGACAACAATTACTTTGAATAATGTTGATCTTTGTAAACAATTACAATCTTTTGAAACTTGTTCCCGGGTTGTGGGAATTTATATTACAATTACATCTTTATTTGGTTATGTCAATCATTATCATGTTATGTTTATGGCTATGTTATCGTGATTATTGACTGAACACGACACAAGTCCCCTTGTTGTCGGGTGTCGTCATGACACGCTCGTCATCATTTATTTATATTGCATCTCTATCGCTTACCATGTGTTATGACGATCCCGGTCTCGTTACATCCCCGTGTTTCCGCTTTTAGCAGGTGTGTGACATATTTATATATACATATATATATATATATATAGATATATGATATATATCTATATATATATATATATATATATATCTATATATAATATATCTCTATATCTCTATCTATCTCTCTATCTCTAGATCTCTATCTCTCTCTCTATCTCTGTCTCTCTCTATCTCTGTCTATCTATCTATAATGTATAGATCTCTATCTCATGTATCTCTCTATATCTCTATCTATATATCTCTGTATCTATATCTCTATATATATCTCTCTATATCTCTCTATCTCTATATATATCTCTATATATATATAGATCTATACATATCTATATATAGCTATCTATATATCATATATATATAGATATATACATATATATACATATATATATATAGATATATAGATATATATATGTAGATATACATATATACATATACATATATATATATATACATATATATATATAGATATATAGATATATATGTAGATATACATATATACATATACATATATATATATATATATATATATATATATATATATATATATATATATATATATATATTTATATATATATAATAACTGATATTAGCTGGCTTGAGTATGACTTGTTAGATCTAGGAACAATAGATCTAGATCATTTTGTATAGGCTTAGAACTTGATCAATATTTGTAATGAATATTTGTAATTCATTCTTTTGATGTATGCATTATGTATATAGGTTAACCCATATATGTGTTGATTTGTATGTGTGATTGCATGATCAAACATTAGACTTGGTAAATTTCTAAAATTGACTGAGTGTAAGAAACATCTACGGATGAACAAATTTGTTCTTCCGTAGATAATCTTCTAACTGGAAAATGCATCCGAGGATTTCATATGAAAGAACACCAATGTAGACAAGTCTAAGGCAGTAGAGTGATTAAAGACCTACGGATGAACAACTTGTACAATGAAGTATGCCAGGTGAATACTCCTATAGAAAGCAAACTCTTACGGAAGACAAATTTGCTACGGAAGACCAAACACTTGTACTTGAATGATACAAGTAATTCAAGTCAACAAGTTAACAAGTCAATCATGAAATCCAAGAGATTCGCCGTTTCCTTAACAGAAACACGCGTGTCTATAAATATGAGTCCTAGGTTTCACATCAAGAGGGAGCAATAGACGAAAATTTACCAACCATCACATCAATTCACACAATCAATCAAACCTAAAACCCTAGCAGCCGTCACATCAATACATCCCAAACATCAACACGTTCGAAGCAATCACTGTTTATAGCATTCATTATTTATTCAGATGTAATCATTAACAAGTTTTAATGAAATACGTTTGACTCAAATCTTGTTCTTTTGTTTATTGTGTTGATATCTGTAAGGCCCCGTTCCCGGGACGCTCATAGTCGCTCATTCATCGCACATAAAACATAGAACATACATCCACATTTACTAAAACATTGTCGCGGAACACTTAAAACCATTTCATATATATAAATAATTGCTTTTGCAAAATAATACAACATTGTTGACCATTACAAAAAAATCATTTGTTTGCGTTACATCACAAAAACAACATTATTATATAAAATGGATGCCATCCCAAAAACTTGCTAAGTAGTTGCGCCCGTGCCATCCTCAACAATCATCACCTGCCAACTGGAAAATACATAAAAGTCAGCGTTGCTGAGTGAGTTCCAGTTTATAAAAATATATTACCTTTCCTTCACTAAAACATTTTCTTTTCTATCGCACGTGATCATACATCGTACATACATCATGGTAATATTATTAATTTCCGTTATCGTTCGTTTCGTACATATCGCACGTTTCGTACTTATCGCACTGTTTGTACATTTATTATCTTTTCATTTCGATCTAGATCCTGTCGTATGCTTAACCCCCCTCTTGAGCACACCCATATCATCTATGGTTAAGCGACAAGGATCCCATATCGCACATATCGCACGTATGGAGTAGTCACGTAGACTAACTCCCCTTGTGTGTGAACCCCAAAGGGTTAGCCAAGATTGCACGCAGTAAACACACAGTTGTGCTAACAACCCTCAATGAGTTGTGAACCTCCTTTCATTTGCTTGCAAGACTTTCATTCGTTCATTCATTATGTTCCACTTTTATTATCTTAAATCTTTCGCTTCGTTATGATAACACTTTACGTTCATTAACATAATCACACCACGTAAAGCTACATAATCATAGGCAAGGAACATAAAGAAAACATAACGCATACATACATAACATCATCACACATCATCATATAATGATCACACATCACCCATTCACATACCCATACACATACATAATAATTACTTGACATCATAGAACATAACCGACCCTCCGCGGGACAGCGGGGGTTCGGGGGCGGCAGCCCCTGACAACGGGGTCCTAGGGGCAGCAGCTCCTAGTGGGGTCCAAGGGGCAACTCCGGTTAAAACATGTTAAAACCTCTTAAAATCGATCTTCCTGTTAAAACCTCTTAAAATCTTGGTCATTCAAAACGTATATTTAGTATGCACTTCCAGCCCCAAACAAGTTTAAAATCTTTAAAATAGGGGATCTAGAACTCACCTGGACTTAGTGAGTAGCTTCTAAATCAACCTTTCTAAGCAAGGGTCTCACTACACAGCCTGCAGATAAGTTAACACTAAAAGGGGTTAATTTCTGTGTAATTTCGCTGCAAGATCAGCAGATTCACTGCTAGTTTCGCCAGCAGTTTCGCTGCCATCTTCGCTGCTAGTTTCGCCCAACTTTCGTTGGAAATTCAAGTCCGCGATTACCTGTGAAACTATAGTTACGCTGGAAGATCCATAGTTTCGCTGCACGACTGTATAATTTCGTTGGATGAACACCCAATTTCGCAGAACGGGCTGAAATTACAAACCAACACATTTTTGACCCAAAACATCTTTTACACCCAAAACCTTGGTTTATCACCCAAGAAGATATATCTAAGCTTTGTACATGTTTTCTTACACAAAAACGTGAGTTTTGGGCGATTATTTGCCACTTTTGAAAAAACCCCACACCCTAGAATCCGGGTTTACATCAAAACGAATGATTAAATGATGTTTCTTACCTAGATTCTTGGTCTTTCCTTGTTGTTTGGATGCCCATGAACACCGATCTTCAATCTCTTGATCAACCGAGCCTTGAATCACCACTGTCTCTCCACTTTCTCTCTCTACACACTCTCTCTAGAAGTTGGGTGTTGAGTGCAAATGAGAATGGCTCAAGCTAATCCGTTTATATATACCGGGCGTTCCCGGGACCTTAAACTCGCTGAACACATAACCCGTGAGGTCTACTCGATCCATACTCCATTTCCCCTTTTTTTACTTTAAATAATCCCGACTAAGCCCTTTATTATGAATTGGCTCGTTTCGACTTTATTCCGGGCGTTACAATATCATTGTGTTCTTTACTATTAATATTCATTGTCATTGATCTTTAATAAATAATCAGTTAAGCAACGGTTAATGATCATCCCGCAAATCATTAACTTGATCCCAATCTAACACGGGTAATTTCTGATTGCGTTCCTTGGATTCACAGGTGGTATCAGAGCCAAGTGCCCATTGATTTAGATTGATTGATCTATCGGTGTTAGAATTGTTTAACTATTTGCTTATTTCATTAGATTTATCAGTTGTTCTGATTAGATCTATTGCTTTTGAGCAAAAACATTTTTGTGTGAATTAATTTTAAAACAATAAAACGGTGATCTGTCTTTCAGCGAGTACTGAATCATTGCTCGGTTAACATAGATCTATTTTCACATTAATTGAATCATAGATCTGTGTTATTGATTGATATTCATCAATTGTTCAAACTAATTGAACAAAAACATTAACAAAGAATCCTTGATTTGATACTTAATTATCATTAAAAGGATTGACTGATTGGTGACTTCAATCACTTAATTACTCATTAATTAAGTTTTCGTCGTTAATTAGCTCATTACTCAAAAGAAACTTTGTTTTAGTTAAATTCTAATATCTTAACTAAAATGAGTACTTTTGTCTGTGGATCATCATACCAACCTCCAAAGTTGGAAACAAAAGCGGATTTCAAATCCTTGAAATTCAAGTTCAGGAATCATGTGAATTACACTGATTCTGACTTATGGGTATCAATAACTGAATGTCCCTACATTCGACCCACTCTTGGGCTGGAATACAATGACAACAACCAACCCATAAGTACAAAAGATCTTTCACCTGATGATGTTAAAAAGGTTAAAGTTGATATTAGAGCATACAGTCTGCTTAGTATGCCCTAGAATCCGGGTTTACATCAAAAGTAACGATTAAATGATGTTTCTTACCTAGATTCTTGGTCTTTCCTTGTTGTTTGGATGCCCACAAAAACCGATCTTCAATCTCTTGATCAACCGAGCCTTGAATCACCACTTTCTCTCTCTACACACTCTCTCTAGGAGTTGGGTGTTGAGTGCAAATGAGAGTGGCTCAAGCTAATCCGTTTATATATACCGAGCGTTCCCGGGACCTTAAACTCGCCGAACACATAACCCGTGAGGTCTACTCGGTCCATACTCCATTTCCCGTTTTTTTACTTTAAATAATCCCGACTAAGCCCTTTATTATGAATTGGCTCGTTTCGACTTTATTCCGGGCGTTACAATATCATTGTGTTCTTTAGTATTAATATTCATTGTCATTGATCTTTAATAATTAATCAGTTAAGCAACAGTTAATGATCATTCCGCAAATCATTAACTTGATCCCAATCTAACACGGGTAATTTCTGATTGCGTTCCTTGGATTCACAGGTGGTATCAGAGCCAAGTGCCCATTGATTTAGATTGATCGATCTATCGGTGTTAGAATTGTTTAATTATTTGCTTATTTCATTAGATTTATCAGTTGTTCTGATTAGATCTATTGCTTTTGAGCAAAAACATTTTTGTGTGAATTAATTTTTAAACAATAAAACGGTGATCTATCTTTCAGCGAGTACTGAATCATTGCTCGGTTAACATAGATCTATTTTCACAGTAATTGAATCATAGATCTCTGTTATTGATTGATATTCATCAATTGTTCAAACTAATTGAACAAAAACATTAACAAAGAATCCTTGATTTGATACTTAATTATCATTAAAAGGATTGACTGATTGGTGACTTCAATCACTTAATTACTCATTAATTAAGTTTTCGTCATTAAGTAGCTCATTACTCAAAAGAAACTTTGTTTTAGTTAAATTCTAATATCTTAACTAAAATGAGTACTTTTGTCTGTGGATCATCATACCAACCTCCAAAGTTGGAAACAAAAGCGGATTTCAAATCCTTGAAATTCAAGTTCGGGAATCATGTGAATTACACTGATTCTGACTTATGGGTATCAATAACTGAATGTCCCTACATTCGACCCACTCTTGGGCCGGAATACAATGAAAATAACCAACCCATAAGTACAAAAGATCTTTCACCTGATGATGTTAAAAAGGTTAAAGTTGATATTAGAGCCTACAGTCTGCTTAGTATGCCCTAGAATCCGGGTTTACATCAAAAGGAACGATTAAATGATGTTTCTTACCTGGATTCTTGGTCTTTCCTTGTTGTTTGGATGCCCACGAAAACCGATCTTCAATCTCTTGATCAACCGAGCCTTGAATCACCATTTTCTCTCCACTTTCTCTCTCTACACTCTCTCTCTAGAAGTTGGGTGTTGAGTGCAAATGAGAGTGGCTCAAGCTGATCCGTTTATTTATACCAGGCGTTCCCAAGACCTTAAACTCGCCGAACACATAACCCGCGAGATCTACTCGGTCCATACTCCATTTCCCGCGAATTTTATTTAAATAATCCCGGCTAAGCCCTTTATTATGAATTGGCTTGTTTCGACTTTATTTTGGGCGTTACAAGTCCACCCCCCTTATTTAGGTTTCGTCCTCGAAACCTGGTAGTCGCTAAATAGTTAAGGTAATGCTGCCTCATCTCCTCCTTAACTTCCCAAGTGGACTCTGATCCCTTCCTGTGCTTCCACTGTACACGCACTAAGGGAACCACCTTCTTCCTTAGCCTCTTCTCTTTGCGATCGATGATTGCCACTGGTTGCTCCACATAATTGAGCCGTTCATCCACTTCAATATCCTCTAGTGGTACCACCATATCCTCCTTAGCTAAGCACTTTCTTAAGTGAGATACATGGAATGTCGGATGAATTCCACTTAACTCACTGGGCAACTCCAACCTATAGGCCACCTCTCCTACTCGAGCAATGATTCAGAAAGGCCCTATGTATCTCGGGCTCAACTTGCCTCGCTTCCTAAATCGAATGATACCCTTCCAAGGTGAGACTTTCAACATAACTCTATCACCCACCTAGAACTTGATCGGTCTACGTCTCTTATTAGCATACGACTTTTGCCTATCTATGGTTGCCTTCATAAAGGCTTTGATCTTCTCAAGTTTCTCAGTCGTAGCCTCGATCACCTCGACGCTCCCTAACTCTTTATGGCCAATATCACCCGAACAAGAGGGTGTTCTACATCTCCTACCGTATAGCATCTCATAAGGAGGCATGCCAATGCTCGCATGATAACTATTGTTATATGAGAATTCGGCTAACGGTAAGTGGTCATCCCGATTTCCTCCAAAATCAATGACGCATGCCCGAAGCATATCTTGCACGTCTGAATGGTCCTTTCTGACTGACCATCTGTCTGGGGATGATAAGTCGTGCTGATATGCAACCTCGTCCCTATAGCATCGTGAAATCTCTTCCAAAACTTGGATGTAAACCGAGTGTCACGATCAGACACAATGGACACCGGTACACCATGGCGACTTACAATCTCCTTGATGAATAGGTCCGCGAGTCTCTCAGTGGAATACGTCTCCCGGATCTGTAGGAAGTGAGCAATCTTTGTCAAACGATCAACTATCACCCATATGTCATCATACCCTTTCACGGTACACGGTAACTTCGTGATAAAGTCCATGGTGATATGCTCCCACTTCCACTATGGTATATCCCAAGGTTGGATCTTCCCGTATGGCTTCTGATGCTCCGCCTTCACTTACAAGCAAGTAAGGCACTTACTCACGTACTCCACTACGTCACGCTTCATACCCGGCCACCAATAATATTTCTTCATGTCTTGATACATTTTCGTAGCACCGGGATGAATGGAGTACCGAGTCTTATGAGCCTCATCCATTATCTTCCCACGTAAATCCCCATAACGTGGAATCCACATCTGTCTGAATCGGGTTCTAACACCGAGAGTGTTTTCACCCAACTCCGCGACTAGACCTCTCATCCTTTCGGAGTTAAGATGATCTTCCTTCAATGCCTCATCTTGAAACTCCTTGACCTGCTTCATCACATTGGAGGTCAAAATCGGTTGGTAAGCCTTTACCCGAATTGGTTCAGGCCTCTCCTTTCGGCTAAGAGCATCCGCCACTACGTTGGTTTTACCCGGATGGTAATGGATCTCGCAATCACAATCCTTTATGAGCTCTAACCATCTTCTTTGCCTCATATTCAAATCCTTCTGCTCGAAGAAGTACTTTAAGCTCTTGTGGTCCGTGACGATTGTGCACTTTATTCCGTAAAGGTAGTGCCTCCAAATCTTTAATGCAAAGACCACAGCTGCTAGCTCCAAGTCATGAGTACGATAGTTAACCTCGTCAACTTTCAATTGTTGAGATGCGTATGCTATAACCTTTCCTCGCTGCATCAGTACGCAACCCAACCCCGAGTAGGAAGCATCTGAATAGACCACCAAATAATCGCTTCCTTCGGGTAACGACAAGACAGGAGCTTGAGTCAGCCTTGCTTTTAGCTCCTCAATAGCCTTCTTTTGATCTTGACCCCATACAAACTTCACATCCTTATGGGTCAACTTCGTCAATGGAGAAGCTATCTTAGAGAAGTCTTGGATGAATCTTCTATAATATCCCGCCAGCCCCAAAAAACTACGGATTTTTGATGGTGTCTTTGGAGACTTCCATTGCATCACATAATCCCCTTGGGATTCACCACGTGACCCAAGAACTGAACTTCGCGAAACCAGAACGCGCACTTAGAGAACTTAGCATACATCTTCTCCTTTCTTAACGTCTCCAACACTTCCTGAATATGACCAGCATGCTCTTCTTCGCTCCTTGAGTAAATCGGGATATCATCAATAAACACAATCACTGATTTATCCAACATCAGTCGACACACTTGATTCATGAAGTCCATAAAAGCAGTTGTTTCGTTAGTTAAACCAAAAGACATAACAAGGAACTCGTAGTGTCCATAACGCGTACGAAAAGCTGTTTTAAGAATATCTTGCTCCCTCACCTTCAATTGATGGTAGCCAGATTGAAGATCTATCCTTGAGAACCAACTGGCACCTTGGAGCTGATCAAACAAGTCATCAATCCTTGGTAATTGATACCGATTCTTCACCGTCAACTTGTTCAATTCACGGTAGTCAATGCACATCCTCATACTACCATCCTTCTTCTTCACGAATAAGATCGGAGCCAAGCGATATGGTGCCTTAGCAACAGGTTGGGCACCTGGTATCAAGTCAATCTGAAACTCGATCTCGCGGTCCGGTGGCACACCTGGTAAGTCTTCTGGAAACACGTCCGGAAAGTCACAAACAACCGGTACATCGGACAGTTATGGTGTTGACGTATCCACATCCTTTACGTAGGCCAGGTAGGCACTACATCCACGCCTCATGCACCTTCCCGCCACCGCCATTGAAATCACCTTCGGGATAGTCGTAACTCGATCACCGTAAATCGTCACCGAACTCCCGTCAGGCGCTGTCAGTCTGACCATCTTCTTGCGACATACGATATTTGCCTTGTAGTCCGCCAACCAATCAATTCCTAGGACTACATCAAAACCGCCTAAAGTCATCACGAACGGTCTAACATGAAACTTATGACCTTCTAACTCTATGTCATAGCCTTCTATCATCTCAAAACTCGTTGTAGACTTACCTATGGCAGATTCTACATCGAATGGCTCATCAATACTTATACTCCTACTAGGAAACTTAGCACAAAAGGTAGCAGAAATGAAACTCCTACTAGCACCATTATCAAATAGCACAGATGCATGAGTTTGTTATACGAGAAACATACCTGACACCACATGGGGGTCCTTCCTAGTCTCCTCCCGAGTCATCATATATGCCCTGGCGCGCACCCTTTGCCCTTCAGTTCCGGTCTTCTTCCCTGCCTCGGAACTCTCCGCCCTCGGCTTCTTGCACTCCCTGATTAGATGGCCGTTTTCTCCACAATTATAACACCTTATAACCCCACACTCTCTCGCCATATGACCAGGCTTTCCACATTTGAAGCAGATGTTTGATCCCCATTTGCATTCTCCCGAATGCTCCTTCCCGCATTTACCACATCTCTTTGACCCAGCACCGAGTGCGACCACATGTCGGTCATCCACCTTCGCAACCTTATTGTTTGGACCGGCCCCACCACGTCCAAACCGTTTCCCATTCCAGTTTCGTTCACCACCACCCTTCTTGCTCACCTCTCCCGCTCATCATATAGCCTTCCAGCCAGATCAACCACCGACCTGAACGTACCTGGCCGGGCGGCAATCATATGCCTACACATGTCCGCCGGCAAGCCCTGGATATATCTCTTGATCTTCCGTGACACAGGCGTCATCCGGCACCAACCGTGCCATCTCATTGAATTTAGTGGTCTACTGCTGGTGCATCATGGTTCCCGCCTGCAACTGCAGGAACTCCCTCTCCACCTTGTCTAACTCTCGGTGAGGACAGAACTCCTCAATCACCAGCTTTTTCAACTCTGCCCACCTCATCCATCCAATCGCCCTACTACCCTCGGCTTGGACGATATTGTCCCACCAACACAGAGCCGAGCTGTTTCGGGCATCTTTGAAATGCCACATAGTTACAGTCTCGAGCTGATTCGGGCACAACCTCCTCTTCCTCCTCATCGTCAAAGAAAACCGTCTCAGTCTCGGGTTGCTCTCTCTCCCCCACGGGCCTTCTCATTTCCTTCCTCTCTCCTTCCCTAACAGCTTTAATCACTTCAGTCACCACAGACGGCAGGATCGTCTGCATGACCTGGTGACCTCTTCCACCACACCCTCCTTCACCAAGGCCCTTAAGTTAGCACTCTCATCACCACCCTCTGGATGAGGGTTCTCGGGCTCTTCATGAGCCACTTCTTCAGCCCTAGCCCTTCCTCTTTTGACCCGTGGTCCAGCACCACGTCCACCACGGCCTCCGCCTCGAGAAGCCTTAGAAGATCTACTTCCAGCCATCCTCTAACACACTATAAGATCCAATCACCAACACGGTCATTCAAGGTACTAGCTCAGTTTATGTCAAGTATAGTAAGTCCCTAATTATAGTGGCCAGTTGTGATTAGCCACTCACGTTACTCTTCATACCCCAAGCATTTCCTATCCTTACTACATCAGTATCTAAATCTACTAAAGGCACATAAACCACATAACATGCGCATATAATACCGGTTAACATACAGAAAATACCTGATGGCATGTAGCATTCGGACTGGCATCCTTCCATTTTGTCCCATTCTCAGTTTAAGTTTAGGGTTTTGAAAATGTTTACCCATTTCTCTTAAACTTTGGCTCTGATACCAACTTGTAAGGCCCCGTTCTCGGGACGTTCACAGTCGGTCATTCATCGCACATAAAACATAGAACATACATTCACATTTACTAAAACATTGCAGCGGAACACTTAAAACCATTTCATATATATAAATAATTGCTTTTGCAAAATAATACAATATTGTTGACCATTACAAAAACATCATTTTTTTGCATTACATCACAAATACATCATCGTTATATAAAATGGATGCCATCCCAAAAACTTGCTAAGTAGCTGCGCCCGTGGCATCCTCTGCAATCATCACCTGCCAACTGGAAATTACATAAAAGTTAGCGTTGCTGAGTGAGATCTAGTTTATAAAAATATATTACATTTCCTTCGTAAAAAATTTTCTTTTCTATCGCAAATGATCATACATTGTATATACATCAAGGTAATATTATTATCTTCCATTATCGTTCGTTTCGTACATATCGCACGTTTCGTACTTATCGCACTTTTCGTACATTTATTATCTTTTCACTTCGATCTAGATCTTGTTGTATGCTTAACCCCCCTCTTGAGCACAAAGCCATATCATCTAGGGTTAAGCGACAAGGATCCCATATCACACATATCGCACATATCGCATGTATGGAGTAGCCACGTAGACTAACTCCCCTTGTGTGTGAACCCCTAAGGGTTAGCCAAGATCGCACGCTGTAAACACACAGTTGAGCTAACAACTCTCAATGAGTTGTGAACATCCTTTCATTTTCTTGCAAGACTTTCATTCGTTCATTCATTATGTTCCACATTCATCATCGTAAATCTTTCGCTTTGTTAAGATAAGACTTTACGTTCATTAACATGATCACACCATATAAAGCTACGTAATCATAGACAAGGAACATAAAGAAAACATAACATATACATACATAACATCATCACACATCATCAAAAAATCATCACACATCATCCATTCACATACTCATACACATACATAACAAGTAATTGACATCATAAAACATAACCAACCCTCCGCGGGACAGCGGGGGTTCGGGGGCGGCAGCCCCTGACAGCGGGGTCCTTGGGGCAGCAGCCCCTAGTGGGGTCCAAGGGGCTCATTTGATTAGAGATAACTTTAAAAAAGGCTTAATCAAACTAGTCAAGGTTAACACAAATGAACAATATGCTGATCTGTTCACCAAAGCTTTTGATGAATAGAGATTTAAATATCCTGTATCAGCTATTGGGATGATTAACTTTGAATAGCTTTTCTTAAAAAACTTAATCATATTATTTCTAAAACCTGTGTTTCCTTAGTTGTCTATTTCATCATCTTCATAAGCCCTTGTTTTCTTTGGAAGAAAATCTTTTCAAAAGACATTTCTTAGATTTTTGAAAAATTTTAATCTCTTTTCCTTTCGGAAGATTTAAAATTACCTTCAGAAGAAGTTTATGTCTTGGTAAACAAATAACTACTTCTATAATTTTACCTTCGGAAGAAATTTCTGAAATGTCTTCCGAAGATTAAAATCAACTTAAGTAATTTTATGTTTTAAAAAGAACAAGTTTCTTCCGAAAGCAATTTCCCTTCGGAAGTTTTTCATTCCTTTTGGAATTAAAAACTCTGAGTGTTAACTCTCTTCCGAAGCAAAATTCTCAAAAACCTTTGAAATATCTTCCAAAGCCAATTTGCCTTCGGAAGCTTTTTCTTCAGAACTTCCGAAGCAAATAACCTTCGGAAGATTTCTCGACTTCCAAGAAAACTACTTTTTGGCAAAAGTAAACTACTTTTCAGAGGTGGGACCGACATCCGGATTTCAAAGTTTATCCTCTTTCATTAACTTTGTCTCAAATCCTTTTCACATAAATACCCAACGGTTCCCCCCTCTTCCACTTTCTTCTTCAATTACACAATTCGTTAAACCTAAATTCTCCCAAATCGCCTTTGTTCTTCACCTTCCTTCACCTTTAAGCTTCTCAAAATGGCCAACCTAAACCGCAGAAACAAACCTGATTTCTCCATGCAACTTCACATGCAACACAACCAGGTTGCTCTGTTGAACTCTAAGAAAGATGATTGTTTCTCGGAGGTTTTCCGTTTTCTAGCTCTATCCAACTACTTCACATCCCTAACCATTTATCCTACTCTCTATAAGGATCATCTGCTTGAATTTTGGAAGACCTGCCAAGAGGTCATTATGGATGGGAAGAAGGCACTGTCTGCCACAGTGTAGGGGAGGACAATCTTCATCACTCCGGCCATCATCAACACTCACTTGCAGCTAGATGATGAAGAAGGTGAGTTGTCCTTCCCAAAGTAAGCTATAAATTATTCCTTTGAGCAGATGGGCTATGAGGGAGATTTCTCTATAAAGACCTTCAGGAAAGGGAAGGTCTCATTCAAGTGGAAATACCTTCTTCATGTGGTTATCCATAGCTTGTCAAACAAGCATGGAGGGTGGGACTAGATTCCTGAGGATCTCTCCTTTATAGTGCATGGAATGGTTCAAGGGGTCAAGTTCAGGTACAAATTTGCTTGCTAACTTGGACTCCTTAGAGTATTATATGTTTCCTAGATATGTTCAACACATTTCTCAACTGTGAACTAGGCTCATAGTTAAGGGAAACATATAATACTCTTAAATTGGGACAGTTGGAGCCCGATATCTTTAAAATCATGAAGTAGCCAACTACAGGCTTCTCAGGGGTAGAAACAGCCCTTGTCCCAAAAATGTTACAGCTCATTGCTCAAGGTGACAACCTAGCAACAAAAGCTAGTGTTGAACCCACACCTTCTACCTCTGAACCACCAAAAAGACCACAAATCACTCTCACCTACCAAAGAAAATACAAACGAACCCCTGCTGCTATTGAGCTTGAGCATGCACCCATACACTCATCCATACAGGAGGAAGTGGATACTAGAGCTCCCACTTCCCCTAAGGAGCAAACCACTCCCATCTCTTCAAGAATCAGTGGTGAGGTTCCTCATGCTCACACTGATGAGCTCACAAGCCAACTGCGTTAAGCCTTCACTCTGAGTCTCAACACTCAAGTGAACAACCTTCAGGGGACAGTTACCATCCCCAGCCTTTAGACTTAAATCAACCCATTCCCAACCTTGAATTCTATACAGATGAAGACTTAGGTTTCAGTGAGTATCATGAATCTCTCTACTCTTCCCTTACTCAAAGAGAGATGAGTACTCCTGAGTCTCCTTTGTCTAGCCCACATCAATCACCTATCACTGAGGTGGATCTTCCTGAACCTGTTAAGGAGGTCCATATGGAAGAGGCTCTCACTTCTGCAAGTGATTACATCATTAAGACCTCAACCATGGCAACTCAGCCCATTGACACTTCAACTGAAGCTGTCAATGTGTAGAGGAAATCCAGCAGCCAAGAACTTGAAGTTGGTGGTGAGAGAGAGGACTTTGGTCCAATCATCTCATCCCCCAATGATTTTTCTGATGAAGATGAGGGGAATTTGAGAATAAAGGTGCAAAAACTGTCAAAAACATGCGCCTATTTAGTCTCTAAGGTTAGTCACCTTGAATCTCACGTGACTACCCTGCACAACAGGGTCAATGATCAGCAACTTGATATATCTTATCTCAGGGAAAAACTAGCTGGGAGACCTTTAAGAAGAGCTCAACCAGGAACACAAGAACCTGTGAATGTGATTAACCTAACTCCTAGCTCACCTATGCAAGATGGTGATGCTAACAAAAGGGGGGAGAAAGTCATTACAGTCACAGAACCTGGGAGTTCTTCAGGGAGTATGGCCATTGAGGACTCACCATCCTCACTTGAAATTGTGCATACTCAGCAACTTCCTCAAGTTCACATTGATTGGACACTATAGACTCTTTCATTAGGAGTCTCTTTGAGGAAAGCATTCCAAGGGCTATATCATCCCCACCCCAAGGAACTTCAAACTAAATTATTGGGTGGAGGTATGATGCTGATAGAAGAGCCCTCATTCTTCAGAGAGTTCAAGGGAAGCATGAGGTGTTCAATTTTCAGACCTTGAACTACTATGAAGGTCTTGATCTAATCAACATGCCACTTGTCAACCCAAGTCAATCTAGACAAGCTCACAGGTTGGTACAAAGGATTCAAGATATAATTACTGAATAGTTCAGTCTAAGAAGGAGACAAAGGCAAACAGGTAATGTCATTGGTCAACTAGATGTTGAGGCAGACCCTGAGATTAGCTTCAAAGGGAAAACCTTGACTGAAGGCCTAGTGATAGAGCCTGAGAGCCTTGTCACACCAACAACTACTTCAGAAATTCATCCCCTTAGCGAAACACCTGCTGGTGAAGGTGTCTCACAACCTCTCTCTGGCCAGAGCTTGGATGCTACACCAAGGAATGAAGGCCAAAGCTCTCTCCACCCCGTGTCACAAAGGTCTGTGGGTGACAAAGGGAAAAGGATTCGAACTCCTGAGGAGAATCAGGAGGAGGAGAGAGAGGAAGAGGAACCTAAGGGAAGAAAGTTCCTCTGGGTCTTCAGGCTTTATGCAAGCTGCAATCACGGCTGCCCTAGACCAAACACTCAAGATGATGAGTTGAGGGCAGTCAGGATTACTTATCTGTAGACCAGGAACTATGACATAGATGAGATTATATCTCTTCCCTTAGAGAAACTCAATGAACTGTCTGACATGGAAGTGTCAAGAGAGATGATGGAAGCAAAGGATACAAGGATACTTCTCCAATTCAAAGAGGAGAAGAGACAGAAAAGATTATACAAGCATGTTCCTACTCTCTCCCCAGTTCAAGAAAGCCTTGTGCAGGAGACTGTGGCAGCTACACAAGAACCTCAGGTAGACAAGGAAACATATAGGAAAAACATGATAAACTACCTGAGTGCCACAGGTCTCTACCAGGCATCTGCACTTTTTCCCTTGTCCTTTGAGTACATTGAGTTTGAGTATAACAGCTTGAACTTCAAGTACTCAAAGAACAAAAGGCAAAAAAGAGAAATATGAGAAAAGAGGTTGCAAAGTCAAGAGCTATCATCCAAAAGAGCATGAAGAAGTCTGGTAACAGACAAAGAATGACCAGCTTTTTGAAGCTGTATGGATTCTCCGGAAAGAGACTTGGCCCTAGGTCTCTATCCACAATAGATGAGCATATCAAGGTAATCAAGCAAGAGATCAAAAGTGGAGAGCTAATTGACTAACACTCCCCTCCAAGTCAAGCTCCTCCTGAAGTGGAGGTTAAGGTTGAACAATTTGAGACAACATAACCTGGACCTCCTGTTGAGCCTCAGCAAGCTTTATTTTCTGATCCATAGTAGGGTCAAACTCCCTCTCCTTATGAACCTATGAGGGAGGAACACCCAACTGAGCAAGACAAGACTGATCAACAAGGTGCTGCAGACCAGTCTTCTTAGTTAAAGTCCTCAAAGATGAAGAAGAGGATGGCTTCTAAACCAAAGTCAAATAAGAAGAAGAAGCCTGAATCATCCACCTCTACACCTCAGGCTGAGTCAGATCAACCTGAGGAAGTGCATGAAGAGGCAGCCCAATCAACTCCAATCCAAGTGGCTCCTCTTGCAGCTGAGAGACCCATCTTATCCTGGACCTTCACAACTAATCCAGAGACATGGCATGTGATCAGAGATCAAGGTGGTGAAGATGTCTACATATGGCAAGACTTATTCAACCTATCTCTGCATGATCTCTTTGAGATGAGAAGATATTATGAAAGTCTGAGTGATCATGACCATCTAATGAAGAAGGGCATGGTCATCATCATTATGAGGACTGTCAACAACTGAAGATTTTCAAATGTTTTGGTAGCATCAACCTAGGGGGAGTTTGTAAGGATTCCTATAAGTCTGATGCATCCAAAACATCCAAAGTGTCTCTACATGCATGCACTGAAGAACATAAGTAGAAATGCTTCGGAAGTTTTACACCTTGCACTAGAAATATTCTAAGTGTAAAATCTCCAAAGCCAAGACCAACATCTTCCGAAGCCAAAAGTGAAGTCTTCCGAAGCTTCAAAGACAAAGTCTTCCAAAGCCAAAGAGTGAAGACAGATTTCTTTCGAAGAGTCTTAGAGACATGCTTTTACCTGATGTAATTTACCATAAAGTTGGACCACCTTTACGCTGCAACTCTGTATAGTCACCAACTTACATGAGTTGGTGAAAAGGTCCATGCTTTTGGTAACTGTACATTGAGGTCTTGAGTCTGTGCTTTCTACTTTATGTACTTTTATCATTTTTGTAATATATTAGGATGTGAGTTATGGCATGTCATAGTCACTAGTCAAAAGACAATCAGCCTTTTGACTTTACATTTGATTTTGTCGTCTAGTCTTATGTATCCAGCTGGCTTTCAAAGTATGGCCGGCTGTAGGATGTTGTATATGTATCTCAAGTACTTGTAACTTTCTAAGTATGCTTTGTAACATTTGTAATAGAACTTGAGAAGCAATATACAACATTCTTGAAAACGAATTACTTGTGTTGTTTGCCAGCATGTTCAGTCTCATTCTTACTTGTGTTCTTAGCATCTTCCACTAAAAGTTAACAAGTTCCCTATTTGGTCTGTTAAGTATTCTAAGTAACTCTCCTCATTGTGTTGTTGTGTTGTAAGTGCATACCCTTCAACGGTCCTACAGTGTTATAGTATGATCCCATTCTATGTTTATATATGCTTGTGTATAGTACTTAATTCAATTTTTTTATTTTAATTTATTTCTTTTTTCAGTACTTAAGGACAGTTATGTGTCTTTCATGATATTCTTCTCATAAATTTATGATAGATGCCTTTGTTTATCATTGATCAAAAATTTAGGGGGAGTAGATAATTCATGAAAACAATTTAACATCAAAATTGTCAAATAATTTGTCAATAAGGAATATGAAGAAGTTGGAACTTGAGCTCTAACTTGGCCGTAGGATACATGAAGTTTTTCAATTTATAAATCTACTTGTGCACAAATTGTCATGAAGCTAAAGTCAACAAGGTCTAATAGCAATAAATGGTTCTATCACTTGATTAGGACCATACAATCAAAGAAGTTTCAAACTTTACATTTTCAGCATCAGCAGAAGCTACAGTGCATTTAAGCATCAGTAGAAGCTACAATGCAGTTTTACCATCAGTAGAAGCTATAGTGCGAAACTTGATCAAGTAAAATATGACTATCCGTAGATTGGTAACCTACGGATGAGTTAATATTTTAAAAGTATAATCTATTTCCATAGATTGGTAACATATGGAAAATCTAGTTATACTTCCATAAAAATTCAGTTTTAAGTTAGGCATCCGCAGATGTCCTGCGGAAGAACTAAAATCTGCGGAATAAATAAATTCCAGGAAAGAGTAATAAGAAAAGTGGGACCCACTTCATTAAATAAATGAAATTAATGAGTTCGAGGGAGTATAAATGATGTTTTTGACTTGGTATTCATTATTCACTTTTACAGGGCCTTTTTGATCTAGAATTCTGTTAGTCAAAACCTCATCCCTCCTTCATCCGATTTTAGCTATGATAATGTTGTTCTAACATAATCTTCTTCATTATTATGATCAGATGGCAAATCGATTTGCAAGAGAGCACAATGTGTGTGCATTCATAAACCCCGACGACCCTCTATCGAAAGGATATAGGGATATCATTATATACTTACGACGATCCAGACTTTTCTATGCTTTAACAGTATAGCATGTGATTCATCAAGCCCATATAGTCGATTTTTGGAATTCAGCACAAATAGAGGAAGATGGAGAATCTGAAGTGATTGTGGCTGATATTAAAAATGAAAGACTAAGAATTGATGAGCAGACCATCATAAGGGTACTAGAGTTGGGAGATCAAGAAGCGGGTCACCCAGATGTATTTGAGAATGAGTACATAGAGAAGGTGTTCTATCTGATGGGGTATGATGGTGAATTTGAGAAGGGAGAAATAAAGAAAGGAAGATTGTGCGAACCCTATAGATTTCTGTGTCACACTTATCTTAAGTGCATCTCAAACAGAAAATCCGGATTGGATAGATTCACTAGGCACATTTCTTCTGGAATCATAGGTGTATTTGAGGGGAGGACATACAACTATGCAAAATACATCTTTGGTTGTCTGTGTGACCAAATCAGAGTGCAAAAAGTTGATAAGATGTATATGTTTCAAAGGTTCTTACAACTGATCATCAATGTTGTGCTTCCTGGAATAGACAGAAATGGAGATGTGGTTGTTCAAGCACATCTAGGAAGATCTGTACTCAACAAGATCAGTGGAAAATATCAAGGTGGAGACATGCTCATGTTTGCTCATGTGGCTGATCCAAATGCCAACATTCCATAAGAGCTGGTGTGGGAAAACCAGCAAGATAGTTCATCAGCTGATACTGAGCAAGCCTCACATTCCCCACAATCTCAATAACCCTTACACCACCATTATCAATCTCCCCAACCTCAATCTCCAGCCAGTCAAAACACCCAACCAATCTCTCCTATTCACCCTCAATCACCAATTCAAAACCAATTACAAATTTTTTAACAACCTCCAAACCCTGAGCATCAATCATCTAAGAGCATTTACACTGGTGAGACTGAGTTAGCCTCACAAGCCTGTACTGTTCAACTATCTCTAACCAAAACTAAAACCCCTGTTCACTCAAATAATACTGAGCATGTATCTCCAATCATTGATCCTCAACAACAACAACAACCACATCAAGAACAGGTAGATCAAGCTGTTGAATCTAGTTCAAGCTCTGCCAGTGTAGCACCTAATGAAGTGAATCATGATGAGATTGCTACTCAACATCAAGAAGGGGAAGAAGAAGCCAATTATGTTGATGTGATTGCTTACAATGAAGATGATCTCAGTGATGATGATATCCCAGTAAGCAAAAGTTATTTGGTGGCTGAATACAACAAGCTAATCATGAAATCAAACAAAAGGTTGGAAAGGATAAGGATATTTGATCCAGTGGAGATCAATTTGCTTCACCCAAGCTATACATCATATTTACATGACAAATTCTTCCCAAAGCTGGCTGATGAAAGGGCTCAGAATGATCTATGCCTATATGTTCATATGATTCAAGTAATTGACAAATTGCATGCAAAGGCATACAAGAGAAGAAGATATGAGGCTTGGCTGTTGAAAGGATAACATAGAGGAAGTATCAGAACTAAGAATCTCAGAAGAAGATGAGCTTGAAATAGTGCACAATCAAAGTGTAGTGGAAACACTTACTTCTGAACAAGATGTCTTGGGATTGAGCTTTTAGACACTACAAAAGATATGCAGAATGGAGATCAAGTACAAGTACGATGATCAAAAGGATGTCAACAAGAAAATGGAGTCAAGGCTCAAGGAGCTTTATGTTTTGAAGACCTGATTACAAGTTTTGAAGACCTGAAGATCTAGGAACAATATATCTAGATCATTTTGTATAGGCTTAGAACTTCATCAATAATTGTAATGAATATTTGTAATTCATTATTTTGATGTATGCATTATGTATGTAACACCCCGGGCCCACGTAGGGTGGGACGTCATAGACTAGCAATACATATGGCAGCGGAAACAAACCATCATAAGTGCACAAAAGGAGAGAACATCACATGGCATTAATATTTAAAGGAAACCAGGGCTTTAAACAGATCTAGCCCCTAAATGAAATTGTACATCCAACATAAGGACAAAATGTATTCATCAAAAATACTTATAAATTGTTCAAAATGTTTAGACAAGCCAATGCCATGGTCAAGGTGCTTGGTCAAGGTTTTCAACAATAGCTAGAGTCCCTTCATGGATTACTTGAAACATGCTCAAAAAGAAATTATGTCAACTAAAAAGTTGGTGAATTCAAGTGCTTAAAGTTTAAAAACAAAAGGATTCATTAGAATCCACATTTGATTTAAAAGAATCAAGATTTATAGTTGTGGGGGATCACAATCAACCATACACTCAATCCCGAAGGAAGAACTGAGCCTCAAAACAGTGGACCATACCTGCCGGATGGTTCACCTAGTATCTTATAAAAACTTGTCACATGCCACAAACAACCCCGCAGGATCTCAGTGTGGTACCCTTCCCGTTCATCACGGAAGGCACTGTGTGGGGGATTCCCCAAGTAGATCTACCCATATAAAACAAGCGGTTCACACAAGAATTAATGATCGTGATACAAATATAAGCGGGTTCTAGCATTAACCCCAACACTTAAGCGTCATACAATATATCATAAATAGGTTTTAATTTAAGTATAGCATGTTTCATCCCAAAAACAGTAGTAAAAAGGGAACACTTGAACTCACCTTAAAATTCAAGCAAAAGGATTCTTCGTGTGCCGGGACAAGTCTCAAGTCTATCACCCTACCATTTAGATTTAAGTGTTAAGCCACTAATTCTAGGGTTATGGAGATGCACTAGGTGTGTCATAAGGTTAATGTCTTAATAGCTTTTGATCTGCTAAGTCTTTATATAAAAAGTTTCCTTTTATAGAAAGTTAGGGTTTCTTAGGAAAGAATACATGATTCACCATGTTAAATCACCTATATAAGTAAGTTTGAGTATTTTAAGTGATTCTTGGTCCAAGGGGTTCGGTTTATTGAAGTTTAGCAAAATTTACAGTTTAGTCCTCCAAGTTAAAATTTACACTTTCTACCCCAAAGTTTAAATTCTTGCATTTAATGACTTTTATGGCCAAATATTAGTTTCTAAAAGTTAGGTAACTGATTTTAAGTAAGTTTATACGAAAATTTCAGAATTTAGTTTCGGGTTATATATTATTTTATGTCTTCCGTTACGGGCTACGGTAAAACCGAAGGTTTTTAACGGTTAAGTGTTGATTTCCATATTTTAGTCTTAGATACATTAAATATTATTTTAATGATTTTTTATAAGTTTTTAATCAGTTAAAGATGTATTTCAAGTTCCTTTTAGGTGAAAGTCTACATTTTATGTTTAACCCATTAAAACGTGTTTTTTCGCATAAATGACCGTTTAAAAGCTACCAATTCTTATCATCTTTGAAAATATTATACACTTATATTACTGAAATTACATGGTTTCCATGGGTTTTTATTTTAATACCATTAATTCTAGGATTTTTCCTAAAAACGTTGCTCGGTTATTACCCGTTTTTAGTTAAAATTTCCTTTTTACTTGTCCTTTGACCATTTAATCAACAAATCCGGTCCAAATACTTTCGTAAACCTTTTAGAACCTGGAATACTTTTTAATATTGTTAAATCCATGTTTTCTTATTTTAAGTCGTTTTTCCACTTTTCGGGTCCCCAAATATGTCCAAATTACTTATAAGTCTATGACATTAACGTTTTCAGCCATTAACATCTCATCATAGACCCAAAATCGTCCAAAACCTACTGAAATATCATGTCTAACTCATGGATTCAACAAACAATCTATGAACAAGATGGAAACTTATAGATTGCATCATTTTCATCCATGTGTAAAACATTATAACTTGTGTTTATATATTACCCAAACCCTTTGTAAATTTGAAATCAGGTTATTAGAATGTTAGAAAACCCATTTTGAGCAGGTTACATGTTTAGCTTCGAAAGATTACAAGTTGTGCAAGTTGGATGGTGTAAATACACCCAAAAAGAGGGTTTTCTAGGTGTAAATCGGGTTACACGTATAAAATGACTTATATAGCAAGTGTGACACCTTCAAGAACGTGAAAAGATCTTTATAAACAAGGTTTTAGCAGCAAGTTTCTGTTAGATACAAGATTGGTAAGATCTTTGAGTGAAAAATGAAGAAAACACATGAAATGACCAAACCGGGTGACATGAAGCTTACACTAGGTGTAGCCCGCGGTTTGGAGAGTGTAGCTAGACAAGGATGGCCTGGAAACCTTTGAACAAGGCTGGAGAATCTAGAACAAGGTTGGAGAACCACAAGCTTGCAAGACCCGAGCACCACAAGCTCACAAACCTTCACTTCCTTGCGGTTTTGGGCTTGGCCTATGCTAGAGTTGTAGTTGTTCTTCGAATATGGTTGGGATTAGAGAGAAAATTGTGAGTGTGTGTGTTTCTGGTGGAGAAAGGATCCGAGAGTGAGAGGGAGAGATGAGAGGAGTGTGAAGTGAGATTGGATGGGGATGCATGTAATGGTAGTGGTGGAAGTGGTGGTGGTGTAGAAGAGAGGGGAGTGGTGGAGAGAGGGGCGGCCGAGTTTTGGAGTTTTGTGGGGTGTTTTGATTTAAAATTTAAATGGTAATATTATTATGTAGTATTGGTTTGTAGTGTAGTGTAGTATTTTAGATGGTATTATTTAGTTAGTTGTTAAGTATTTTGCATGGGTATGCATGCATTAATTCGAAAATTTGAGTTCATGCACACGTCTTAGTTGTTTCAACTATGATTTAATTATAGCATGGGTGACTAATTAACTTTTCCAGGACACTAAGAGTTCCGTAGCTAATGCTTGATCTAGATAAATCATCTCAAAACGACACATAAAATAACAAAAATAGCTTGATCTAGATAAATCATCTCAAAACGACACATAAAATAACAAAAATGGTAACAACAATCAGGAATAATAATGATGTTAATAGTAATATTGGTATTGATATAACATTAATATTAATTGTAAGGGGTAATGATGCAGGTTGATAAGGTTAGAATTATGACCTAGAGGTCAGTTGTTATATTCTCCCACCGTTTAGGAAATTTCGTCCCGAAATTTTAGCTTCGATTAGACTCGAAACGGGTGGGTTTGAAGAGGTGCGGATAACTCTTTCTCATTTCATTTTCTCGCTACCAAGTGAATTCAAGTCCTCGCCTAGAACTCCATCTTACCTTGTTTTTAGGTATGCAACTTCATTTGAGTTTCATGACCAATCGATCAGTGATCTCTATGGGTTCTTCCACGAAGTTCAATTTATCGGTTATCCTAACTTCCTTCAATGGTATCTCCTAGGTCTTGTCTGCCAGGCACTTTTTCAGGTTTGACACATGGAAGGTGTCATGTATGTAGCTTAATTTCTGAGGTAGCTTTAATTTATATGCCACTAGACCAATTCTTGCTAGTATCTCAATGGTCCAATGTATCTTGGGCTTAGCTTTCCTCTCTTTCCAAACCTCACAGTACCTTTGCATGGTGCCACTTTCAGCATTACCCTATCACCCACTTGAAACTCTAAAGGTTTTCATCTTCTGTCAGTGTATTTCTTTTGACGATCCTTGGCTGGTCTCAAACGCTCCTTAATTTTAAATATCTTGTCGGTGGTTTCCAACACGATGTCGGGTCCCATTACTTGGCTGTCACCAATCTCATTCCAGTTCAATGGTGATCGATATTTCCTACCATATAGGGCCTCATACGGAGCTGCCTTTATACTTGCGTGGTAACTATTGTTATAGGAGAACTCTACCAAAGGAAGATGATTGTCCCAATTCCCACCAAAGTCAATTACGCAAGCTCTTAGCATATCTTCTAGGGTTTGAATAGTCAGGTCGTAGTCTTTTCTAATCGGCAAGAAGTGAGCTGATTTAGTTAGCCAATCCACTATTACCCAAATGACATCATGACCTCTAAAAGTTGTGGGTAGCTTTGTGACGATATCCATTGTAACGTTATCCCACTTCCATTCTGAAATTTTGGGCTGCTGCAAACACTACGACACCCAATTCTAGATCATGCGTTGTGTAGTTCTTCTCATGATTGTTTAGTAGTCATGATGCATAAGCAATTACCTTGTTGCGCTACTTTAGCACGCATCCTAGTCCTTGACGCGAGGCGTCACAATAGACCACGAAATCCTCAATTCCTTCTGGGAGAGTGAGGATAGGTGCACTACATAGTTTCTCCTTGAGTGTTTCGAACGCTTCATTCTGCTCTCGATCTCACACAAAGGTTGTATTCTTCCTCGTCAGAGTAGTCAACGGTTGCACAATGCGCGAGAAGTCCTTGATAAACCTTCTGTAATATCCGTCCAATCCAAGGAATTGCCTTATCTCTGTAGGTGTCACAGGAATTTTCCAGTTCTTAATCGCCTTAATCTTAGAAGGGTCAACTTGAATCCCATTCTCATTTACCACATGCCCTAAAAATTGGATCTCTCGCATTCAAAATTCACATTTGGAGAACTTGGCATATAATTGTTCATTCTTGAGCAACTCAAGAATCAGTCTAAGGTCTTTCTCATGCTCTTCCTTACTACGGAAGTAGATCAGGATGTCGTCGATAAACACGATCACGAACTTGTCAAGATACGGGCGACATACATGGTGCATGAGATCCATAACGCCGCTGGTGCGTTAGTCAGTCAAAAAGGCATGCCTAGGTACTCATAATGTCCGTATCTCGTCCTGGAGGCCGTTTTAGGTATGTCTTCTTCTCTTATCTTCAGCTAATGATATCTCGATCTCAAATCTATTTTAGAAAAGTAACTAGCTCCCTGCAGTTGATCGAATAGGTCGTCAATCCTCGGGAGAGGGTAACAATTCTTTGTAGTCACCTTGTTCAGTTCCCGGTAATCAATGTACATTCGTAGGGTTCCATCCTTCTTCTTCACAAATAACACTGGTGCACCACATGGAGAAACACTCAGTCGAATAAATCCCTTGTCGAGTAGTTCCTGGATCTGTAGCATTAGTTCATTCATCTCGGGAGGGGCGAGTAGATATGGTGCCTTGGCTACTAGTGCAACACCAGGAAGTAGATCTATTTGGAATTCGACTTGTCGGTTCAGAGGGAGTCCCAGTAGATTTTCGAGAAACACTTAACCACTAGAATATCCTTAATTTTCTTCTCCTCTTTAGCCTTCATTACATAGATTATGAAAGCTAAGCATCCCTTCTTAAGGCTCTTGGTAGCTATCAGATGAGTTATCATGGGACATAGCGCGTCACTTCCTTCGCCACGAACCACTAGCACTTTCCCGTCGCTCAACGGTATTCTAAGCACGCGTTCATCACACACGAACTCGACTCTATGCTTAGCCAGCCAATCCATACCAACAACCACATCAAATCCTCCTAACTTAATAGGCATCAGGTTAATCTTAATTATGCTACCTTCTAGATTCATTAGACAGTCCTTGATTACTTCATTAGTTTCTATAATGTTACCGTCGGCTAATTCTACGGTGAATGGATCAGTCAGGATACACGCACTCAAGTCAATCAAAGACCTAAAAGCACTAGAGACAAAACTAGCAGTTGCTCCGGTATCAAAGAGAACGGTAGCAGGATGGTTGTTTATAAGGAACGTACCATTGACCAAATCAGCTTCCTTGCGAGCATCGGCTGGTTCCATCACAAATGCTCGTCCCTTAGGCTTGTTGGGTCTAGCCTCCTTATCTCTTCCCAGTTTAGGACACTTATTCCTAATGTGCCCTGGATCTCCACATTCATAGCATTGTTTACCCGGCGCATACGTACAATCCTTGATTAAATGACCTGGTCGTTTGCATCGGAAGCAGGGCATCGGGTTGCAATCCCCTTGATGATGCAGTTTGCACTTGTTGCAAAACGGGCTCGTACCCGAGTATAGCTTCCTTGTCCTTCCACCTTGGTCATCACGCCTCACCAAAGCTCTTCTTGTTTGACCCGCTACTACTGCCAATTGCTCTCTTCACATCGAACCATTTCCTTTTCTCACCCATCGGCTTCCTCTTCTCTTCAGTCCTAGTTTGATCAATCCACCCAGCCCTAACTAAATCATCAGTCAAACTGCCGGTGAAGTCAACCGCAACTTGTAAGGTTACAGGTCTGGAAGATCGAACCATTCCCCTGACTCTAGGATGTAGCCCCCAAATGAATCGTGCTACACCCTTAGATTCTGATGTGTCACCAGGTGTGGCACCAATCGAGATAGGGCTAAGAAACGGTTGATGTACTCGGTGTAATTAGAACCCTTCATCTCCAGGCTCAGCAATTCAGACTCTAGTTTCTCCAGTTGATTGATGGGGCAGTATTTGCTGGCTATAAATTCCCTTAACTCGGTCCAGCTCATTCGGTTAGCAGCATTCCTTCCCCGGGGCTGAATAATCATCTTCCACCATTCCAGAGCCGATCCCTTGAGTGACTGGGACGCGAACCTCACCATGTGGTCCATTTTACACTCACCGATGTCCAAGACAGCTTCCATTTCATCGATCCATCGGTACGTCTCTATTGCACCCTTTGTGCCATAGAAGTCTTTTGGCTTGCAAGCCATGAAAGTTTCGTAGGAGCATCCATTCTTCAGTACTTCAGCTTCCTCGCTATTGCCCTCATTGTTTCTGAATACGTCATCACCACCGGGGTTGCTCCGGCCTGCGTTGATCTGGGCTATAATGGTAGGAATAGCATTTGCAATCTGTTGTGCAGCAAGGTTGGCAATCCTTTCATCATTCCCCTAGTTTGCATTCTCTCCACGAGGGGTCCCTGGTGTAGTAGGGGTTTGGTTTTTGGTTTGTCTAGCCCCTTCACGGCGGCCTCTAGTAGTTCCTCTTCTTCCAATGTGGGTTCCTCCTAGTCGGCATTCTGATAGCATCACAAATAAATTTTTGTTTAGCATCTCATAATTGGTATCAAGTAGCCCATGCATCATTTACCTTAAACTATCGCGACCTAGAAAGAGGGAGTGTATCATACACACCACTAAATACCTCTAACAAGAAGATGTTTCATTAAAGTACCTTAAGACAATTCATCCAAATGGATACATATCAATATTGCCAACGTATAACATGACACATTGTAAATCAATATAAATAGTTTAGCAATGTTTTAGCATCAATTAAAATAGTTTCACGGAGAGATAGAATTAATAGTATCAGCAAGCATAATTGTCTCAGAGTTACACTTTTACAAGTTGGAAGGTAGCATCACCCCCATAATAATAATAATAATATCAGATAATAATAGAAATAGTTTCCTTCAACTGTCCATAAGACAGATAATCCCACATCCTCTCCAAGCCTTCACATCCACTTCTTCTTCAACCACCCTAGCCATCCCGAGTTCTTCTTCCTCTGCTCTTGCTCCAACCGCTGGACCCCGTGCGAAGCCATCATGGCCTGAAGCTGGGCAGACTGAGAGGCGCGAGTAGCGTGCTGGAGGGTCAGCTCGTGATGGCGAACGGTCTTCCGAATCGCATCCAGAGCAACATCGGGGGGACCTACGTTGCTCGCCCGAAAGCTAGAGTGGGAGTACCTGTCACCAGCTACACACTAGGGGCATCATACATGCTGTGCCTTGGTGGCATCCAGTGCTCGTCATGTGGGTGGTGGTGGAGTGGGTCAAATGACGGGGGTACAGGTGGCGGAATCCTAACAGGTGGTGGAGGAGTAGGTGGCATCCTAAAGGAGACTGAGGGATCTGGCCTTGCACTCTTGCGTGGACGGGTGATCACACGTGCACCCTTATCCCCGATAGGTGGGATAGGTGAGTGGGTAGGAGCTGCTACATGAGGTGAATGGGAGCGCGTCCGGCTCCTGGAGGAGGATGTCGAGGAAGAGTCTTCTGACGGCTCGGTGTCGTCGGATGTGACGGATATCCATCCCGAATGTCCGCATCTCCTCATATACCCGCACTCCGATCGCGGTGTCGCCTTCTTGAGGCTCCCAGATGGTGCAGTCCCGTCAATGGGGTATGCCGGTGCCTTACCCTTGTCAGCCATAGTCCTGCTATCCTGCAAGAAATATCATGAGTAATTTGGTTTCTCATAGCTCATGATTGTAATAATAATAGTACTTATGGTAGTGATGGTAATAGTATCAGATATCCCAATAGTGTCAATAACCAGAGGTATCCGTAAGTAATAGTATCAGATATCAGTAGCTTCTTCAAATAGCAACAAATATAGTAGTTAACACTTAGGAAAAACTTTTAGACCACTACAAAAGAAATTTTAGAAATCATATGTTTCAAAAAGAACCAGTCCACTCATTACCTAATGGTCCATGCTGGAACTTGCGCGTCCCGTAAATTCATGATTACGTTGATCAAGTGTAATCATCAATTTACCCAACCCGATCATCCTAACACTTTCCCACAAGGACGATCCTAAGGTATCAGGGTTGTAGCCTAGGGTCTACTATGGTATTCCTGACTTCTCTACAACCTTTGGCTCTGATACCAATCTGTCACACCCCGGGCCCAGTAGGGTGGGACGTCACAGACTAGCAATACGTATGGCAGCAGAAACAAACCATCATAAGAGCACAAAAGGAGAGAACATCACATGGCATTAATATTTAAAGGAAACCAGGGCTAGAAACAGATCTAGCCCCCAAATGAAATTGTAGATCCAACATAAGGACAAATTGTATTCATCAACAATACTTATAAATTGTTCAAAATGTTTTCAAAATCAGACAAGCCAATGCCATGGTCAAGGTGCTAGGTCAAGGTCTTTAACAATAGCTAGAGTCCCTTCATGGATTACCTGAAACATGCTCAAAAAGAAATTGTGTCAACAAAAAAGTTGGTGAATTCAAGTGCTTAAAGTTTAAAAACATTAATTAGAATCCACATTTGATTTAAAAGAATCAAGATTCACAGTTGTGGGGGATCACAATCAACCCTGCACTCAGTCTCGGCTAGCCTCTTCAAAAGTTATGTTTTACCGGTTAATCCCGAAGGAAGAACTAAGCCTCAAAATAGTGGACCATACCTGCCTGATGGTTCATCTAGTATCTTATAAAAACTTGTCACATGCCACAAACGACCCTGCAGGATCTCAGTGTGGTACTCTTCCCGTTCATCACTGAAGGCACTGTGTGTGGGGGATTCCCCAAGTAGATCTACCTATATAAAACAAGCGGTTCACACAAGAATTAATGATCGTGATACAAATACAAGCAGGTTCTAGCATTAACCCCAACATTCAAGCATCATACAATATCTCATAAATAGGTTTCAATTCAAGTATAGCATGTTTCATCCCAAAAACAGTAGTAAAAAGGGAACACTAGAACTCACCTTAAATTTCAAGCAAAAGGGTTCTTCGTGTGCCGGGAGAAGTCTCAAGTCTAGCACCCTACCATTTAGATTTAAGTGTTAAGCCACTAATTCTAGGGTTATGGAGATGCACTAGGTGTGTCATGAGGTTAATGTCTTAATAGCTTTTGATTTGCTAAGTCTTTATATAAAAAGTGCCTTTTATAGAAAGTTAGGGTTTCTTAGGAAAGAATACATGATTCACCATGTTAAATTACCTATATAAGTTATTTTGAGTCTTTTAAGTGATTCTTGGTCCAAGGGGGTCGGTTAATTAAAGTTTAGGAAAATTTACAGTTTAGTACTCCAAGTTTCCAAAATTTAAACTTTCTACCCCAAAGTTTTATTTCTTGCATTTAATGACTTTTATGGCCAAATATTAGTTTCTTAAATTTAGGTATCTGATTTTAAGTAATTTTATACCAAAATTTCAGAATTTAGTTCCGGGTTATATATATTTTTATGTCTTTCGTTACCGTTTACGGAAAAACCGAAGGTTTTTAACGGTTAAGTGTTGATTTCCATATTTAGTCTTAGATCCATTAAATAATATTTTAATGAATTTTAATAAGTTTTTAATCAGTTAAAGATGTATTTCAAGTTCCTTTTAGGTGAAAGTCTACATTTTATGTTTAACCCGTTAAAACGCGTTTTTACCCGTAAATGACCGTTTAAAAGCTTGTTTTACCAATTCTTATCATATTTGAAAATATTATACACTTATCTTACTGAAATTACATGGTTTTCATAGGTGTTTATTTTAATACCATTAATTCTAGGATTTTTCCTCAAAACGTTGCTCGGTTATTACCCGTTTTTAGTTAAATTCCTTTTTACTTGTCCTTTGACCATTTAATCAACAAATCTGGTCCAAATACTTTGTTAAACTTTAGAACCTGGAATACTTTTTAATATGGTTAAAATCCATGTTTTCTTATTTTAAGTCGTTTTTCCACATTTCGGGTCCCCGAATATGTCCAAATTACTTATAAATCTATGACATTAACATTTTCAGCCATTAACATCTCATCATACACCCAAAATCATCCAAAACCTACTGAAATATCATGTCTAACTCACGAATTCATTAAACAACCTATGAACAAGATGGAAACTTAGAGATTACACCATTTTCATCCATTACACATGTGTAAAACATTATAACTTGTGTTTATATATTACCCAAATCCTTTTTAATTTTTAAATCAGGTTATTAGAAGGTTATAAAACCCATTTTGAGCAGGTTACATGTTAGCTTCGAAAGATTACAAGTTGTGCAAGTTGGATGGTGTAAATACACCCAAAAAGAGGGTTTTCTAGGTGTAAATCGGGTTACACCTATAGAATGACTTATATAGCTAGTGTGATACCTTCAAGAACGTGAAAAGCTCTTTATGAAAAAGGTTATAGCAGCAAGTTTCTGTTAGATACAAGAATGGTAAAATGTTTGAGTGAAAAATGTAGAAAACACATAAAATAACCAAACCGGGTGACATGAAGCTTACACTAGGTGTAGCCCGCGGTTTGGAGAGTGTATCTAGACAAGGAAGGCCTAGAAACCTTTGAACAAGGCTGGAGAATCTCGAGCAAGGCTAGAGAACCACGAGCTTGCAAGACCTGAGCACCACAAGCTCACAAACCTTCACTTCCTCGCGGTTTTGGGCTTGGCCGATGCTAGAGTTGTAGTTGTTCTTCGAATATGGCTGGGATTAGAGAGAAAACCGTGAGTGAGTGTGTGTGTTTCTGGTGGAGAAAGGATCCGAGAGTGAGAGGGAGAGATGAGATGAGTGTGAAGTGAGATTGGATGGGGATGCATGTAATGGTAGTGGTGGAAGTGGTGGTGTTGTAGAAGAGAGGGGAGTGGTGGAGAGAGGGGCGGTCGACTTTTGGAGTTTTGTGGGGCGTTTTGATTTAAAATTTAAATGGTAATATTATTATGTAGTATTGTTTTGTAGTGTAGTGTAGTATTTTAGATGATATTATTTAGTTAGTTGTTAAGTATTTTGCATGGGTATGCATGCATTAATCCGAAAATTTGAGTTCATGCACACGTATTAATTGTTTCAACTATGATTTAATTAGCATGGGTGCCTGCAGGACCGATGAAGGGTGGTCACTTACAACACAACAACACAAAGAGGAGATTAACCAAACTTAATCAAACAGTAAACTGGATTAACCACAAGTATGATACTAAGAACACAAGTAATAAGTAAGAGACAGAACAAGAGAACACAAGATATTGGGTTTCAAGGATGCAGTATACTGCTTTCTCAAGTTCTATTACAAGTGTTACAAAGCATAAAGAAAGATACAAGAACATGGAATACTTATACTACAACCTACAGCCGGCTATACTTTGAAAGCCAGCTGGATACAATTGACTAGACACAAACAAAATCAATTGTAGAATCAAAAGGCATATCTACCTTTTGACTTGTGACTATGACATGTCATAGCTCACATCCTAATATATTACAAAAAGTATAAAGTACACAAAGTAGAAAGCATGGACTAAAGACCTCAATGTATAGTTACCAAAAGCATGGACCTTTCACCAACTCATAAAAGTTGGTGACTTTACAAAGTTGCAGTGGAAAGGTGGTCCAGCTTTATGGTAAAGTACATCAGATAAAGGCATATCTCTAACAGTCTTCAGAAGAAATCTGTCTTCACTATTTGGCTTCGGAAGACTTTGTCTTTGAAGCTTCAGAAGACTTCGCTTTTGGCTTCAGAAGATATTGGTCTTGGCTTCGGAAGATTTTACACTTAGAATATTTCTAGTGCATGGTGTAAAACTTCCGAAGCATTTCTACTTCAATTCTTTAGTGCATGCTTGCAGAGAGACTTTGGATGTTTTGGCTGCATCAGACTTATAGGAATCCTTACAAACTCCCCCTAGGCTGATGCTACTAAAACATTTAGAAGATCTTCAGATATTTGTAGTCTTCAGCACAATGATGACCATACCCTTCTTCATTAGATGGTTAGGATCATTCAGACTCTCATAATATCTTCTCATCTCAAAGAGATCATGCAGAGGTAAGTTGATTATGTCTTGCCATATATAGACATTCTCAACACCTTGATCTCTGATCACATGCCATCTCTCTGTATTAGTAGTGAAGGTCTAGGATAAGATGGGTGTCTCAGCTACAAGAGGAGCCACTTGAATTGGAGTTGATTAGGCTGCCTCTTCATGCACTTCCTCAGGTTGATCTGACTCAGCCTGAGGTGTAGAGGTAGATGATTCAGGCTTCTTCTTCTTAGACTTTGTTTAGAAGCCATCCTCTTCTTCCTCTTAGAGGACTTTAACTGAGAATACTGGTCTGCAGCACCTTGTTGATCATCCTTGTCTTTCTCAGTTGGGTGTTCCTCCCTCACAGGTTCAGAAGGAGAGGGAGTTTGACCCTGCTGTGGATCACAAGATGAAGCTTGTTGAGGCTCAGTAGGAGGTCCTGGTTGTGTTATCTCAGGTTGTTCAACCTTAACCTCCACTTCAGGTGGGATTTGACTTGGAGGAGAGTATAAGTCAATCAGCTCTCTACTCTTAATCTTCTGCTTGATTACCCTGATATGCTCATCCATTGTGGATAGAGACATAGGGCCAAGTCTCCTTCCGGAGAATCCATACAGCTTCAAGAAGCTCATCATCCTTTGTCTGTTAGCAGACTTCTTCATACTCTTTTGGATAATGGCTCTTGACTTTGCAGCCTTTTCCCTCATATTTCTCTTTGTAGCTTTTTGTTCTTTGAGCACTTGAAGTTCAAGCTGTTTGAGATACTCAAACTCAATGTACTCAAAGGACAAGGGAAGAAGTGCAGATGCCTGGTAGAGACCTGTGGCACTCAGGTAGTTGATCATGTTTTGTCTGTTTGTTTCTTTGTCTACCTGAGGTTCTTATGTAGATGCCATAGTCTCTTGCACAGGGCTTTTTTGAACTAGGGAGAGAGTAGGAGCATGCTTGTATAGTCTTTTCTGTCTCTTCTCCTCTTTGAATTGGAGAAGTAACCTTGCATCCTCTTTTTCTTTCATCTCTCTTGACACTTCCATGTCAGCCAGTTCATTTATTTGCTCTAAGGGGAGAGATATAATCTCATCTATGTCATTGTTCCTTGTCTACAGGTAAGTAATCCTGACTGCCCTCAACTCATCATCTTGAGTGTTTGGTCTGGGGGCAGCCCTGATTGCAGCTTGCATAAAACCTGAAGACCCAGAGGAACTTTCTCCACTTAGCTTCCTCTTCCTCTCTCTCTCCTCCTCCAATGACATTACCTGATTGCCTTTGTCTTCTTCTTAGGCTGAATTCTTCAGTAATTCTGTCTTGAATTCTGAGTGCTAACCTGTCAGCTTGTCTTGATTTGCTTGGATTGACAAGTGGCATGTTGACCAGATCAAGACCTTCATAGTAGTTCAAGGGTTGAAAATGAAATACTTCTTGTTGCCCTTGAACTCTGTGAAGAATAAGGGCTCTTCTATCAGCATCATACCTCCACCTAATAATGTAGTTTGAAGTTCCTTGAGGTGGGGATGACATAGCCCTTGGAATACCTTCCTCAAAGAGACTCCTGATGATAGAGTCTATAGAGTCCACATTAATGTGAACTTGAGGAAGTTGCTGAGTATGCACAATTGCAAGTGAGGATGGTGAGTCCTCAATGTCCATACTCTCTGAAGAACTCTCAGGTTCTGTGTCTGTAATGACTTCCTCCCCTTTTTTGGTAGCATCACCCTCTTGCATAGGTGAGCTAGAGGTTAGGTCAACCACATTCACAGGTTCTTGTGTTCCTGGTTGAGCTCTTCTTAAAGGTCTCCCAACTAGTTTTTCCCTGAGATAAGATATCTCAAGTTGCTGATCATTGACCCTATTGTGAAGGGTAGTCACCTGAGATTCAAGGTGACTAACCTTAGAGAGTAAATAGGAGCATATTTTTGACAGTTTTTGAACTTTTAGTCTCAGATTCCCCTCTTTTTCATCAAAAGAATCATTAGGGGATGAGATGATTGGACCAAAGTCCTCTCTCTCACCATCAGCTTCAGATTCTTGGTTGCTGGATTTCCTCTGCTCATTGACATTCTCAGTTGAGATGTCAATGGAATGAGTTGCCATGGTTGAGGTCTTAATAATGTAATCACTTGCAAAAGTAAGAGCCTTGTCCATATGGATATCCTGAACAGGTTTAGAAGTATCCACCTCAGTTGTGGATGACTGATGTGGGCTAGACTGAGGAGATTCAGGAGTACTCATCTCTTTTTGAGTAGGGGAGGAGAAGAGAGACTCATGGTACTCACTAAAACCTAAGTCTTCATCAGTATAGAATGAAAGGCTGGGGATGGTAATTTTCCCCGGAAGGTTGTTCACTTGAGTGTTGAGACTCAGAGTGAAGGCTTAAGGCAGTTGGGCTTATGAGCTCATCAGGGTGAGCATGAGGAACCTCAGCCCTGATTGTTGAAGAGATGGGAGTGGTTTGCTCCTCAGGGGAAGTGGGAGCTCTAGTGTCCACTTCCTCTTGTATTGGTGAGTATATGGGGACCTGCACAGACTCAATAGCTTAAGCAGGGGTTCGTTTGGATTATCTTTGGTAGGTGAGGGTTACTTGTGGCCTTTTTGGTGGTAGAGAGGTATAAGGTGTGGGTTCAACACTAGCTTGTGTTGCTAGGTTGTCACCTTGAGCAATGAGCTCTAAGATTTTGGGGACAAGGGCTGTTTCTACCGCGAGAAGCCTACAGTTGGCTTCTTCATGATTTTAAAGATGTCGGGCTTCATCTATCCCAATTTAAGAATATTATCTGTTTCCCTCAACTGTGAGCCCAGTTCACAGTTGAGAATGTGTTGAACATATGTGGGAAACATATAATACTCTAAGGAGTCCAAGTTAGCAAGCAAATTTGTATAGACAAATTGAGAGTACCTAAACTTGGCCCCTTGAACCATTCCATGCAGTATGAAGGAGAGATCCTCAGGAATCTGGTCCCACCCTCCATGCTTGTTTGACAAGCTGTGGATAACCACATGGAGTAGGTATTTCCACTAGGATGAGACCTTCCCTTTCTTGAAGGTCTTTACAGAGAAATCTCCCTCATAGCTCATCTGCTCAAAGGAATGATTGACAGCTTCCTTTGGGAAGGACACCTCACCTTCTTCATCATCCAGCTGCATGTGAGTGTTGATGATTGCCGGAGTGATGAAGATTGTCCTCCCTTGCACTGTGGCAGACAGTGCCATCTCCCCATCCATGATGACCTCTTGGCAGGTCTTCTAAAATTCAAGCAGATGATCCTCATAGAGAATAGGATAAATTGTTAGGGAGGTGAAGTAATTTGATAAAGATAAGAAACGGCAAATCTCTGAGAAACTATCATCTTTCTCAGAGCTTAACAGAGCAACTTGATTGTGTTGCGTGTGAAGTTGCATGGAGAAATCTGGGTTGTTTCGGCGGTTAAGGTTGGGCATTGTAGAAGCTTAAGGATGAAGAAAGATGAAAAGCAAAGGCGGTTTGGGAATTAGGTTTGAGGAATAGTAGAATTGAAGAAGATAGTGAGGGAGAGGGGGAACCGTTGGGTATTTATGTGGAAAAGATTTGAACCGAAGTTAATGAAAGAGGATAAACTTTTAAATCCGAATGTCGGTCCCACCTCTGAAAAAGTAGTTTACTTTTTCTCAAAAAGTAGTTTTCCTGGAATTCGAAAAGTTTCTGAAGGTAAATTATTCTCGGAAGTTTTAATGAAAAAGCTTCCGAAGCTAAAATGCTTTCGGAAGAATTTCCTGAGAGTTTTGAAAATTTTGCTTCGGAAGAGAAATAAAAACTTGAATGCTTTGTATATTAAACAACAAAGCTTCCGAGAGTCAATTTTGCTTCGGAAGAAAATAGTCCTTGAAAACAAATAAATGTCTGAGACAAGTATTTAAGCTTCGGAAGATAGATTGAAACCTCTTCCGAAGGTAAAATTTCTTAGTCAGTTATTTGTTTTGAAGACATGTTTTTCTTCTGAAGATAAAAATAAATCTTCTGAAGGATCATAAAATTTTCAAGAATCTAAGGAAAATCTTCAAAAAGGATTTTTTATCCAAAGAAAACATGAGCTTATGAAAGTGATGAACTAGACAACCTAGGACATACATATTTTAAGAAATAATTAGAATTAGTTAAGAAAAATCTACTCAAGGTTAATCATCCCAGTAGCTGATATTAGATATTTAAATCTCTGTTCATCAAAAATTTTTGTAAACATATCAGCATATTGTTCATCCGTATGAAATTTGACTAGTTTAATCAATCCCTTTTCATAGTTATCTCTTATTAAGTGATACCTAATACTGATGTGTTTGGTCCTTGAGTGCTGCACAGGATTCTCTGTGATAGAGATAGCACTATTGTTGTCTATGTGAATGGGAGTCTCCTTGAAGTTAAATCCATAGTCCAGCATCTGATTTTGAATCCAAAGCACTTGAGCACAGCAACATACATCAGCAATGTATTCAGCCTCAGCAGTTGATGCAGACACACAAGATTGTTTCTTGCATTGCCATGAGACAACCCTTCCACCAAGGAATTGACATCCCCCAGATGTAGACTTTGTAGTCATATTGCAACCACCATAATCACTATCTGTATAAGCATATAGATTGAAGTCAGGATTCTTTGGATACCATAAACCAAGTGTTGAAGCACCTTTGAGGTATCTTAAAATTCTCTTGATAGTGATGAGGTGAGACATCTTAGGATTGGCTTGATATATTGCACAAATGCATGTAGCAAACATGATATCAGGCCTGCTAGCAGTAAGATACATAAGAGACCCAATCATATCTTTGTATAAGTGTTCATCTACACACTCCCCCTCAAGATCAGGTCCAAGAAAGTGGTTTCTGGCTATGGGTGTCTTAGCAATCTTATAATCAGTCATGTTGAACCTCTTGAGTATGTCCTAAACATACTTTGACTGACTTATGACGATACCATCTTCAACTTGCTTCACTTGAATTCCCAGAAAGAAATTGAGTTCACCCATTGCACTCATTTCAAATCTGTCTTGCATCAGCTTCTCAAAGTCTTTGTAGAGCTTTGGATTAGTTGAACCAAAGATGATGTCATCCACATACACTTGAACCAACAATATGTCATTTCCCTGTCCTTTGATGAAGAGAGTTCCATCTATAGTACCTCTCATGTATCCATGTTTGCAAAGATACTTATACAATGTCTCATACCACTTCCTGGGTGCCTGATGTAACCCATAAAGAGCTTTGTCAAGCTTGCAGACATAATCAGGATGATCAGGGTCTACAAAACCAGATGGCTGTTTGACATACACCTCTTCATCAATCACTCCATACAGAAAAGCACACTTCACATCAAGCTGAAAGACCTTAAAGTTCTTGGATGCAGCAAATGCCAGGAATATCCTAACAGCTTCTAATCTTGCTACTGGAGCAAAGACATCAGTGTAGTCAATCCCTTTTCTTGTGTGTATCCTTGAACAACTAGTCTAGCCTTGTTCTTGATGATAATGCCTCTATCATCCTTCTTATTCCTAAACACCCATTTGGTTCCAATGGTAGTCTTCTCATGAGGAAGAGGACAAAGGTTCCAAACTTTTTTCCTTTTGAATTGAAGCAACTCTTGTTGCATAGCTTCAACCCAACTTCCATCCCTTAGAGCCTCATCAACTTTCTTTGGCTCTATCTGGGATAAGAAACAAGAGTGAAGACAAATATTTGCTTCATGGGTTTGTCCTCTTGTTCTTATCCCTGAGACAACATCTCCAATGATGTTTGTGGTAGGGTGAGACTTGTTGATCCTAAGCTGAGGGATCATAACAAGTTGCTGAGAAAGATCTAAATTTGAGAAATTTAGATCTGGCATAGATGTTTCACCCTCCACATCACCACACTTATCAACATTGACTTGATCCAATAAGTGTGTGACATAATTGATGTTGTCATCTATGGTGTGGTTATTAGCATCAAGGAATTCTTGATCACTTTTACCACCACCATTGTTGTCTTCCACAATTGAGGTATCTTTATCTGGTTGTGGAGCCTCTGAGCTGGAATTTGAAGGCACCCCAGATGTATCAGCTGAGTTTGTCATTGTAGTGCTGATAGAAACCTCATTTGTTGAAGTAGTTCCAACTGTAGCTGAAGATGTATGAGTTGAAGGTCTTCTTAGCTCAAATCTTGGATCAGGATCACCTGTATTTACATTTTCTGCAGATCCTGAAACATTCTCACAATATTTGTTAAAACAGTTTGTAACTAACTCAAGATCAAATAGACAATCAGGACCAGAACCAGCCACACAGGGTGTGTGTTCATTGAAAGTCACATTGGCTGACTCCTCAACAATTCTAGTTCTGAGATTGTATACTCTATAAGCCTTAGCCTGGGAAGAGTATTTAATGAAGTGTCCATCATCTGATTTCTCAGCAAATTTGGCAATTGGATCTTTGGTATTCAAGATGGTGCAAGGACATCCAAATGACTTGAAAAATCCAATGAAAGGTTTTCTCTTGTGCCAAAGTTCATAAGGAGTCTTACCATGTGTCTTAACTACTAAAACTCTGTTTTGCACATAGCAAGCAGTGTTTACTGCCTCTGCCCAGAAGGTGATGGGTAGTTTAGAGTCAGACAACATAGTTCTTGCAGCTTCAATTAGTGTCATGTTTCTCCTCTCAGCAACACCATTTTGTTGAGGAGTCCTGGGAGCACTATATTGTCTTGTGATACCTTTTTCATCACAAAATGTATCAAGGGTTTGATTCTTGAATTCAGTCCCTTGATCATATCTTATGGTTTTGACCTTGTGATCACTTTGATTCTCAATTTTTAAGATGAAATTCTTCAGAATCTCAGGGGTCTCATCCTTAGTTCTAAGAAAGAAAACCCAAGTGAATCTTGTAAAATCATCTGTGATCACCAAACAATTAGAGGTCCTTCCTAGACTCATTACACTGGTAGGGGAGTAGTGATAGAGTTCCTTTCCTTAGGCATGTGAGATACCTTATGCTGCTTCCCTTTCAGGCATGCAACACAATGATCATCACTTGTAAACTCTTTCTTTGGCATTCCAGTTACCATATCATAATTAGTTTATTCATGTTCTTAAAGTTTACATGGCACATTCTTTTATGCCATAGGAAAGACTCATCACTATTGGCTTTAGACAGAAAGCATGAAACTTCTCTAGAGGGAGATGTTTCTTGCAAGTCCATCTTGTACATGTTCCCTTTTCTGGGGGCTCTAAGCAGGATGTGCTCATGAGGAATGACCACTCCAGGCTTGAGAACAGTGCACTTATGCTCAGTAAAGAGCATGTTATGACTCTGATCACAAAATTGGGATACACTCAGAAGATTGTACCCAAGCTCCTTGACAAAGTTTACCTTTTTCAATGCTGAGCTTACAATTTGTTACCTTGCCCCTTCCAGAAATGTAACCACCTTCATCTCCTCCAAAAGCAACTGGTCCTACATCAATCCTCTCAAAGTTATGGAGTAGTGACCTATTGACTGTCATGTGCCTGGAACAGCCACTATCAAGGATCCGGACATTCTTGTTTGTCTTGAGTTGTTCCTGCACAAAGAAATGATTAGTTACATTTGGAAACCCAAGCCTTATTTGTCTTGGGCTCACTAAGTATAATAGAAGGTAATGCAACAGTAATAGATCCTATGGTTGTGCTAGGAAGATCTTGAGTTGTTGTTGATGGAAAATTTTCAGTCACTTGGTCTTTCTTAAACTTCCACACCACCTTTGGAGTCTTGGACTTGACCTTCAAAACTTCGGAAGCTTTTGGGACTTCGGAAGTTTTGATGACTGAACCTTCGGAAGATTCTGCAGTCACTACAGCAGACTTCAGTGCTTCGGAAGAATTCCTTTCTTCCGAGACCAACTTCTCTTCCGAAGGTAATTTTCCATTTGCCTTCTTCTTAGATTTGGAGCTTCCGAAGGAAACAGATTTTCCTTCTGAAGCTTGAATCTTCTTGGAACTCTTTGAAGTCTTTGTCTTGGTCATATGGATAGTACTTTTAGGATTGTATGGACAATCCTTAGCAATGTGAGAGGTACTTTCACACATGACACACAACATTTTTTTTCACTAGAGTCTTCTTATGAGAACAAGACTGTCTTTGGTCACATCCCTTCTCCACCTTCATCTTTGCAAATGTTGAGACAGTCCTTATGGGCTGGGAACTCTTCTTGGAGTTTGATGGTCCAGGCTGTGCAGCAGTGGTACACAACAGATCAGTCTTCTTCATGATACTGAGATGATTTGAACAAGAACCATAACTCTTAGCTGAAGAGTTTTGGTTGATGTCTTCAGTCTTTACTACTTCAAACCCTGCAGAGATAAAAACTTGTTTCTGCTTAGAGTCAACAGTAGCCTTCATCTCTTAAGATTTTCTTGCTTTTCTTTTGCTCTTCCTGATCAAGTTCTTTCTCATTGACTTGGTCATCACAGTAATCTTCTTCTCCTCAGAAGGATAGTGGCCCTCTTAGAATCCTCCTCTTCACTCTTCTCAGAGGAATTCTTCACTATCTCTTCTTCATCCTCTTCACTTATAGGATCTATGAGAGGAAGCTCATCTTCACAAGTTCCACACCTAGGAGATCTTACAGACAAGATTATGTGTGGAGGAGCTATCTTATTTGATCCCAGTCCCTGCCTATTTTGATAAGACACCTTGTTATGCAGGGATGAGGATATTATGTTCTTGAAGGTCTCCTCTTCAAGAACACTCTTTTCTGCCCTGGCTTTGCTGATCACAAGCTCAGCCTGGCACTCAGTCAGCTTGGTTATGAGATCTTTGATTTGAGTCCTAAAATATGTATGCTCATGTTTTAGAACTGAAATGGTTTTCTCTAAGTCCTCTATCTTTAGTTTATAATCATTTTTAGACTTTCTAAAATCAGATTTTAAAATGTTTAAGGACTCAAGATCAGATCTCATCTCCAGGTTATAGGACCTATATCTATTAACTTTAGCAATGCATTCAGGAGTACAGAGATGTTCCAATACCTTGGCTTCATCATGATCTGCCATTAGTGCTTGGTTTGGAGAAGCATCTTCCACCTGAAAGCTCTAGTCAAAGCCTCCTTCTTCAACAGCAACAACAGCTTGTTGCTTTGGCTTCTCATTCTGGGGAGCTTTATCAGTGTAGTTTGGTCTGGTTTGTGCTTGGCCACCATTAGTTCTGGGTGCCTTACACTCTCTGGCAAAGTGGCCCATTAAGTTACAGTTGTAACACTTGACTTTGCCTTTGTCCAAGCCAAACTTTCCACTGGTTGCATTGCTTGGAAACTTCCTTCCAGTTCTCTTGTAGAACTTCTTGGCTCTGTTAGTGAGAAGAGACATCTGCTAGACTATTTCCATGTATTCCAAATCATCTGGATGGATACAATCCAGTTCTTCAAGAGTGAAAAGAGAGTTGCCACAACTTTCATCAGTAGACACAAAAGCTTGAGAAGAGCTTGTATCTTGGAATGGGCTTCCTTGAGTGTAGTTCTCCCTGGGTGTCTCTGGGAAGGTGATGAAAGGACTCTTTGGTGAATTGTCAGGGTAGCATATGAGATGATGTTGGGGTTCTATGCTATCCCTTTCAACCACGTGCAGGGCTGAACCCAATTGATTGTTGGAGTTGCCAGATGAACCTTGCATGTTCATCTCCATCTGGTAGCCACTGAGAATCCCATATAACTCTGTCAGAGTAAGAGTTTTGAGATTTTCAGTCCTCTTGATCACCACACAATAGTGTGTCCATTTGCCTAGGAAGTGAGGACATGAACTTCCTTACAATGTCTCTATTCTCAAGAGGAACTCCTCCATCCACAAGGGTATCCACTATCTCAACATACCTGAAGTATTGCTGAGTCATGGTTTCACCTGTTTTGATAGTGAAGTTTTTAAACTGCTGCTTCAGGAGATCCTTCTTGTTCTCCTTGGCTTCAGAGGAGCCTTCATACATCAGTTTTAGTGCATCCCTTAGCTGTTTTGCACTTCTTGAAACCTCTGTACACAGAGTTTGGAAGGGCAGATTGAAGGGCTGTCATGGCTTTTCTGTCAATCTCTACCCTCTTGCTATCTTCATCAGAGTACTTAGCCACATCTTTGGGGATCATACCAGCACCAATAGCAGAAGGAGTGCTGGGTATGAAAGGTCCATTTTCAACAGACTCCCATATTCTTGAGTCTAGAGACCTGATCAAACCTTCCATTCTCATGCACCAGGTATCGAAGTCATCAAGAGTGATCAGTTGATTTGTTTATGGTTCCAGTTTTCATATCAGTCTTGGAAATGGCTACCATTTGAAAAGTTTAGTATTTGTGTGTGAGAGGGATCTTTAGATGGTGAGATCTTATATCAAGAGCCTGAAATGCTCTGATACCAATTGCAGGACCGGTGAAGGGTGGTCACTTACAACACAACAACACAAAGAAGAGATTAACCAAACTTAATCAAACAGTAAACTGGATTAACCACAAGTATGATACTAAGAACACAAGTAATAAGTAAGAGACAGAACAAGAGAACACAAGATATTTTGTTTCAAGGATGCAGTATATTGCTTTCTCAAGTTCTATTACAAGTGTTACAAAGCATAAAGAAAGATACAAGAACATGGAATAGTTATACTACAACCTATAGCCGGCTATACTTTGAAAGCCAGCTGGATACAATTGACTAGACACAAACAAAATCAATTGTAGAATTGTAACTCCAGGATAATCAAACTTGAATCAAATCATGAAGAATTAGATCAAAATAATGATAATCACAATAAAACCCCTTTGATCTCTATTGATTGCTAATAATATTGTTTACAAGTAAATCCCTCAATCAATTGGTCATGCAACCATTAACCAATACTAATGACAATTAACCTATTTATAGTCTAGACTAATATTCACTAATTGCACTTAACCCCCTAGACTTAGGCTAATTAATACAAAATTACATATTAAGCATAAAAATGACTAAAAATAAGATAAAATATATTTTGTTCACACAAAATATATTTATTACAATATAACTCCTAGTCATCTAAATCTTCAACGTCTTGTCTCGGTTCGTCGTCTCGAACGTGTCAGGTTTGACTTTTGTTGACTTTGACCGTGACGTTGACTTTTGTTGACTTTCACTGTGTTGATAATATAGACTATCTTTTCCAGCTCCAACAATACTCCCCCTTAGTCTATCATTATCAACGTTTTCAAACGAATTCAGCACCGAAAAGTCAACATTAGAAAGATCTTCAAATTGAAGCTTTCTGAATCTGATGAGAAAAATTATTCATCTCATAAGCTCCCCCTATTTATATGCTCCCCTTTTTTAGTGCAACCTTTGAGAAGATATTAGAACAGCTTTCCCCAATCTCTAATCTTGAGTGCTTCAGAAGATGTAGGAGGAGGATTTCTAGCTCGGTATCTTCTGCAAACTTGAGGAACAGGTTCTCTGATCAGGTACACTGCTCAACTGATGATCGGCCATCACTTAAAGCAAAAATCTGAAACACATTCACAAACACAATCTCGACATTTCTAATTAGATCATTTCATGTTAACAAAATAAACCCGTGTTTATCTATGTGTGAAAACAAGCGAACCCGTCTGTGAAATGCATGAAAAATGATAAAATTGAAACAACATAATATGGAAGACCTAAGAGAAATTAAAATGAAATTTTATTATAATTTTTTTATATTATATACATTTATTATTAACATTTTTTTTATCTATTATTTTTTTTTGTTTTTTTTTTGTTTTTTTTAACAATCAAAAACCGAGAACTGAATCGATCATGAGATCACATCCTCAAGATATTCTTAGCACAAAGATGAATTTAATCATCGACAAGCAATGAGATCACACTGATAACTGAATCTAATCACAGTCTTTGAATGATTTTGAAATTCTTAAACAGACCAATAACGATTGCTGATATATTTTTCACTTAAACTCATACCCTATCTTTTTCAACAAGCAGCAAATGATTTTTTAAGGTTCGATTAGATGCTTTAGAATGTTAGGACCCCACAATCATTTGGCAAAAACCCTCACCCAACCTCAGGATTTCTTGAATTTTGTTATGATCTTTATAGAGCAAGGCGTGTACATTAGTGTGCAAGTGATTATCATCAGAATATTATATTCTGTGATGAATTCATCGTTAGATGATTTGACAACTTAGATCAAAATGGTGAGAGCTCCAGGTCTATACTCACGTATAACAAAGGAGATAACCATTTAATCATGTGCCGATGAGAGCTCCAGGTCAGTACTATCGTACAGCAGAGGAGATCATCACTCCAGGTCAGTACTTCCGTACAGCAGATGAGATTAGCAAAACACAAGACACATAAATAAACCAATCATGGCTCAAAGATATGGCTTATATGATTTGTGTCACACCCCAACCTTGACGGCGGAAACGTCGAGGAGTGAGAGTTAAGATCGTTCACAGCCACATAACGCTATTGATAATCCAAATATAATTTAAACATAAGATTCATTTGTCACATTACAAACATAAGTCTCAAAGGAAATTAAAGGATAGCATAGAATGTAACAAATCATTCCATTTTATTTATTTATCTAGGTCCATTCCTAGATGTGCAAGCTTCAAAGTGTAGAAATCAAACTTGGGCATTTCCTGAAACATGTTAAAAATAAAGGGTCAACAATAATGTTGGTGAGCATTCCATAGTTTTTAAATACATAGATTATATAAAAGACGGCAATTCAAGTCATAAGTTAGTGAATAAAGTGACTAGGGATGTTATGAACAATGCTACAATCAAACCTCGACAAAGTTTTACAAGTCTCAAACGTTAAAAGTATATACGATCAGCTAAGTGTACTTGGATCAACCAAGCAGGCTTGTCTTACCCATAGATCTATGACTTCGCTGGGCTAGCAATAGTTAATGATTGCACATATAACGCCATAATATGGTAATCACGAAAGTTCAACTAACCACAACTTCACAAGATAAATTGCCATAGGTTTACAAGTCTCAAATGAGTTTACAAGTGCAATAGTATAAGTTAACATGTTTCACCCCAAAGTGTGAAAATAAGAAAAAGGGGTATGGAAATACTCACATGATCGAAAATATATAATTGACGATTAATAAGAAATAATAATAAGCGTCGATTCAACGTAGCCCTTCACGGTGTACCTATAATATATATTTATTAGCATTTTAAGTTTAATTATATTAAGTTTAACGTGTTAACGGAGACTAAGGTTCTAAGTGGAATTTAGTGCTTGTCAAATAATTATGTTTTAACAATATGGAATCAATTATATTTATTAAATTCAAAAAAATTTGTTACATTCTATATAAAGTTTTATATATAAATGTAACATTAATAACAATTTTGGTATATAAAGATTTAAATAAGGTCTATAAACATAATTTAAACAATAATTTAAAAACTACATTTGAAATAATCACATTTGTGAAATATAATATGTGTTTTTTTTTGTATATAAACAATTAAACTAATTATATTATTTCTTGATTATTTATCAAAAGTAAAAAAAAATGTTTATTTTTAAAGAAATAATTTTCAGAAAACAATTAGAAATATTTTAGAAAAATGCAGCTTTTATAAATGAGTTTTTTATAATTTTTAAAAGATTTAAAATTTGGTTTTGAAGGCTAAAAGCCTAAAAAAAGAAAATGGGAGGTGGCCCGGGATCGAACCCAGGACCTCCAGGTTCATAAGGGGACGGTTTACCATTAGGCGAGGTCGCCTATGCGTGACAAAAACCCGTTCCCTTTATCTTTTAAAACAAAACAAGTAAACCCCCCCCCCCCCCAATCCAAGAACCCTAGTTCGTTCTTGGATTAAATTGTCCTCCAAATCAATGTTGAAAATCAAATTAATGTTAGGGCTATTGTTCCCCAACAAAATCAAGCATGTATGTATGTTTAATTACCCGAATTGCAAACGGAATGATGATGAACAATTAATGAACAGACCGCGACCTCGACCGAATCCAACAGGTATGAAAACGTTGATGGAAATCAAATTAAACTCGTGGGTAGCTTCGTACAGAGATGAGGATTAAAAGCCCTCTAAAAATTTCACGTTTTGAAGTCCCGAAAGTGGTGTTCGAGTGAGCACAGGTCGCGGTTTCAGAGAGCTTTGATTATGTCAATTTGTGTGTGTTTCATGTGTAATCGAGAGTTGAGAACGATTAGGTGTAGTTAGGTAGTCGTTTAGGTTCATTTAATCGAATGATTATTACGGTTTAATGGTCCAACGGTTCGATGGGTTAATTATTTCGGTTTCTCATTCGACTTCACCCATAACCGATGATTAAAGACAGTTAATTGATGCATTCAAGTTCGAAATAGGCGAAGGAATCGATTTGGAACGGTTTTGGGTGTTGAAAGCGATTGATTTTTGGGTGTTTGGGCTCGCCGGAGGGTCGCCGGCGGTGGCCGGAATAGTCCCGCCGGAAATACGGGTGAAAGGGTGGAGGGGAAGTTGGGTTTGTTAAATTTACATAGATGGTCCCTGGGGTTTTAGAAGTTATTATTTTAGGCCTAAACTCTCTTTTAAGGTTTCAACATTGACAATAAAGCCCCCTAACTTCCTTTAAACCCTTTTAAGTTTAACATATTCTACAAGTTATTATTATGGATGATAATATTATTATTTCTCTTAGTTATTATTAGTGTTATTATTTTTGTTAGTTATTATTATTATTGTTATTATTATTATTATTATTATTATTAACTTTATTATGATTATGATTATTATTATTATTATTATTATTATTATTATTATTATTATTATTATTATTATTATTATTATTATTATTATTATTATTATTATTATACAATTTATTACTTTAATTATTAACTTTTATAAATTAAAATTTAATAATGATAAAAGAACAAACATAGGTAACCCCTAAGTTTCATAAATGCCAACAATAACCCTTACAAGAATTAACGACGATAACATTTAATTAACCCAAAAGTACACGATGTTACAGTCTCCCCAACTTAAAAGAATTTCGTCCCGAAATTAAGAATAAAGCTAAGAGAACAAATGCGGGTATCTCTCCTTCATATGATCCTCACGCTCCCAAGTGAACTCCGCTCCACGTTTGTTTTCCCAACGGACTTTAACGATAGGTGTGGTAGTTGTTCGGGTCTTCTTCAGAGTGCGATCCATAATCTCAACAGGCTTCTCAACAAAATGCAATGACTCATCAATTTGAATTTCCTCTAGTGGAACATGCAAATTTTCATCAGCCAGGCACTTCCTCAAATTTGAGACATGAAAGACAGGATGAACTCCGCTAAGTTCAGAAGGTAGCTCCAGTTTGTAAGCCACTTTCCCAATTCTTTTCAAAATCTTGAAAGGTCCTACAAAACGTGGGCTAACTTACCCTTCTTCCCAAAACGTACAACACCATTCCATGGAGAGACCTTAAGAAGAACCATATCATCGACTTGAAACTCCAACGGTTTGCGTCTTTTATCGGCATAACTCTTTTGGCGACTTCTAGCCACCTCAAGGTTATTTCGGATCTTGGAAACTTTGTCAGTCGTTTCTTGAATATGTTCCGGACCAGTGATAAGATTTTCCCCAATGTCAGTCCAACAGATCGGAGAACGACATTTACGACCATACAAAGCCTCGAATGGTGCCATCTTAATACTTGAGTGATAACTATTGTTATACGAAAATTCCGCGAGCGGTAAGTGCGTATCCCAATCACCACCAAAATCAAGGACACAAAGACGCAGTAGATCCTCGAGGGTTTGGATTGTTCGTTCGGTTTGACCATCAGTTTGAGGATGGTAAGCCGTACTTAAATCCAATTGAGTACCCAAGAGTTCTTGCATCGAAGACCAAAAGTGTGAAGTGAAACGAGCATCTCGATCGGAAATAATGTGTAAAGGCACGCCATGACGACTCACAATTTCGTCAATGTAGATTCGAGCCAGCTTTGAAACTTTGTACGTATCTCATATGGGTATGAAATGTGCTGTCTTGGTCAAACGGTCAACAATGACCCATATGCTATCATGACCACGAGGTGTACGAGGTAACTTGGTTATGAAATCCATGGATATATGTTCCCATTTCCACATAGGGATTTCAGGTTGCTCAAGTAAACCACTTGGTCGTTGATGCTCGGCTTTGACCCTTGCACATGTGAGACACTTGGAAACATAAGACGCGATATCTTTCTTCATTCCAGGCCACCAATATTGACCTCGCAGGTCCATGTACATCTTATCGGAGCCAGGATGAATGGAATATCGGGTTTGATGAGCTTCGTTCATAATGAAGTTTCGAAGATTATCACGATTTGGGATCCAAAGTCGATTCAAGAAGTACCACATGCCATTCGGTTTTGTCTCCAGTTGTGACCGAACGTTAGACATCAAATCTTCATCCTTCACTTCGTCGGTTAATGCCGCTTGTTGAGCCTCGCGAATGCATAACTCGAGGTCACTATCGATCCTTATGTTTTGGAACATGATAGTAGCCTTGTTGACATCCACATGGATCTCGGTATCAAATTCTCCTAGCGTATCAAACCATTGCCTTCGATCTCGAATCCCTTGAGGCGAGACAGTCTTATTGTGAACCTTGCGACTTAGCGCGTCGGCTACAACATTCGCCTTTCCAGGATGGTAGCGAATGTCGCAGTCGTAGTCGCTAATTAGCTCGATCCATCGTCTTTGTCTCATGTTGAATCCTTTTGGTTAAACACGTGTTGAAGACTCTTATGATCGGTGTAGACTATGCATTGAGTTCCATATAAATAGTGTCGCCAAATCTTCAATGCGAAAACCACAGCACCAAGTTCGAGATCGTGAGTTGTGTAGTTCACTTCATGAACCTTCAATTTCCTCGACGCGTATGCTATAACTTTGCCTCGTTGCATGAGCACACAACCAAGACCTTGATTAGAAGCATCGCAATATACAGTGAAGTCATCATTTCCATCGGGAAGTGTGAGAATAGGAGCGTTGCACAACTTGCGTTTTAATGTCTCGAAAGCCTCTTCTTGCTCGGGTCCCCATTCAAAGAGTCGATTCTTTTGGGTTAGCGCCGTTAATGGTTTAGCAATCTTCGAGAAATTCGCTATGAACCTACGGTAATATCCCGCTAAACCCAGAAAAGAACGAACCTCGGTTGGGGTTGTGGGAACGCACCAATTCTTCACGGCTTCAATTTTAGCAGGATCAACGTGAATTCCTTGGCTATTCACCGCATGCCCTAAGAATTGAACTTCTTCCAACCAAAATTCACACTTGGAAAACTTAGCGTACAATTGCTCCTTCTTCAAAAGTTCAAGAACTTGTCGCAAGTGTGTCTCATGATCGACTTTCGTCTTGGAATAGATAAGAATGTCATCAATGAACACGATTACGAACTTATCCAAATACGGTTTACATACTCGATTCATGAGATCCATGAACACGGTAGGTGCATTGGTCAAACCAAAAGGCATAACCATGAACTCGTAGTGTCCATATCGAGTACGAAAAGCGGTCTTTGGAATGTCGTCATCGTGGACACGTAGTTGATGATACCCAGAACGTAGATCGATCTTTGAGAATTGAGTTGCTCCTTGAAGTTGGTCGAAGAGATCGTCGATTCGAGGAAGAGGGTATCGGTTTTTGATAGTAAGCTTGTTGAGTTCCCGGTAGTCGATGCACATACGAAATGAACCATCCTTCTTCTTCACAAACAGTACAGGTGCACCCCACGGTGATGAGCTAGGGCGAATGAAACCCTTATCGGTCAACTCTTGCAATTGACTAGCTAATTCTTGCATTTCAGACGGTGCAAGACGATAAGGTGATTTAGCCATAGGGTTTGCGCCAGGGATTAAGTCAATCTTGAACTCAACTTCTCGCACGGGAGGTAACCCTTTAAGATCCTCGGGAAAAACCTCGGGAAAGTCTCGCACAACAGGAATGTCTTTCAACTCCTTACCCTTGGCTTTCGTATTAACTACATATGCCATGAAAGCCATGTAGTTTTTACTTAAGCACTTGCGGGCCTTGATGCAAGACATGAGTTTGAGTCTTTGGGATGATTTTCCCCAAAGACCTTCAAAGTATCACCAGTCGGTAAAGGAATTCGGATACACTTCTCGAAACATAGAATTTCTGCACGATGCTTGGCTAACCAATCCATACCAATGATAACATCAAAGCTTCCCAATTGCATAGGAATAAGGTCGACGAAGAACTCGTGTTCGTTAAGGCTTAAAGTGCAGTCACGTATTACGACGTCCACAACAATAGATTTTCCATCGGCGACTTCGACCGTGAAAGATCTTTCTAGGTTGACGCGCGGTTTAGAAAGTAAAGACTCGAATTCCAAGGACACGAAACTCCTATCGGCACCCGAATCAAACAATACAGATGCATAACGATTATTTACAAGATACATACCTGTTTGGTAACAACCTATTATTGGTATGATGAACATAGATAGGAAATTTACAAGACAAAAAAGGACTAAAAGAAATTCAACGGCGTACCATTCACCACGTCGTTGTTGGCTTGTGCTTGGTTGGCGTTGATGTTGAAAGCCCTTCCACGAGCCGGTGGCACGGTTCCCGCATTGCGAGGACATTGAGGGCGAATATGGCCAGCCTCGCCACAGTTGTAGCAGGTTCGGTTGGTAAGCATGGCAGTGTTGTTTGGCGCACGAAGACAGGTAGCCACCAAATGACCATACTTTCCACACAGCGAGCAGACTCGGCATGGATGTTGCTTGAATGATGGTACTTGCACGTGTTACACATAGGATGTGGACCAGCATAAACTTTAGCCATGGGAGCTTGATTCGCAACCACCATTTGTTTTTGAGGAGCATTTGGGACGGTCACGGCGTAGTTGCGTGTCGGGATGAACTTACGCTTTTTGTTTTGAGAAGATGACTCGGCCCTTACCTCCTTTGTTGCCTCGGGTATCACCTTCGCAGTAGACTTGGAACCCTTTGCCGACATAGTGCCAGCTCTTATATGATTCTCGGTGAGCTGTGCAGTGATGGTAATTGCTTCCTCCAAAGTTGTGGGCCTACTACCCACCACGACATCTTGAATTTGAGGTGGCACCCCCTTGATAAATTTCTCAATGTTACGGGGCACGGTGTCCACCATGTGTGGTAGGAGCATACTCAACTCATGATGCCGGGTGGAATAAGCCAAGTGATTCCCACCATCTTGTTTGAGGTTCCAGAACTCCTCCTCTAGCTTTTGCAACTCGCTCCTCGGACAAAACTTTTGGATCATGATCTCCTTGAATTCCTCCCAGGGTAAGGCCAAAGCAATCTCGGTTCCACGGTTTCTTTTTTCACTATTCCACCATGTGAGTGCTCGTTGTTGAAGAACACTTGTGGCATAGCGAACCTTGAACTCGTTGGGGCACTCACTAACAATGAACGTGTTCTCCATACTTTCAAACCACTCGAGAAGTCCAGTGGCTCCTTCTTTTCCACTAAAACTAGTGGGTTTGCACGAGTTGAAGTGTTTGAAAGTGCAAGTACGGTTGTTCCCTTGTTGGTTGTTCCCATTTTGATTGTTGCTATTGTCTCCATTAGCACCACTATTGTTCCCATTGGTGTTGTTGTTGCTATTAGCCATTAGTGTGCTATTGAGTTCAGCAACCATAGTCGGGAGAACGGCAGCCATTTGTCGGGCAATCATGGCAGCCAGCTTACGGTCGGAACTTCCACGCTTTCCATGGTGACGAGACATGCTGGATATACAAAAATGAGTTAGTTACAAGAGTGAGGATAACAAAGGATAGTAGTTTAACAAAGATAAGCTAAGGGTTATAAGGTACACGGAATGATTCCATTTGGTAACGCATTACCATTTGGAAACGTTGACACGTCAAGGTGAATTGATCCATTTACCTTAGAAACTTGTGTTTATTGACCATAGTTTATCACTCATCCCAGAAATCCCCAGGTAAGCATAACTAGTCCCGTAGGATTTATGCGATATGCTTGCCTTAGCCCGAGGGCCTTTGCCAGGAAAACCAGGATACAGGTGTCTATGTGTCACACAATATTTCTTAGGTTCATAGAATCAAAACCTTGATGAGATTTATATAGATTAGACATAACGTCTAAAGATCCAAGTCATAATATAAGCATAAGATTCCACGTGTCGACGAGAATAAGATTAAGAGAGTTCATGTTCGGGGAGAGTCAAAGAGTCAAAGTTAAGTTTAGGGAGACAAGTATCAATGTTTAGGCAATCCTATGCTAAGGCATCAAATTGCACATAAGAGGCATAGCATTATGTAGCATGAAAAGTATATAATTTACAAGATAGAAATATAATTCTATAAGGTTCATGCATACTATAGCCTAGGTCACCATTTCTAATAACCTAGATCCCTATAGTTATGGGCTCTGATACCAATCTGTCACACCCCAACCTTGACGGCGGAAACGTCGAGGAGTGAGAGTTAAGATCGTTCACAGCCACATAACGCTATTCATAATCCAAATATAATTTAAACATAAGATTCATTTGTCACATTACAAACATAAGTCTCAAAGGAAATAAAAGCATAGCATAGAATGTAACAAATCATTCCATTTTATTTATTTATCTAGGTCCATTCCTAGATGTGCAAGCTTCAAAGTGTAGAAATCAAACTTGGGCATTTCCTGAAACATGTTAAAAATAAAGGGTCAACAATAATGTTGGTGAGCATTTCATAGTTTTTAAATACATAGATTATATAAAAGATGGCAATTCAAGTCATAAGTTAGTGAATAAAGTGACTAGGGATGTTATGAACAATGCTACAATCAAACCTCGACAAAGTTTTACAAGTCTCAAATGTTAAAAGTATATACGATCAGCTAAGTGTACTTGGATCAACCAAGCAAGCTTGTCTTTACCCATAGATCTATGACTTCGCTGGGCTAGCAATAGTTAATGATTGCACATATAACGCCATAACATGGTAATCACGAAAGTTCAACTAACCACAACTTAACAAGATAAATTGCCATAGGTTTACAAGTCTCAAATGAGTTTACAAGTGCAATAGTATAAGTTAACATGTTTCACCCCAAAGTGTGAAAATAAGAAAAAGGGGTATGGAAATACTCACATGATCGAAAATGTATAATTGACGATTAATAAGAAATAATAATAAGCGTCGATTCAACGTAGCCCTTCACGGTGTACCTATAATATATATTTATAAGATTTTTAAGTTTAATTATATTAAGTTTAACGTGTTAACGGAGACTAAGGTTCTAAGTGGAATTTAGTGCTTGTCAAATAATTATGTTTTAACAATATGGAATCAATTATATTTATTAAATTCAAAGAAATTTGTTACATTCTATATAAAGTTTTATATATAAATGTAACATTAATAACAATTTTGGTATATAACTATAAACATAATTTAAACAATAATTTAAAAACTACATTTGAAATAATCACATTTGTGAAATATAATATGTGTTTTTTTTTTGTATATAAACAATTAAACTAATTATATTATTTCTTGATTATTTATCAAAAGTAAAAAAAAATGTTTATTTTTAAAGAAATAATTTTCAGAAAACAATTAAAAATATTTTAGAAAAATGCAGCTTTTATAAATGAGTTTTTTTATAATTTTTAAAAGATTTAAAATTTGGTTTTGAAGGCTAAAAGCCTAAAAAAAGAAATTGGGAGGTGGCCCGGGATCGAACCCGGGACCTCCAGGTTCATAAGGGGACGGTTTACCATTAGGCGAGGTCGTCTATACTTAACAAGATAAATTGTCATAGGTTTACAAGTCTCAAATGAGTTTACAAGTGCAATAGTATAAGTTAACATGTTTCACCCCAAAGTGTGAAAATAAGAAAAAGGGGTATGGAAATACTCACATGATCGAAAATGTATAATTGACGATTAATAAGAAATAATAATAAGCGTCGATTCAACGTAGCCCTTCACGGTGTACCTATAATATATATTTATAAGATTTTTAAGTTTAATTATATTAAGTTTAACGTGTTAACGGAGACTAAGGTTCTAAGTGGAATTTAGTGCTTGTCAAATAATTATGTTTTAACAATATGGAATCAATTATATTTATTAAATTCAAAGAAATTTGTTACATTCTATATAAAGTTTTATATATAAATGTAACATTAATAACAATTTTGGTATATAACTATAAACATAATTTAAACAATAATTTAAAAACTACATTTGAAATAATCACATTTGTGAAATATAATATGTGTTTTTTTTTGTATATAAACAATTAAACTAATTATATTATTTCTTGATTATTTATCAAAAGTAAAAAAAAATGTTTATTTTTAAAGAAATAATTTTCAGAAAACAATTAAAAATATTTTAGAAAAATGCAGCTTTTATAAATGAGTTTTTTTATAATTTTTAAAAGATTTAAAATTTGGTTTTGAAGGCTAAAAGCCTAAAAAAAGAAATTGGGAGGTGGCCCGGGATCGAACCCGGGACCTCCAGGTTCATAAGGGGACGGTTTACCATTAGGCGAGGTCGCCTATACTTAACAAGATAAATTGTCATAGGTTTACAAGTCTCAAATGAGTTTACAAGTGCAATAGTATAAGTTAAAATGTTTCACCCCAAAGTGTGAAAATAAGAAAAAGGGGTATGGAAATACTCACATGATCGAAAATGTATAATTGACGATTAATAAGAAATAATAATAAGCGTCGATTCAACGTAGCCCTTCACGGTGTACCTATAATATATATTTATAAGATTTTTAAGTTTAATTATATTAAGTTTAACGTGTTAACGGAGACTAAGGTTCTAAGTGGAATTTAGTGCTTGTCAAATAATTATGTTTTAACAATATGGAATCAATTATATTTATTAAATTCAAAGAAATTTGTTACATTCTATATAAAGTTTTATATATAAATGTAACATTAATAAGAATTTTGGTATATAAAGATTTAAATAAGGTCTATAAACATAATTTAAACAATAATTTAAAAACTACATTTGAAATAATCACATTTGTGAAATATAATATGTGTTTTTTTTTGTATATAAACAATTAAACTAATTATATTATTTCTTGATTATTTATCAAAAGTAAAAAAAATGTTTATTTTTAAAGAAATAATTTTCAGAAAACAATTAAAAATATTTTAGAAAAATGCAGCTTTTATAAATGAGTTTTTTATAATTTTTAAAAGATTTAAAATTTGGTTTTGAAGGCTAAAAGCCTAAAAAAAGAAAATGGGAGGTGGCCCGGGATCGAACCCGGGACCTCCAGGTTCACAAGGGGACGGTTTACCATTAGGCGAGGTCGCCTATGCCTGACAAAAACCCGTTCCCTTTATCTTTTAAAACAAAACAAGTAAACCCCCCCCCCCCCCAAATCCAAGAACCCTAGTTCGTTCTTGGATTAAATTGTCCTCCAAATCAATGTTGAAAATCAAATTAATGTTAGGGCTATTGTTCCCCAACAAAAATCGAGCATGTATGTATGTTTAATTACCCGAATTGCAAACGGAATGATGATGAACAATTGATGAACAGACCGCGACCTCGACCGAATCCAACAGGTATGAAAACGTTGATGGAAATCAAATTAAACTCGTGGGTAGCTTCGTACAGAGATGAGGATTAAAAGCCCTCTAAAAATTTCACGTTTTGAAGTCCCGAAAGTGGTGTTCGAGTGAGCACAGGTCGCGGTTTCAGAGAGCTTTGATTATGTCAATTTGTGTGTGTTTCATGTGTAATCGAGAGTTGAGAACGATTAGGTGTAGTTAGGTAGTCGTTTAGGTTCATTTAATCGAATCATTATTACGGTTTAATGGTCCAACGGTTCGATGGGTTAATTATTTCGGTTTCTCATTCGACTTCACCCATAACCGATGATTAAAGACAGTTAATTGATGCATTCAAGTTCGAAACAGCCGAAGGAATCGATTTGGAACGGTTTTGGGTGTTTAAAACGATTGATTTTTGGGTGTTTGGGCTCGCCGGAGGGTCGCTGGTGGTGGCCGGAATAGACCCGCCGGAAATACGGGTGAAAGGGTGGAGGGGAAGTTGGGTTTGTTAAATTTACATAGATGGTCCCTGGGGTTTTAGAAGTTATTATTTTAGGCCTAAACTCTCTTTTAAGGTTTCAACATTGACAATAAAGCCCCCTAACTTCCTTTAAACCCTTTTAAGTTTAACATATTCTACAAGTTATTATTATGGATGATAATATTATTATTTCTCTTAGTTATTATTAGTGTTATTATTTTTGTTAGTTATTATTATTATTGTTATTATTATTATTATTATTATTATTATTAACTTTATTATGATTATGATTATTATTATTATTATTATTATTATTATTATTATTATACAATTTATTACTTTAATTATTAACTTTTATAAATTAAAATTTAATAATGATAAAAGAACAAACATAGGTAACCCCTAAGTTTCATAAATGCCAACAATAACCTTTACAAGAATTAACGACGATAACATTTAATTAACCCAAAAGTACACGATGTTACAATTTGTATCATGGTGTGTGAAAGATCAATTGTCAATCCAGGACTCAGATTTCGTGCAGGCCAAAATGATTGCGTAAATCCAGACATCCTTAAGCATGATGTTTTAATTTAAATCATTATGCTGCCGTCTACTTTATTCTTCAGGCTGAGTCTACCAAGCATATCAATAAAGAATCTGTTTATTTTTCTATTATTTGCAATTAAATAAAAGATGTAAATCAGATAACAACATCAGTTACTATCATTTCTTATTTTAAAACGCAAGTCATGCAAGAACAAGCATTTTAAGAAGATATACAATCATTTCTCAATCATCTCGAATCAAGTTCCCAGTTCTCTTTTTATTTTTATTTACTTATACTCTCTTCCTAAATTTTTATTTTTGCAAACTTTTTTTTTTATTTTTTTTGTTTTTTATTTATTTATTTATTTTTTTAAATATTTTTTTTATAAAACTGTACAAATATAAAAATTTATCAAAGAAGGTCTTCCAAACTACACTAATATGAAGATAAGAAATGAATGCTCAAGAAATATGCAGTGATTGTGAAGTGAGAACTGTGATTGTGTAGATAAAAATCCAAATTGTGGATAAAATACCATGACCTTAACCTGTTTGATCCGCCTCAAATTTGAATTATGAACAATCCCTGTCAGTAAACCGGATTACTAACAGTCCTCCTGAATTGTTCCTGCACTCATTAACAAATTAGTTAGAAAGGGGAACCCAGGCCATCGTAGTCCTGGAGGTTCCTTTTTCATCAATATAAGAAACCTGCTTCGGCACACAACCGTTTAAACAATCAGGGATTGCTGTATCCTTCTTTTTAATTTGCCAAATTTGTTTCGGTTCAATTAATTTGGATTTGAATGAATTAAATTTGGAAATCATTTTCTGTTTAAGACCGGAAGGAAAAGAATTTGGTTTTGAACCTTTGGTCATTTTCATCTTTGTATAATGTGAAACCGGCTTCATATGAAAAGGTTTGGATGGAGGGTTTTTCATCCAACCATTCAAAGATGTGTGCTTTTTACCTCTTGATCCAGAGAAGCAACCCATGTTGCCTTTACCGTCTGGAATATTCTTTGTAGACTTACATTTGGAGAAGCAATTCGTTTTGCCTTTACCATTTGAAGCAAGTCTTTGAGGGCACTTCTTTACCACATGACCTTCTTTTCCACACTCAAAAGAAGCCTTGAATGACTTTTGATGCTTGACTGAACCGTGTGATGCAGGTGGGAATGAGGATTGCTTTGAGCTTGTAGCAGATTCTTCTTGTTTTGGCATTTGCTATGCTGAACAGGGAATGAGATCTTCACTGATTGAGTGGGTTGTTTTGCAGTTGGAGACGAGATCCGTATTGGTCTTAATTCAGCTTTTGGAAGCTTTTGAGACTTGACAATGTCAGGAGATATCTTGATCTGTGAGGAACCAACACACTCCTCTGTGTTTAATTCATCATCTGAGCTTATCCAGTCTCGTATACACAGATCTGCTTCCAAAGGATCTTGATTGACACCTCCTATTGTGTCCGCCTCGGTTATAGGATTTTGATTGCCTGACGATTCAACAACTGTTTCTTCTTTGACAAACCTAACAGGAACAAACGAAGGAATGTTACCTGTTTTGAATTTGTTGAAGAAGGTTGGAGAAGCAACTGATATTGGTGTTGGAGCATCAGAGGTAGAATCGTCATTAATCTTCTTATCAGACCCCTGCCTAAGAAATCCCAAACCTACAGGAGAATCCTGCACATCTCTAACCTCTTTAAGATTAACGTTGCTTAAACCTGCATTTAAACAATTAGTTTCTGCAGCTTCAATCAAATCATTAGATGGATGAGGTTGAGGCATAGGAGAGTAACAATGGGTGCTAGGAGGAGGATAGACGTATGGATTTTCACCACAACCCACTCCCGTTTTAATCCTAGCTCCCCTCTGTTTACACAGTAGCTCTTCCTGTTTTATTCTGGATATGGTCCATCTATCAAGCTTTGTTTGAAGCTTGCTTGTTTCAAATTCAGCCAAAGTGACTCTTTCGTTTAAAAGATTAATTTCAACATTTCTTTCAAGAAGAGTTCGTTTTAAATGATCATTTTCTTTTAAAGCTTCATTTAATTTTATGAAATACTTGGCTTCATTCTTTTTAAGTTCTGCGTTTATGGTGGTTAAATCCTTTTGTTATCTAAAAGTAACCTATTAGCTTTATACACACCAAATAAACGAATTTTACAAGCAGAAGAACACATATCCTGAACTGTCTCGTATGGAAGATCCAGGATGACTCTTTCAGCAGTAAGAGCCTTCTCATAGTTGCAAACTCTAGTATTTCGCTTCCATTCCTCTTCCTTCTCAGCATTACAAACTTCAACATTCAACTCAGCTCCACCTTTACCCATTGATGTCTGCTTAAGCTCCTCTTGTACCTCTTCAGTTCCAGGTTTCGGTAAACCGTGGGAATTGGTGCCAGAATCTGATCTCTCTTCTGGTTGCTCTTTGGAGTTTGAAGTGATCTTTGGAGTTAGATATGTTGCTTCATAGTACTCACGACGTTTGATATCCAACTCTATTTCTTTCAGTTTGTTGATCACCTCCATTAGTTTGTAATCCCGAAAACCTCTATCTCTTTTAATCGACTTGCCGTGTGAGCTCCATTCTGATGGGAGGGAATCAAGCAATCTTAGAACTTGTTCATGATTTCCCAATTGTGCATCAAACTTCTTCAGATTACTTGCCACTAACAGAAAACGATCAACAAACTCAGATATCGTTTCATTCTTTAGAGCTGCAAAATTATCAAACCGACATTGTGCAATTGTGAGATCATCAGATTCGAAGGATTTAATCAGTTCTGCAAAAGCCATTTTTATTTTTTATTATATTTAAACAATTAAACGCCCCAAAAATATTTTTCCAAAAAAAAATTAGAATAATTCTCCCCCGGGAGAAATATTTCTTTTTTTAAATGTCACGCTAGAAAATCTTAGCAACTGGTGTCAAGCTGTTTTTTTTTTTGTAAATGTTTTAAAATCGTTGAATATTTCCTTATCGATTTGAACTCAATTAATCCCAACTAGAGGGAAAAAGTCATCTTTAACATTCGAATTTCGCTGAAGAAATGATAGTTTCGCCGAAATTATAGTTTCGCAGAGCTAGTTTCGCTGTGAAATTTCGGCAGCAGTTTCGCTAGCCGAATGTCACAAATGGCTTAGTTTCGCTGATAAGTTCGCACGAAACAAGCTTGAACTTTCGTTCAATGATACTTTCGGCAGCAATGTCGCTGTAAATCACCCACAAGCACTGTTGAACTTTCGTTCAAGATCACTACTTTCGCTGAGGTGCTGAAATTAACTACAAAGTGTAAAACACTTGTAGTTTCGCTGAAAGAACATGTAGTTTCGCTGGAAGAACTCGTAGTTTCGCTGGACGAAGCTGAAAAGCTTTTTCAACACGAAGTCAATCTGAAATCGCCCAAATCTCAATGGATTTGAAATCTGATGATTAACAGAGCTTTCCCAATCAATAACAAGCAAACTTCAATCAATTTCCATATCAATAACACTCAAATCTGATCCGAAATTGATGAAAACTTGATATTAAACAAAAACAACCAAAACCTCAACTACTCTCTCTAAAAATCTTCAAATCTTCAGTGAATTTGATCTAAAATGGCTCTGATACCAAATTGTAACTCCATGATAATCAAACTTGAATCAAATCATGAAGAATTAGATCAAAATAATGATAATCACAATAAAACCCCTTTGATCTCTATTGATTGCTAATAATATTGTTTACAAGTAAATCCCTCAATCAATTGGTCATGCAACCATTAACCAACACTAATGACAATTAACCTATTTATAGTCTAGACTAATATTCACTAATTGCACTTAACCCCCTAGACTTAGGCTAATTAATACAAAATTACATATTAAACATAAAAATGACTAAAAATAAGATAAAATATATTTTGTTCACACAAAATATATTTATTACAATATAACTCCTAGTCATCTAAATCTTCAACGTCTTGTCTCGGTTCGTCGTCTCGAACGTGTCGGGTTTGACTTTTGTTGACTTTGACCGTGACGTTGACTTTTGTTGACTTTCACTGTGTTGATAATATAGACTATCTTTTCCAGCTCCAACAAGAATCAAAAGGCATATCTGCGTTTTGACCTGTGACTATGACATGCCATAGCTCACATCCTAATATATTACAAAAAGGATAAAAGTACATAAAGTAGAAAGCATGGACTCAAGACCTCAATGTATAGTTACCAAAAGCATGGACCTTTCACCAACTCATGTAAGTTGGTGACTTTACAGAGTTGCAGCGGAAAGGTGGTCCAGCTTTATGGTAAAGTACATCAGATAAAGACATATCTCTAAAAGTATTCGGAAGAAATCTGCCTTCACTATTTGGCTTCGGAAGACTTTGTCTTTGAAGCTTCGGAAGACTTCACTTTTGGATTCAGATGATATTGGTCTTGGCTTTGGAAGATTTTACACTTAGAATATTTCTAGTGCATGGTGTAAAACTTCCGAAGCATTTCTACTTCAGTTCTTTAGTGCATGCTTGCAGATAGACTTTGGATGTTTTGGCTGCATCAGACTTATAGGAATCCTTACAGTGTCTAATTAACTTTCCCAGGACACTAAGATTTCCCTAGCTAATGCTTGATCTAGATAAATCATCTTAAAAAGGCACATAAAATAACAAAAATGGTAACAACAATCAACAATAATAATGATGTTAATAGTAATATTGGTAATGATATAACATTAATATTAATTGTAAGGGGTAATGATGCAAGTTGATAAGGTTAGAATTATGACCTAGAGGTCGGTTGTTACAATGTATATAGGTTAACCCATATATGTGTTGATGTGTATGTATGATTGCAGGATCAAACATTAGACTTAGTCAATTTCTGAAGTTGACTAAGTGTAAGACACATCTACGGATGAACAAATTTGTTCTTTCGTAGAAAATCTTCCAACTGGAAAATGCACTCGAGGATTTCATACGGAAGAACACCAATGTAGACAAGTCTAAGGGAGTAGAGAGATTAAAGACCCACGGATGAATAACTTGTACAATGAAGTATACCAAGTGAAGACTCCTACGGAAAGCAAACTCCTACGGAAGACAAATTTGGTGCGGAAAACCAAACACTTGTACTTAAATGATACAAGTAATTCAAATCAACAAGTCAACAAGTCAATCACGATTTCCAAGAGATTTGTAGTTTCCTTAACAGAAACACGCGTGTCTATAAATTTGAGTCCTAGGTTTGACGAGCAATGAAGAGCAATATACGGCAACTTACCAACCATCACATCAATTCACACAAACAATCAAACACAAAACCCTAGCAGCCGTCACATGAATACATCGCAAACATCAACACGTTCGAAGCAATCACAATTTATAGCATTCATTATTTATTCGTCTATAATCATTAACAAGTTTTAATGAAATACGTTTGAATCACATCTTGTTCTTTTGTTTATTGTGTTGATATGATTGTGTTCTTTAGTATTAATATTCAGTGTCTTTGATCTTTAATAATTCATCAATTAAGCAACGGTTAATGACCATTTCGCAAATCATTAACTCGATTCCAATCTAACACTGGTAATTCCTGATTGCGATCCTTGGATTCATAGTGTGTTTTATGTTCGGGTTTTGTTTTTGGTGGGTTCTAGGTGCTTGAACTCAGTTGCATTCGAGTTTGAAGGAGTTCTACCCGAAAGCTATCAAAGGTGAGTTCTAGATCCCCTATTTTACATGTTTTAAACTTCTTTGGGGCTGGAAATGCATGTATGTATGTATTTATAAGTTGGTATTTTTACCCATATGTATGGATTGAATTTGGGAGTGAAATTATGTTGGTTAGTTAAAATTAGTTGCTCATGCGCCTAAGTCCCATGCGCCTGAAACCCCGTGCGCCCAACTAGTATCCATGCGCCTAGATTTATGCCCAGGAGACTAAGTGTCCCCATGCACCCAACCTGCCCATGCACCTAAGTCAGGTTCATGTGCCTGGATAGTATCCATGCGCCTAGAAAGTTGCCCAGAATGACCAAATGTTAGCCATGCCCCCATTTAGGGCTCATGCGCCCAAAGGTTCCCCATGCGCCTAAGTGTTCCCCATGTGCTAGAAAGGCCATGCGCATGCATAGTACCCATGCACCAAAGGACATAGAATTATTTCTGAAATTTTGGGAAAAAGGGAAGTTTTAGGCTATGACTTGGGATGTTCTCGAGGATGATGTATAATGATTAAATGATGATGTATTATGCTATATGTGATGTTTATGGTGATGTTATGTATGGTTATGTTATGTTCCTATTATGTAATATGTCGTGGCTTTACGTGGTATGGTTATGTAATGAACGTAAAGTATTATGTAACGTAAAGCAGAAGTTAATGATAATGAAAAGAGGAATGTAAAGAATGAATGAATGCATGCATTAATTAAAGGATGTAAAGACTTGCAAGCAAATGAAAGGAGGTGCATAACTCTAAAATGTTGTTAGCTCAACTGTGTGTGGTTTAGCTAACCTGTAAGGATACACAGGGATCTAGTCTTAGTGACTGACCAAACGTATGGGATCCTTGTCGCTTGCCCCGGTATTGGTGTCAGGATACAGCTTGATGTTAAGGGTGTATTTATAGACTTCAGCCTAGACTTTGGGGTGAAGCATATGGCATTGGTCCAAATGAAAGTAAAGGTTAATGATGAACGTATGGAATATATGGGATGAAAGAAAGAATGAATGAATGATTGAATGGTAACGAATGACGTACGATGATGAACGATGATAAAAGATAATAATAAGATTATCTATTTGTACGTATGATGCATGATCGCAAACGAAAGTAAAGAATGGTTTAAACTTAAAATATTTTTATTATAAAGCTAGAACTCACTCAGCAACGCTGACTTTTTATGTATTTTCCAGTTGGCAGGTAAGAGTTGCTAAGGATGGCACGGGGGCAGCTACTTGGCTTGTTTGGGATGGCATCCATTTTATATTATGATAATGTTTTTATGATGTAATGCAACGAATGATATTTTGTAACTTAACAATGATGTATTATTTTGCAAAAGCGATTATTAATATATGAAATGGTTTTAGTTAAATGATTCCGCTACTGTATTTTTAGTAAATGCTAAAGTAAGTTTTATGTTTTATGTGCGATGATTGGCCAACTGTGAGTGTCCCGGGAATGAGGTCTTATAATTTAGCATGAAAATTGAGGAAAAATGAGTTACCCATAATAAACAAACTTGGAACTTGAGCACTAACTTGGCTACAGGATATCTGAAGGATTAATCAAATCAAGTTCTTGCACATTTGCCAATAAAACAAGTCAAGAAGGTCCAAAAGCAACAAATGATTCTAATAATTTGATAGAATCATACAAATTTATAAGTTTCAAACATTGCAGTTCATCGGAAGCTACAGTGAAAATTATGCACTTCAGCAGAAGTTACAGTGCATTATGCATTTCAACAGATGCTACAGTGCGAAACTTAAAAGAAAATATGACCATTTGTAGATTGGTAACCTACAGATGTGTGAATATTTTATCAAAGTATAATAATAAGATGTCCATAGATTTACAATCTATAGAAAATCTAATTATACTTCAAACAAATTTAGTTCTTTCAAGTTTAGTCATCCGAAGATGAGCTACAGAAGAATTAACTAACTACAGAGGAACTAGTATCTGTGAAAACATTAAACTAATACAGAAGGGTAATAAGGATTGTGGGTCCCACATCATTTAATAAATATAATTAATAAGTCCAAGGGACTATAAATGATGTTTTGACTTGTCATTTTCATTCACTTTTTCAAAACAATTTTCAACCTAGAAAAACTTTCAGATAAAACCCTGTCCGCCAACATTCAAAATTACCAACGTTAAAGAATAAACAATTCAAAAATCTTGATCTCTTTTCATCTCAATTTCAATATTATCAAGGTAATTCATATCATAAACATCAAAATCAACAGTTTTATTCTTCAATATCAGTACAATTGTTCATATTCTCATGTTTGTAATTTCATTTATGACCTAATTCTCTCACTTCTGTGCAGATGGCAAATAGATTTGCTAGAGAACATAATGTCTGTACATATTTAAATGCCGACGACCCCGTGGCTGAAGGGTGTCGAGATATTATTCACTACCCGAGGAGGTCCAGGTTGTTATGTGTGCTATCAGCTGATCCAATCATCTATCAAGCTCATATCATTGATTTCTGGAACTCAACTCAGTTAGAAGAAGAAAGAGATCATGAGGTGATATACGCAGACATAAGGAATGAAAGACTGAGAATTGATGAAAGGGTAATTAGAAGAGTACTTGAGTTAGGAGACTGAGATGAATGTCATCCAGATGTCTTTGAACATGAGTATATTGAAAAGATCTTTGTAACACCCAGAAATTTTAAAATGAAGATAAAAGAAAAGAAAAAGAAGTATAAAAGGAAAAAAGGCCAATAACCTAAGTTGAGGGGTTAAAAATATACAAAGGATAAAATGTTACAATAGTTTGTACAAAGTGGGTGTGGCCGCCCACCCATGTTACATCAACTTTTCTTCATATGGTTCTAGAGAGAGAAAGTAGAGAATTTCATGTTTTAGAGAGAATAAGAAGAAGAAGCTGGATTTAAGGTTAGTTTTTGGTGTTTTGGCTTATTCTTGGCTGGTTTTCAGCCTCGGTTATGTGCTTATGTGCTTGTTTGTGTTCGCTTATGTGTTTTGGGGGGGGGGGGTGTTTAGGTGTTTGAACTCCAAGAGCTTTCAGGTTTGAAGAAGTTCTACTCAAAAGTTACAAGAGGTGAGTTCTAGATCCCTATTTTTAAATGTTCTAACTCATTCTAGGGCTGGAAATGCACGAAATAAGTTTTTATGATTTGTTGGGTGTGTACCTGTATGTATATATGTGTGCCCTGTTGGTTGGGTGTTTGATTGGGGATGATTTTTGATAATGTTCATGTTTTATGCTTGTTATGGTACTTAGTATGTTAGAACTAAGCTTAGAACAGGTAGAATTGGATTTGGAGTTTGAAAATTATGTTAGTTACAAAACAATTGTCCATGCGCCTAAAGTTCATGCGCTCAAACAGTACCCATGCGCCTAGAACATTGCCCAGACGACTAAATGTTAGGCCATGCGCCCGTATAGTGCTACGCGCCCAAAACCTGCCCATGCGCTTAAGTGTTCCCATGCGCCTGAAAGGCCATGCGCCCGCATAGTGGCCATGCGCCCGTATAGTGCTCACGCGCCTATAAACTTAGAAAATTTTCTAAAATTTTAGAAAGAAAGGAATTTTAGGCTATGACTAGGAATGTTCTCGGGGATGATGTATGATGTTATATGATAATGTGTGGTGATGTTATTTATGTTTATGATCTGTTTCTTTATGTTCCTTATTACGTATTATTTTGTGGCTTTAAGTGGTGTGGTTATGTTAATGAACAGAAAGTATTATGTAATGAAGTGAAAGAATAATGATAATAAAAAGTGGAACGTAAAGAATGAATGAAAAGTCTTGCAAACAAAATGAAAGGAGGTTCACAATTCATTGAGGGATTGTTAGCTCAACTGTGTGCGGTTTAGCTAACCTATGAGGATGCAGACAGAGGTCTAATCCTTGTGATTGACCAAACATATGGGACCCTTGTCGCTTGCCTCAGGTACTGGAGTCAGGTTTGTGCACAATGTTTAGAGCCTATTTATAGACTACGGCCCAGTACCATCTTCGTGCACAATGTTCGGGGTATAGCACATGGCATTGGTCCGGATGATAGTGAAAGATAATGATGAATGAACGAAATGTATGATACGTATGGTAATGAATGATGGAAGAATGAAGAATGTTGATGAAAGATAATAAATATTATCTATGTGTACGTATGATGTGTGATCACGAATGAAAGTAAGGAAAGGTTTTGAACGAAAGTAAAGTATAATATATATTTTATAAAACTAGAACTCACTCAGCAACGCTGACTTTTATGCATTTTTAGTTGGCATGTAATTGTTGCTGGGGATGGCACGGGGTGAAGCTACTTGGCAAGTTTTGGATGGCATCCATTTTATGTAATAATGATGTTTTTGTGTTATAATGCAACCAAATGATGTTTTGTAATGTAAAAAAATGTTGTATTATTTGGCAAAACAATTGTTAATATATGAAATAGTTGTTGTTAAATTATTCTGCTGCGTTGTTTAAATGAAAGTATATGTATTTTTAAATATGTTGTGCATGGTTATCTGACTTTGAGCGTTCCGGAAACGAGGCCTTACAAGATGGTATCAGAGCCAAAGTTTAAGAGAAATGGGTAAATTATTTTAAAAACCTGAACTTAAACTGAGAATGGGACAAATGGAAGGATATCAGCGCAAGTAGCTAGGTGTCATCAGTTATTTTCTTTAATGTTAACGTGTATTATGTGCGCATGTTATTTGATCTTTGTGCTCTTAGTATATTTGGACACTGATGTAGTCAGGATAGGAAATGCTTGGGGTGTGAAGAGTAAAGTAAGTGGCAAATCACAACTTGCCACTGTCATTAGAGACTTACTATACTTGACATAAACTGAGCTATTACCTTGAATGACCGTGTTGGTGTTTGAATCTTATAGTGTGTTTAGAGGATGCCTGGGGGTAGATCTTCGAAGGCTTCTCGAGGTGGAGGTTGTGGTGGACGTGGTGCTGGACCGCGTGCCACAAGAGGCAGGGCTAAGGCTGCAGAAAAGGCACCTGAAGAGCCCAAGACCCATCACCCGAAAGGCGGTGATGAGAGTGCTAATATGAGGGCCTGAGTCAAGGACGTTGTGGTTGAGGAGGTTTATCAGGTCATGCAGACAATCCTACTGTCTATAGTGACTGAAGTGATTAAAGATGTACGGGAGGATGAAAAGAAGGAAAAGAAGGAGACCGCGGAGAGAGTAGAAAGGGAGCAACCAGAGATTGAGACGGTTGTCTCGACCCCCGAGTTTTGATGGCAACGGTAACGCTGCTGCCTGCTCACCAGTGGGTGAGGGAGATGCAGGCTATGTTAGATATCACCGAGTGTAGAGAGGACCATAAGGTGAAGTTTCCCACTCACGCATTTATGGACTCGACTTTATGTTGGTTGGACAATATTGTCCAGGCCAAGGGCAGCAGGGCTATTGGAAAAATGAGGTGGAGTGAACTGAAAAAGCTGGTGATCGAGGAGTTATGTCCTCATCGGGAACTTGACAAGATTGAGAGGAAGTTGTTGTAGCTGGAGGCGGGAACCATGACACAACAACAGTACACCACCAAGTTTAATAAGATGGCAAGGCTAGTGCCAGGTCAGGTGACACCCGCATCACACAAGATTAACATGTACATTCAGGGTTTGCATCGCCGCCCGGCCAGGAACTTTTAGGTCAGTGGTTGATCTGGCGAGGAGGTATGATGAACGAGAGGTGGCATTGGTTGAGGTGAGCAAGAAAGGTGGCGGTGACAAGAATTGGAACGGGAAGGGGTTTGGATGTGGTGGTGCCCCTCCAAACAACAAGAGTGCACGGGTGGATGATCGGCGTCTCGCCACATCCGGTGCAAGGATGAAGAGGTGTGGCAAGTGTGGGAAGGAGCATACTGGAGAGTGTAGATGGGGATCGAACATCTGCTTCAAATATGGGAAGCCTGGTCATCTGGCGAGAGAGTGTCGGGTGGCCAGGTGTTATAACTGTGGCTAAGAGGGTCACATGAGAAGAGACTGCAAGAAGCCGAGAGCTGAGAGTTCTGGAGCGAAGAAGACGACAAGAATTGAAGGACAGAAGGCGGGCGCTAGAGCTTTCATGATGACCCCGGAGGAGGCTAGGACGGACCCTGATGTTGTGTGAGGTACGTTTCTAGTAAACCAAGCTCTTGCTTCTATTTTATTTGGTTCTAGTGCTAGTAGGAGTTTCATTTATGCTGCTTTTTGTGCTAACTTGCCTATTAGGAGTAGCAAGATTGATGAGCCCTTTGATGTAGAAACTACCATAGGTAAGTCTATCATGATTTCTGATCTAATAGAAGGCTGTGACATGGAATTAGAAGGTCAAAGGTTTCCTGCTAGACTGTTTGTAATGACCTTAGGCGGGTTCGATGTAGTCCTAGGAATGGATTGGTTAGCGGATGACGTGATGAATAATGTGTGTCACAAGAAGATGATCCGATTGACAGCACCTGATGGGAGTTCGGTGACGATCTACGGTGATCAAGTTACTACGCTCCCGAAGGTGATTTCGATGGCGGTGGCGTGAAAGTGCATGAAACGTGGATGTAGCGCCTACCTGGCTTGCGTGAAGGATGTGGACACGTCAGTACCACAATTGCCCGACGTACCGGTTGTGTGTGACTTCCCCGACGTGTTCCCAGAAGATTTACCAAGTGTGCCACCGGACCGCGATATCGAGTTTTAGATTGACTTGATATCTGGTGCCCATCTTGTTGCTAAGGCACCGTATAGTTTAGCTCCTTTGGATATGAAAGAGTTGATGACTCAACTGTAAGAGTTACTTGATAAGGGGTTTATTCGACCAAGTATCTCTCCGTGGGCTGCTCCGGTCTTGTTTGTAAAGAAGAAAGACGGTAGTATGAGGATGTGCATCGACTACCGTGAGTTGAACAAGTTGACGGTGAAGAATCGGTATCCATTACCGAGGATTGATGTCTTGTTTGATCAACTCCGGGGTGCCAGTTGGTTTTCGAGAATAGATCTTCGATCTGGCTATCACCAACTGAAAGTAAAGGAGCAGGATGTTCCTAAAACGGCTTTTCATATGTGTTATGGACATTACGAGTACCTTGTGATGTCTTTTGGTTTAACTAACGCGCCAGCTGCTTTTATGGATTTGATGAATTGGGTGTGTCAGCCGATGTTGGATAAGTCAGTGATTGTGTTCATTGATGACATCTTGATTTATTGAAAGAGCAAGGAGGAGCATGCCGGTCACATTCAGGAGGTGTTGGAGACGCTTAGAATGGAGAAATTGTATGCCAAGTTCTCCAAGTGCGCGTTCTGGTTGCGCGAATTTCAGTCTCTGGGTCACGTGGTGAATCCTGCAGGGATTATGGTCGACCCGGCTAAAGTGGAAGCGGTTATGCAATGGAAGTCTCCAAAGACGTCATCCGATATTCGTAGTTTCTTGGGGTTGGCGGGCTATTATAAGATATTTATCCAAGTCTTTTCCAAGATAGCTTCTCCGCTGACCAAGTTAACCCGTAAGGATGTAAAGTTTGTATGGGGTCAAGAACAAGAGAGGGATTCTGAGGAGTTAAAGACGAGGCTGACGCAAGCTCCAGTTCTATCATTACCCGAGGGAAGCGAGGACTTGGTAGTCTATTCGGATGCCTTTTATTCGGGGTTGGGTTGCATGTTGATGCAACGAGGGAAGGTTATAGCCTACGCATCCAGACGGTTGAAAGTCGATGAGGTTAATTACCCTACTCATGACTTGGAACTAACGGTTGTGGTCTTTGCATTAAAGATTTGGAGGCACTACTTGTACGGGACGAAGTGCACCATCTTCACCGACCACAAGAGCTTGAAGTAATTCTTCGAGCAAAAGGGCCTAAAGGCAAAGGAGATGGTTGGAGCTTATAAAGGATTATGATTGTGAAATCCATTACCATCCGGGCAAGGCCAATGTAGTGGCCAATGCCCTTAGCCGAAAGAAGAGTCTCGAACCAATCTAGGTGAAGGCTTACCAATTGGTTATGACCTTTGATGTGATGAAGCAGGTCAAGGAGTTTCAGGATGTAGCACTGAAAGAAGACCGGATTAACTCCGAAAGGATGAAAGGTGTAGTCACAGAGTTGGGCGAGAACACTCTCGGTGTTAGAACCCGATCTGGACGGATGTGGATTCCTTGTTATGGGGATCTACGTGGAAAGATCATGGATGAGGCTCATAAGATTCGATACTCCATTCATCCCGGTGTTACAAAGATGTATCACGATATGAAGAAGTGTTAGATCTAGGAACAATAGATCTAGATCATTTTGTATAGGCTTAGAACTTTAATCAATACTTGTAATGAATGACTATAATTCATTATTTTGATGTATGCATTATGTATATAGGTTAATCCATATGTGTGTTGATTTGTGTATGATTGCAGGTATAAACATAATACTTGGTCAATTACTGAAATTGACTAAGTGTAAGAAACATCTATGGATGAACATTTTGTTTTTCCGTAGATATGTTTCTTACAAGTAACAAACATCCGAAGATCCTCTTCCGATGAACAATCAAATCAAGAGTTCAAGTGAAGACTCTTGCGGATGATCAAATTCCTTCAGAAGACAATGTACCTTCGGAAGACAAAGTACCTTTAGAAGACAAAGTACCTTCGGAAGACAAAGTACCATCGGAAGAAAAAGTACCTTCGGAAGACAAAGTACCCTCGGAAGAATAAATTACTTGCAGAAGTCCTGTTAAGCTGCAGAGTCCAAACACTTGTATTTAAATAATACAAGTGTTACAAGTCAACAAGTCAACAAGACAGTTGTGCGAATCCCAAGAGATCCGGTGTTTTTTAACTGAAAGACATGTTCCTATAAATATGGATCCTATGTTTCACATAAAAAGAAACGAACACGAACACACAAGCAACCAAACGGCAAACCCAAACATCACATCAATTCACACAAACATAAACCCTAGCAGCCGTCACATCAACATCAACACGTTCGAAGCATTTATTATTTATGTCATTCATTATTTATTCATCTGTAATCATTAATCAATTTTAATGAAATACGTTTGAATCAAATCTTGTTTGCTTATTAATTGTGTTCATATCATTGTGTTCGTCATAATCATTATTCACCATATTTGATATTTATTTATTAAACAATTAAACAAGGTTAATGTTGATTCCGTAAACATTCACTTGATTCCCTATTAACACTGATAATTTTTGATTGCGATCCTTGGATTCACAGGTGGTATCAGAGCGAAGTGCTCATTGATGTATCAGTGTTAATAGTGTTTAGTTGTTTGCTTGTTTGACTAGATTTGTCAGTTTTTGCTGATTAGATCTACTGCTTTTAAGCAAATTGTTTTTGTGTGAATTAATTAATACAGTGACTTGTCTTTCAGCAAGTACTGTCTCATTGCTTGATTAACTTAGATCAATATTCAAATCAATTAAATAGTGGATCTGGGTTATTGATTGACATTCATCAATTGTTCAAGTTTATTTGAACACATACAATAACAAAATCCTTGATTTGATAATTAATTATCAGTAAAAGGATTGACCGATTCGTGAACACAATTGCTTAATTTTTGTTGATTAAGTTTTGTTACTAATTAGTTCATTACCTAAAAGATACTCCGCAATAGTTAAAATCTTAGACTTTAACTAAACATAAGTAACTTTGGTGGATCATCATACCAACCTCCAAAATTAGAAACAAAAGCAGATTTAAAATCCTAGAAAATCAAGTTCAGGAATCATGTGAATTATATTGATTCTGACTTATGGGTTTCAATAAGTGAAGGTCCTTATATTCCATCCACTCTTGGGCCAGATTATAATGACAATAATCAACCCATAAGTACAAAGGATCTGTCACCTGATGATATTAAGAAGTATTAATCCGATGTGAGAATTATAAAACAACAAATTCCTTGTAAAAGATTCTGCATACACTCTGTGAAGCGATTGATGAAATCAGAAGCATTAGGAAGGACACCCTTCGTTCACAATATGAAACCTTTCATCATATTGAGGGTGAATCAATTCCTCAACAACTCCATAGATTTATGCAACTTGTAACAGAGATGAATATCTTGGAGTTGAAATATACAAATGAAGAATTAAACAAAAAGATACTCCATACTTTGCCTGAAAGTTGGAAGCAAATTGTGTCCATGTTCAAAAACACCATTGACCTCAAAGCAATTGGTTTAGATACATTGGTAGCTAAAGTTGAGGCTCTTGAAATGGATGAAAATTCAAGAAACAAGAGTGTGAGAACACATGTCTCACCGTATCACTTTAAAAAAAAAACAAAAAGTGCTGGAAGTGCCTTCATTTCCAACAATGATAGTGATAACTCTTGTACTTTGAGTGAAGATGAAAAGGAAGTAAGTTTTTATGCATCAAAGCCTTCAAAGAAATCTTCTCAAAGTAAGTCAAGAAAAGAAAAAGGACGAATTGTTGATAGAAGAGATACATCTACATCATCGGCAAAGTCTTCATCAAATAACAACCAAACAGAGCCCATCACTGTCATTCTGAACTCTGAAGAACAAAAAGCAGCCTTTGCAGCTTTCAGTTCTAGTTTTTAAGCTTACCTGGGAAGCTCCTTAACATCTGCCAACATTTTCCAGCAAGACTTGGAAGAACTACATCCAGATGTAGTAGAAGCGATGGATTTGCAATGGCAAATGGCATTGATTGCCTATAGAGCCAAACAATACCTAAGGAGAAATAAAAATTTGGCAGCAGCTAGTAAATCATCAAAGATTGGTGTGGATAAGTCAAAGGTAAGATGTTTCAAATGCAATCTCTATGGACATTTCTCTAGACAACGTAATCAATAATCAAATCCTGACTTGACACAACATCAGCAACACCAGTCTCACCAACCATCATCATCTCAAAGATCTTTCAGACAACAACAACTGACCAACTCATCCCCACCAGCCACAAATACATCAGCAGGAACTAGTAACTCTAAAGAAACTGGACTGATCATACTTCAAGATGGAAACTATGACTGGAGTATGTATGAGAAGAAAGACTTGGAACAAAATCAAGCTTTAATGGCTCAAATGGAGAACAAAGTTCCACCCATGGCTAGAGAGGTAAGAGATAGGTTATGTTCATCAATATGTGTTGAGGAAGTTGAAAGATATAGAGTCCATGCTCAACAACTGGCTGATAAAGTTAAAGATTTTGAATGAATCTCATGTAAGAGAACATAAATTATATCAAATTAAAATTAATTTTTTACAAAAGGATTTAGCTAAACTTGTTTCAGAAAATTACAGTTTAAAAGCACAAGTTGAGCATCTGACGTTTTTCTTAACTAAATCCATGGCTGATCATGCATTAACTGAAGTGAAACTTCAGAAGTTTCAACTTTCATCTCAGCAATATGAGAAATTATTAAATTCTCATATTGAATCAAAGAACAGGTATGGGTTGGGATATAATGCCGTGGCAACTCCTATCAACAATAATTACTCACTTTTTACCTGTATCAATGACAAATAACTTATGAAATCATTTTATGCCAGGCACCAAGTTTGAAACAAACTCTAATCAACAAGTTAATAATAATGAAACTAAGGTGAATGAAACTGAGTCTTCTGAAACAGAAAATATTCAACCAAATGACTCACTTTGATGAGTGTGATGACTTGGATGATTCTAATGAACATGATGATAATCTACAGAACATTGGTAAGAATATTGCTTTTGAAACAATCATTCCCAAAGTTCTTGAAGAAACAAAGTTGCCATATCCTCCAAAACAAAGAAACATGTTGAAGACTATTTGCAAGAGAATAGCTCAGCTAGATGAAGGTCTTCAAGAACTTCATCAGCAACAAAAACCTGCAAAGGAAGAAATTGAAAAGTGTGCATCTAACGAGGAAGTACACAAATCTTTGGTAGAAAAAGGAAAGAAGAAACACTCATCAGATCTTCAGCGGAAGAAGAAACCACCTTCAGTAGAAGATCAGCAGAAAACCAAATCTACTGAATCAGTAGATGATCTGCGGAAGGCTAAACCAGCAGCAAACAAATCAAAGCCTCAAAATCTGAAAAAGGATAAATCCACTTCAAAATTGGAGAAGGATGCAAAGCCTCAAAAGTTGTCAAAGAAGATTTTTTTTTAGAAAGTAATTGATTCTGAAAAAGAATCAGAGGAAATGTATTGCAAATGGTGTGATATGAAAAACCATAATACTGAAGATTGTTACTTCAGTAGTTATTGTTCTATTTGCAATATGAACAATCACATGACATCTGACTGCTACTTCAACAAACATTGTGCTATTTGTAACAAAAATAACCATTCAACGCAGGAATGTTATTTCAACAAAAAGAACAAGACAAAGAGCACAAAGAAGAAACAATCTGATAAAGCTGAATCAGACACTTAATCTATTGATTGTGAAAAAGATTCAAAAACTAAAAAGCAGCAACAAAAACAAAAGCCAAAACCAAAGGAGAAAATATCCACTGATGTTCAACCTTTGAAGAAAAGAACAACATTTCAGCAATCAAAAACACCTCACAAAAGGGTGGATTTGACTGAAAAAGAAACATATGCTAATGATGCTTTATTTGATAATTTTTAAAAGGGAACTCATGTACCTCATTCAAAATCAAAAGATAATGAAACTTTCAACAATCAAGATTCATTATCAAAACCAAAGAACCAAACCAACAAAAATAAAGTGAATGAAGAAGAGATTGAGAAACCAGAACCTAATTCAACAACCTCATCTTCAACAGAATCATCCTCACTTGAAACAACTCACAATTAATCAATTAAAACTAAAATTAATACTGAAACTTCAAGACTTATTCATGAAGGAGTAACAATATTAGACACTGCTGGCAAATCCAAGATCATTAAGGCTTGGGTTGTCAATTCTAATTGATTTCTTTCTGTGTGCAGGAACAATCTTGGAGAGCTGACAACAAGTGGTATGTTGACAGTGGTTGTTCCAGGCATATGACAGGAAACTGTTCACTTCTTCATGACTTCAAGCATAAAAATACCTCATATGTGGCATTTGGTGGGGATAAGAAGGGAGGTAAAATAGTTGGTGAAGGAATGGTAACTAATGGTGTGCTCAAATTTGAGAAAGTAAACTATTGTGAAAATTTACAATATAATTTACTGAGTGTGTCTCAAATTTATGATCAAAATTATACCACATTATTTGATAACACTAATTGTTACATTCTTAAGCCAGGTTTTTCAGTTCCAGAAGATTGGATCCTTCTTAAAGCATCAAGAAAAGGAAACACATATGTTTTGGATATGAACAACACTTCACTCATAAGACATGAAACATGCCTACTATCTAAGTCATCAGAAGATGAATCTCATTTTTGGCATAGAAGGCTTGTTCATTCTAACATGAAGAACATGAACAAATTGGTGAAAAATAACCTAGTCATTGGATTACCAAAGGAAGAGTTTTATTGTTCAAACCATTGTCCTTCATGTTATAAAGGAAAACAATATAGAGTATCTCATAAATCAAAAATTATCAATACAAACACTACACCACTCAAATTGCTTCACATGGATCTGTTTGGTCCAACCAATGTGATGAGCATTGGAAAGAGGCAATATTGTTTAGTTATAGAGGATGATTTCACTAGATTCACATGGGTTTTCTTCTCAAAACAAAAGAGTGAAACATCAGAAACATTAATGGAATTTGTCATCAAGATTGAGAATCAACTTGATTTAAAAGTTAAAATTTTCAGGAGTGACAATGGGACTTAATTTGTTAATACTGACTTAGATTCTTTTTGCAGGAATAAAGGTATTGCAAGACAATTCAGTGCACCAAGAACTCCACAACGGAATGGAGTTGCTGAAAGAAGAAACATAACACTTATTGAAGCAGCAAGAACAATGCTAGCTGATTCACAATTGCCAATCACCTTTTGGGTTGAAGCAGTGAATACAGCACGCAATGTTCAAAATAGGACATTGATTGTCAATGAACATAATAAAACACCTTATGAGCTTTTATTTAAAAGAAAACCTTACATAGGATATCTTAGAGCTTTTGGGTGTCATGTATCTATTTTAAACACAAAAGAACAATTGGGAAAAATTTTTGAAAAGCCTATGATGGTTTCTTTGTTGGATATTCTTCAACATCTAAATCTTATAGGATCTACATTCTACAACATAACATTATGGAAGAAACTCCTAATGTATCATTTGATAAATCCTTATTTCCTAAATCAGTTAAAGGATCATCATGGTTATTTCATATAGATGCACTAACAGACTCATTTAACTCTAGTTATTTGAATAATGCAGGATCTGATGATACATGTTATCCATTTGTTCCCATAAATATGAATAAAGTGTCATTGTCTGCTAATACTCCAAGAATACACACATCAAGTATCATGGAACAAGGAAAAATAATTAATAACAATGATGTTGCACAAGTCCAGCAAAATGGATGCACATCCTCTGATGGAAACACTTCATCAGTAGCTGCTGATTCTGCATCCGGAGATATGAATAATGTCTCAGCAGCTGTTCCATGCTCTCAGGAAGATACAACAAACATTGGTGATGATTCAGCAAGTCCACATATACCATCCGTGGATGTTCCTGTAACTCCTACTAAAGAACAAAATGCTTTCGGAGAAGTTCCTGCGGAAGATATTAATGATGCACATGATGTTCAAACTCAGGAAGATAACTCCATACCCAATGATGAACAGGAGGAATACTTTGATTACTTCCTAAATTCATCAGTTGGATTGGATCCATCTGCATCAATGAATATGACTAACTTGGAATCATCTATTCCAGTTGAATCTACTCCAATAACAAGAATTCATAAGACTCATCCAATAAATAACATTATTGGTGATCTTGATAAAAGAACAACAAGAAGCCAAGGTGGAGTTGCAAACGTCTGTCTTTTCACTTGTTTTCTTTCACAAGTGGTTCCTCCAAACATCACAGCTGCTCTAAAGGACAATAGTTAGATTGAAGCTATGCAAAAAGAGCTGCAACAATTCAGAAAGTAGAAAGTTTGGAATCTAGTTTATTTACCTGAAGGCCAACATCCAATTGGAACAAGATGGCTCTTCAAAAATAAATTAGATGACAGAGGTATAATTGTGAGAAACAAAGCAAGGTTGATTGCACAAGGTTACACACAAGAAGAAGGGATAGACTATGATGAAGTTTTTGCACCAGTTGCAAGAATTGAAGCTATAAGAGTATTCCTAGCATATGCATCGTATAAGAAGTTCATTGTCTATCAAATGGATGTCAAATGTGCTTTCTTATACAAGCTTGACAAAGCTTTGTATGGTCTTCATCAAGCACCAAGAAAGTGGTATGAAACATTATCATCTTTCTTGCTCAAGCATGGATACAAAAGGGGAACCATTGATTAGACTCTCTTTCTCAAACAAGAACATCAAGATCTCATAGTTGTTCAAAATTATGTTGATGACATTATATTTGGATCAACTAACAAGAGATTATGTGTAAGCTTTGAAGAGTTAATGAAATCTGAGTTTCAGATGAGTTCAATGGGAAAATTAACTTTCTTCCTTGGTCTACAAGTTCATCAGAAGACAGATGGCATTTTCATCAATCAAGAGAAGTACATACATCAAATATTGAAGAAGTACAACCTTGTTGATACATCTTTATGCAAAACACCAGACTCAACAATTGAAAAGATTGTACATGATCCTACAGGAATAACTGTTGATCAAAGATTATATAGATCAATGATAGGATCACTTATGTATTTAACTGCCAGTAGACCTGACATTATGTTTGCTGTGTGTGTTTGTGCTAGGTACCAATAAGACCCAAAAGAGTCTCATCTGAATGCTATGAAGAGAATTTTCAGATATCTCAAAGGAAACCAGCCCTTGGACATTGGTATCCAAAGGATGGTGACTTCACTCTCTACTCATATTCAGATAGTGACTTTGGAGGATGCAACAGCAATAGAAAATCCACAACTGGTGGATGTCAATTTATAGCACCAAGACTAGTTTCATGGCAGTGCAAGAAGCAAACAAATGTATCTGTTTTCACAGCGGAGGCTGAGTACATAGCTATTTCAGCTGGTTGCTCTCAAGTCCTTTGGTTGCAAAACCAATTGCTTGATTATGGTTACATTTTCCTTCAGACTCCAATTTACATTGACAATTCAGCAGCTATGTTTATCACTACTAATCTAGTGCAACATAGTAAAACAAAACATATTGAAATAAAATACCATTTTCTGAGAGATTGCTCAGAAAAAGGTTTGATCAAGTTAGTCAAAGTGGATACAACAAATCAGCTTGCTGATTTATTCACTAAAGCCTTTGATTTAGTTAGATTTAATTTTCTAATTGAATCTCTAGGCATGATTAACTTAGATTAATCATTATGAACAAACAAAGAAAAGCATGTGTCTGTCCTTGTAAATAGTAATGATAATAATAATAATAATAATAATAGTAATAATAATAATAATAATAATAATAATAATAATAATAATAATAATAATAATAATAATAATAATAATAATAATAATAATAATAATAAAAATTCGGAAGATTTATAATTACCTTTGGAAGAAACTTATGTCTTAGAACAACTTTCTTCCGAAAGCAATTTACCTTCGGAAGAAACTTCTGAAACATCTTCCAAAGCTTAGAATAAAAATATTGTCTTTCTTTCTGTGTCTTTTAATTCAGCATAACATATGTTTGGGAAATGATAGTACACTATGCCTTTGCTTCTTCCTGAATTCTTAAAATATCATTAAAATCTGATCAGAGTTGCTTGATATGTGAGTAGGTTCATCTTGAGTGGAAACTACACTAAGAGAATGCCTAACTTAATGCAAAGTGATTGTTTGTGGGAAACTTCATTTTGAGGATACAGCAAGTGAGTCTTATTCTGATGTGACCAAATCACTCATCTAAGCACACTATGTACCAACACTTTATAATATCTATCTTTGCAAATCATATTCCCTCTGTTTTGTGTAAAAAAAGACCTGGGTGTATGATCATCATGGTATACATTTGTAACCAACTGGTGAAAAGATTATGATCCTCATCATCCCTTTGTTTTGTGTAAACAAAGACCTGGGTTAAAGGCACCTCTGTTTTACTGAAGTAAAGACCTGGTGACCTGATGATGATCATATCTGAGCTCTCGAAAGAATCATCTGTGATCAACTGTATATTAAATTTAGAGTGTTTACATCAATGCACTAATGAGATGTCAAATGCATCTCAAGACAGAACTTATAACTTAAAATACATAGTTTCTAAGTGTGAAAAGGTGATGATTTGACTCACAAAGGGAGGACAAACTCTGAGTAAATTAAATGTGAAGCCCATAACAGTTACCTCCTAATAAATGCATGCCTAGTTGACACAATACTCTTGTATGGATTTAAGTGGACAAACATACTTGCAATCAAAACTAAAATCAGGTATCAATTCATCAATCAAATTAATCAGGAAGATGCTTAGTGTTATAGTATGATCCCCTTCTATGTGTATATATGCTTTTACATAGTACTAATTTCAATTTTTGTTTATTTTAATTTCTTTCTGTTTGGCATGTTTGGACAAACATGTGTCTTTCATGATATTCTTCTTAGAAATTTATGATAAATGCTTACATTCATCATTAATAAAAATTTAGGGGGAGTAGAATCATGAAAGCAAGTTAACAACAAAATTGTCAAATGAATTGTCATTATGAAGGAATTGGAACCTGCTCACTAACTTGGCTTTTGGATACATGAAGTTTTTTAAAATATAAACCTTCTTGTGCACAATTGTCATGAATACAAAGTCAACAAGGTCTAATAGCAATAATTGGTTCTATCAGTTTATTAGAACTATACAACAGAATAAGTTTCAATCGTGGCATTTTAAGTATCAGCAGAAGCTAAAGTGCATGCTTAGCATCAGCAGAAGCTACAGTGCATTTAGCACAAGCTACAGTGCATTCTAAACATCAGCAGAAGCTATAGTGCAAACCTTAAGGAGGAGTAAAATATGACTATCCGTAGATTGGTAACCTACAAGTGAGTTAATATTTTACAAGTATAATTCATTTCCATAGATTGGTACCTATGGAAAATCAAGTTATACTTCAATTCAAAATTTAAATTTCAGTTTACATTACGAATCCGCAGATATCCTACGGATGAACTGAAATATGCGGAACAAATAAATTCCCCGGAAGAGTAATAAGAAAAGTGGGACCCACTTCATTAAATAAATGAAATAAATGTGTCCTGGGGAGTATAAATGATGTTTTTGACTTGGAATTCATTATTCACTTTACAGAACCTTTTTGACCTAGAAGTTCGTTAGTCAAAACCTCATCCCTCCCTCATCTGATTTCAAAATTACTCAAATCTTAAACATCAAACAAAGCGTAAACTTGATTTCAAGTCTTAATCTCAAGATGGCTAATCGATTTGCAAGGGAGCACAATGTGTGTGCGTTCTTAAATCCAAGCGACCCTGTGTCGGAAGGATGCAGGCACATCATAAGATACTTACGACGATCCAGGCTCTTCTATGCATTAATAGCAGAGCCTGTGATTCATCAAGATCATATAGTCGATTTTTGCAACTCAGCTCAAATTAAGGAAAATGGACAATCTGAAGTGATTGTGGCTAAGATTAAGAATGAAAGACTAAGGATAGATGAGCAGACCATAAGAAGGATACTAGAGTTGGGAGAACAAGAAGTTGGTCACCCTGATGTATTCGAGAATGAATACATAGAGAAAGTGTTCTACCTGATGGGGTATGATGGTGATTTTGACAAGGTTGAGATAAAGGAAGGGAGATTATGCAAGGCATATAGATTCTTATGTCACACATATCTAAAGTGCATCTCCAATAGGAAGTCTGGGCTTGACAGATTCTCAAGGCTCATTTCATCTGGCATTATTGGCATTTTTGAGGGAAGGACATACAATTACTCAAAGTATATTTTCAGTTGTTTGTGTGACCAAATTAGGGTGCAAAAGGCCAACAAGATGTATATGTTTCCAAGGTTCTTATAATTAATCATCAATATTGATCTACTTGGTATTGCTAGAGATGGTGATGTGTTTGTTCAAGCACACTTAGGGAGATCTGTACTAAATAAGATAAGTGGAAGGTATGAAGGAGAAGACATGCCTATGTTTGCGTATGTAGCTGACCCCAATGCCAACATTCCCCAAGAATTTATATGGGAAGAACCACAAGGGAGTTCACCTACTAACTCTGTGGAAGCCTCACCTTCACCTCATCAATCACCCATTCACCAACATCATCAATCTCCCCAACCACAATCACCAGCCAGACACTCAACCAATCTTTCCAACTCACCCTCTATCACCAAATCAACTCCAAATATAACTTTTTCAACAACCTCCAACTCCAGAAAACCAATCCACTGAGAGCTTTTACACCGGGGAGACTGAGTTAGCTTCACATGCAAGTACAGTTCAACTGTCACTAACCAAGACTGAATCCCCTATCCATTCAAATGATACTGAACCTGTCTCTCCAATCACTGACCATCAGCAACAACAACAACTACATCAAGAACAGGCAGATTAAGCTGTTGAGTCAAGTTCAAGCTCAGCTAGTGTAGCCCCAGAAGAAGTGAATGATGATGAGATTGGTGCTCAACATCAAGAAGGGGAAGAAGAAGCCAACTATGTTGATGTGATTGCTTACAATGAAGATGATCTCAGTGAAGATGATATCCCAGTCAGTAAAAGTTATCTGGTTGCTGAATACACCAAGCTTGTTATCAAGTCAAACAATAGAAAGCAAAAAATTCAAGAGTTGAAAGGGATGATAAAAGAAAAAGATGATCAGCTAATGAAGAATCTAGTCTGAAAAGATTAAGAGAAAACATACAAGAAAACAATAAAGTCATTGATGCTCTACATGAGCTTGTCATAGAAAAAAAAGAGTCAATTGCACATGAGAAGGCTGAAAAACAAAAACTTATGTTGGAGAGAAACAAAGCTAACAAGACTCTACAAGAACAATTTGCTCAAGTGAAAAGAAAAGATGAGGAGATTGAAAGACTGAAAAAGAAGATAAAGGACATTGAAACTAATGCTCTTGCATCAAAACAAACAAAAGAATCCGTTGAAGCTTCAATGCCAATCATTCAATATTCAAGGAAAATGAAGTACTTGGGTCCTGTTAAGAAGGAAGTGATTGAAGTACAAGATTCTCCTAAGAGATCAAAATCCATATCCCCTGAGCACACTCCATCAGTGAATGTTTCAACTTTAAAGCCTATGTCTCATGCTGAAACTGAAAGTGATGCTGAATGGAATGAGCTTACTAAAGATGAGTCTCCCAAAGAACAAAAAGAATCAAAAGTTGAGGAACTGCTGACCACCAAAGACATATTAGAAGAAAGGCCTGAGTCAAACATGTTTATGACCCTTATCAATCATGGTTTCCATTTGATATGGTTTAGAGGATGAATGTGACTGAAATGAAGGATCTACTGAAAGAATTTGAACTTGCTAGATTCATGATCCCTAATTGTGACTATGAAGCATTCACAACATTTCAAGCCATTCAGAAAATTAAGAAAGATCTAGGCCACTGTGATACAGCAATGCTTAGCAAGTACAATATGATCTGTCGGCTACAAGGTCACAACTACAAGGCACATGAGCTTAAGGGAAGAAAAGTTGGTGAGCTTAGGAGGATGATAGAACATGTAATGTCTGTTAAGCTTGACACAGGGGTAGATTCAGGTTTGAAGCACCTAATCTCATTCATGAACATCAAATGAAAATCCCTATTGATCCTATAACTGTTGAATCTAAAGATCAGCACAAAGGGAAGGATAAGCTAATCAGAGAGCCTAGGACAGTTATCCCTGGCAAATTATGGCCACTAGGAACAACAGTCAAGGAAATCACTGTACAAAAGTCTACCCTAATAGAGCTATATGACCATATCACAACTCCCAGTTTTGTGGAAGAAAACAGGATTATGGTCTTGAAATATGATCCGGACTAGGATTGTGCAATTATCAAGAGGACATCTGGAAGAATTGAATACTTCCATGATGTAGAAGCAATATTGAGTCTTCATGAGAAAGACATTAAAGACTTGCAAAGCCTAATCATCTCCTACTATCCAATCCATCCAAGGGGGCGAGACTTTTCTGTGTCTGTGGGTAGGATGAAAACAAGATTTATAGATGATGTGCTGAAGGAGGCTAAGAGAGAAGATGTTGAACATAAGAAAAGACTTCAAAAGGAAAGAAGATCAAACACCAACTCCTCTACATTGGTTGATGATGAATTCTTAAGGAGGGTTGGTTACACTAACAAAAAAACAGCAGCCATCAAGGTCATAGCATGAAATCAATACACTATTCCCATAACTGAGTGGGGATATGTTGAGAAAACAAAAGAAATGGTGCTACTGAGGAATGCTGAAGGGAAGAAATGTGACAAGATAAGAATTTTTGACCCAGTAGAGATCAAACTGCTCCACCCCAGCTACATATCATACTTGCATGACAAATTCTTCCCAAAGTTGTCTGATGAAAGAGCACAGAATGATCTATGCTTATATGTTCACATGATACAAGTGGTGGATAAACTGCATGCAAAATCATATAAGAGAAGAAGATATGATGTTGGGCATTTGAAAGGAGCTAACATTGAAGAAGTATCAGAACTTAGATTCACAGAAGAAGATGAACTTGAAATAGTTCACAATCAAAGTGTTGTGGAAACTCTAACAACTGAAGAAGACATCTTGGGACTAAGTTTTGAGACACTTCAAAAGATATGCAGAATGGAGATCAAGTACAAATACGATGATCAAAAGGATGCAGTATCTTATTTTAACAAGAAGATGGTGTCAAGATTGAAGGAGCTTTCAGTTTTGAAGAACTGATTAGAAGTGTCTAAGCCTAAGGGGGAGAATTGTTAGATCTAGGAACAATAGATCTAGATCATTTTGTATAGGCTTAGAACTTTAATCAATACTTGTAATGAATGATTATAATTCATTAGTTTGATGTATGCATTATGTATATAGGTTAATCCATATGTGTGTTGATTTATGTATGATTACAGGTACACACATAATACTTGGCCAATTACTGAAATTGACTAAGTGTAAGAAACATGTACGGATGAACATTTTGTTCTTCCGTAGATATGTTTCTTACAAGTAACAAACATCTGAAGATCCTCTGCGGATGAACAATCAGCTCAAGAGTTCAAGTGAAGACTCCTACGGATGATCAAATTCCTTCAAAAGACAATGTACCTTCGGAAGACAAAGTACCTTCAGAAGACAAAGTACCTTCCGAAGACAAAGTACCTTCGGAACACAAAGTACCTTCGGAAGACAAAGTACCTTCGGAAGAATAAATTACCTCCGGAAGACCTGTTAAGTTGTGGAGTACAAACACTTGTATTTAAATAATACAAGTGTTACAATTCAACAAGTCAACAAGATAGTTGTGTGAATCCCAAGAGATCCAGTGTTTCCTTAACTGAAACACATGTGCCTATAAATATGGATCCTAGGTTTCAAATCGAAAAAAAACAAACACGAACACATAAGTAACCAAACGGCAAACCCAAACATCACATCAATTCACACAAACATAAACCCTTGCAGCCGTCACATCAACATCAACACAGTCGAAGCATTTATTTTTTCATTCATTATTTATTCATCTGTAATCATTAATTAATTTTAATGAAATACTTTTGAATCAAATCTTGTTTGCTTATTAATTGTATTCATATCATTGTGTTCGTCATAATCATTATTCATCATATTTGATATTTATTAAACAATTAAACAAGATTAATGTTGATTCCGAAAACATTAACTTGATTCCCTATTAACACTAATAATTCCTGATTGCGATCCTTGGATTCACAAGAAGGATTATTGGTGGCTAGGTCTGAAGCGTGAGGTGGCGGAGTATGTGAGTAAGTGCCTTACTTGCTTGCAAGTGAAGGTGGAGCATCAGAAGCCATACGCTATGATTCAAACTTTGGAAATACCCGAATGGAAATGGGAGCACATCACCATGGACTTTATCACAAAGCTGCCTCGTACAGCGAGAGGGTATGATGCTATATGGGTGATTGCCGACCGTCTGACAAAGAGTGCTCACTTTCTACCTATCCGTGAAACGTATTCATTCGAGAGGTTAGCGGATCTGTTCATCAAGGAGATTGTAACTCGTCATGGTGTACCGGTCCATCGTGTCTGACCGTGACACTCGATTTACATCCATGTTTTGGAAGAGATTTGACGATGTGATGGGGACGAGGTTACACATTAGCACGACTTATCACCCGCAGACGGATGGTCAGTCAGAGAGAACCATTCAGATGCTTGAGTATATGCTACGGGCATGCGTCATTGATTTTGGAGGAAGTTGGGACGAACACTTACCGTTTGATGAAATCTCATACAAGAACAGTTATCATGCCAACATTGGTATGCCACCATATGAGATGTTATACGGTACGAGATGTAGAACGCCCATATGTTGGGATGATATTGGTCTGAAGGAGTTAGGGGGCCTTGAAGTGATCGAGGCTACGACTGAGAAATTGGAGAAGATCAAGGCGTTTATGGCAGCAAAAGATAGGAAAAAGTCGTATGCTGACAAGAGACGTAGACCGATTGAATTCAAGGTGGGCGATAAAGTTATGTTGAAGGTTTCACCTTGGAAGGGTATCATTCAGTTTAGTAAGCGGGGCAAGTTGTACCCGAGGTACGTAGGGCCTTTCCGAATCATTGCTCGAGTAGGAGAGGTGGCCTACAGGTTGGAGCTTCTTGATTAGTTAAGCGAGATTCATCCAACATTCTATATATCTCATATGAGAAAGTGTTTAATTGATGAAGATATGATTGTACCCATGGAAGACACTGAGGTTGACGAACGACTCAATTACGTTGAGCAAACGGTGGCAATCCTTGACTGGAAAGAGAAGAGACTACAAATAAAGTGGTTCCCTTGGTACGAGTACAGTGGAAGCATAGGAAGGGATCCGAGTCTACGTGAGAGACTGAGGAAGAAATGAGACAACATTACCCCCAATTGTTCGAGGAGTAACAGGTTTCAGGGACGAAACCTATATAAGGGGGGTGGACTTGTAACACCCGAAAATTTTAAAATGATGATAAAAGAAAAGAAAAAGAAGTATAAAAGGAAGAAAGGCCAAATAACCTAAGTTGAGGGGTTAAAAGTGTACAAAGGAAAAAATGTTATAATATTTTCTACAAAGTGTGTGTGGCCGCCCAAACCCATGTTACATCAACTTTTCTTCATATGGTTCTAGAGAGAGAAAGTAGGGAATTTCGGGTTTTTAAGAGAAGAAGAAGAAGCCGGATTTAAGGTTAGTTTTTGGTGTTTTGGCTTATTCTTGGCTAGTTTTCAGCCTCGGTTATGTGCTTATGTGCTTGTTTGTGTTCGGTGGTGTGTTTTGGGGTGGGGTGTTTAGATGTTTGAACTCCAAGAGCATTCGGGTTTGAAGAAGTCCTACTCGAAAGTTGCAAGAGTTGAGTTAGAGATCCCCGTTTTTAAATGTTTTAACTTGTTGTTGGGTGTGTACCCGTATGTATATGTTTGTGCCCTGTTGGGTGGGTGTTTGATTACGGATTATTTTTTATGATGATCATGTTTTATGCTTGTTTTCGTGCTTAGTATGTTAGAACTAGGCTTAGAACAGGTTAGAATTGGATTTGGGGTTTGAAAATGATGTTGGTTAGATAACAGTTGTCCTTGAGCCCAACTGCCCAACTGCCCGAATGCCTTAGTGTTCCCATGCGCCTAAAGTTCATGCGCCCAAACAATACCCATGCGCCTAGAATGTTGCCCAGACAACTAAGTGTTAGGCCATGCGCCCGTATAGTGCTCATGCACCCAAAACCTGCCCATGTGCCTAAGTGTTCCCATGCGCCTGAGAGGCCATGTGCTTGCATAGTGTTCATGCGCCTAAAGACTTAGAAAATTTTATGAAATTTTGGAAAGAAAGGTTTTTAGGCTATGACTAGGAATGTTCCCGGGCATGATGTATGATGTTATATGATGATGTGTGGTGATGTTATGTATCATTATGATCTGTTTCTTTATGTTTCTTATTACGTATTATTCCGTGGCTTTACGTGGTGTGACTATGTTAAGGACGGAAAGTATTACGTAATGAAGTGAAAGAATAATGATAATGAAAAGTTGAACGTAAAGAATGAATGAAAAGTCTTGCAAGCAAAATGAAAGGAGGCTCACAACTCATTGAGGGGTTGTTAGCTCAACTGTGTACGGTTTAGCTAACCCATGAGGATGCACACAGGGGTCTAATCCTTGTGATTGACCAAACGTATGGAGCCCTTGTCGCTTGCCTCAGATACTTTAGTCAGCTTCGTGCACAATGTTTAGGGCCTATTTATAGACTACGGCCCAGTACCAGCTTCTCCATAATGTTCGGGGTATAGCACATGGCATTGGTCCGGATGAAAGTGAAAGATAATGATGAATGAACGAAACGTACGATACGTATGCTAATGAATGATGGAAGAATGAAGAATGATGATGAAAGATAATAAATATTATCTATGTGTATGTATGATGTGTGATCAAGAATGAAAGTAAGGAAAGGTTTTGAACAAAAGTAAAGTATAATATATATTTTATAAAACTAGAACTCACTCAGCAACTCTGACTATGTATTTTCAGTTGGCAGGTAATTGTTGTTGGGGATGGCACGGAGTGAAGCTATTTGGCAAGTTTTGGATGGCATCCATTTTATGTAGTAATGATGTATTGTGTTGTAATGCAACCAAGCGATGTTTTGTAATGTAAAAAATGTTGTATTATTTGGAAAAAACAATTGTTAATATATGAAATGGTTTTTGTTAAATTATTTTGCTCTTTTGTTTAAATGAAAGTATATGTATTTTTACATATGTTGTGCAATGATTATCCGACTGTGAGCGTTCCAGGAATGGGGCCTTACAATCTTCAACTTGACGGGATATGATGGAGATTATGAAAGAGGAGAAATCAAGAAGGGGAGACTGTGTAAGCCTTAAAGATTTATTTGTCATACTTACTTAAAGTGCATCTCAAACAGAGAATCAGGATTAGGCAGATTTTAAAGGCACATCTCCTCGGCATCATTGGAATTTTTGACGGAAAGACCTACAATTACTCAAAGTACATATTTGGATGCCTATGTGGTCAGATCAGGGTCCAAAAGGCTGACATAATGTTCATGTTTCCAAGGTTCATCCAGCTGATTATCAATGCAAAATTTCCTACCATTGAAAGAGAAGGTGATGTGTTTGTACAAGCTCACCTGGGAAGATCTGTACTTAACAAGATCAGTGGCAAGTATGAAGGAGAAGAAATGTTAAAGTTTGCTCATGTGCTTGATCCAACTGCTAATATTGCTTAAGAGCTTGTATATGAAGATCAACAAGATATCTCCCCTGCTGCAACTGATCAAGTATCCCACTCTCCTCCATAATCCCCATACACCATCACCATCTATCTCAACCAGTACAATCACCAGTAAGTGGCAACACTTTGCCCATCTCTCCTATACACTCCTAATCAAGCCAAAACACTGGTGCTACTAAACCAGTTTGCCAAGCAAGTGAACACACACAGACCTTATTAGTTACCTAATCTCAATCATCACTAAACACCAACACCATTGAACCTTTCTCACCTACTGTCAATATTCAATCCCCTCAACAAATACCTCTTCACCAATATCCCTAGCAGTTGAGTCAAACTCAAGCACAGAAAGCTATGCTCCAACTAAAGTAATAAACAGTGAGGAGGAAAAAGAGGCTGTGGCAGAAGAGAAAACTAAGGAATTATGTTTAGATCCTGAGAAGTCACAAGATCAAGAAGTTGAACAAAAGGATGTGGGTAAAGGAAATTATGTAGATGTTATATCTTATCACGAAGATGATCTGGATGATAATGACATTGATGTGAGTAAAAGCTACCTTGTTGCTAAGTATAACAAGCTGACTATCAAGTCAAACAAGATATTGGAGAGAATAAGAAAATTGAAGAGTATGATAAGGGAGAAGGAGGAACAATAGACAAAACAAGAGGCCTCCCTTAAAATATTAAGAGAAGATGCTCAAAGTAACAATAAAGTGATTGATGCATTGCATGAGTTAGTTAGAGAACTCAAAGAGTCAATTGAGTATAAGAAATCTGAAAAGGAGCAGCTTATGATTGAAGTCAACAAAGCTAACAAGACTATCTCTGATCAAGTTGCTCTACTGAATAGAAAAGATGAAGAAATAGATCAGCTGAAAATGAAGATATGTGCTCTTGAATCAAATGCACCACCAAAAAACCAACAAAAGAGACTTCTGATACTTCAAAGCCAATTATTCAATACTATAGGAAAAGGCATAATTTAGGGAAGTTTAAGAAGGAGGTTGTAGAAATTCAAGACTCTCCAAAGAAAGCAAAGATTATATCACCAGAGCACACTCCTTCAGTGGATGTATCCACTTTAAAGCCTATGACTCTAGCTGAAACTAAGAGTGATGCTGAATGGGATGAACTGTCCAAGATGGAATCTCCCAAAGATCAAAAGGAATCAAAAGGTGATGAATTGATTACTACTGATGATATATTTGAAGAAAGGCCATAATCAGCAATGTTCATGACTATAATCAACCATGGCTTTCCATTTGATATGGTGGAAAGAATGAATATGTCAGAAATAAAGAATGTGATCAAAGAATATGAGCTTGCAAGATTCATGCTTCACTTCTGCAACTATTAAACCTTCTCCATATTTCTGGCCATTCAAAAGATCAAGAAAGATATAGGCCACTGTAATACATCCAAACTCTCCAAGTACAACATGCTTGTTACAGAGTCATAACTACAAGCTGTATGAGCTCAAAGGAAGATCTATGGCTGAATTAAGAAGAATGATGGAGTATGTGATGAAGGTGGAGTTGGAGACTAGTGTTAAATTGAGAACTGAAGCACTAAATCCTACATATGTGCATCAAACTAAAGCTTTTTGTGCTGAACCATCACAGTAGAAAGTAAGGATCAACACAAAGGAAAAGACAAGTTAAACAGAGAACCAAGAAAGGTGTTGCCTGGAAAGATTTGGCCTCTTGGTACAACTGTGAGAGAGAAAACTGATGAAAAATCTACTCTGTTCCAGTTGTTTGATCACGTCACAACCTCCTCCTTTATTGAAGAAAACAGGATCATAGCCTGGAAATTTGATCAAGAATGGGATTGTGTTGTTATAAAAAAGGCATCCAGAAGAGTTGAATACTTCCATCTAGTTGAATCGATATTATCATTGCCTAATGCTGATATCAGAGATCTTCAAAGCCTAGTCATCACAAATTATCCTATAAATCCCAGAGGAAGAGACTTCTATGTGGCTGTGGGAAAATTAAAAACAACATTCAAAGATTATGTTGTTAAAGAAGCCAAAAGAGAGGATGGAGAGCATAAAAGAAGATCTCAAGGGCAAAGAAGGTCTAAATCCAGCTCATCCACATTAGTTGATGATGAATTTTTGAGGAGAGTTGGATACTTTAACAGAAATTCAGCTTCAATAAAGACCATTGAAGGAAAGCAGTATTCATATCCCATAACTGAGTGGGGATATGTAAAAAGAACTGAGGAATTAGTGCTACTGAGGAATGAGGCAAAGAATAAGGCTAAAAGCATAAGGTTGTTTGATCCTATGGAAATAAAACTTCTACACCCAAGCTACACTTTTTACATTCATGACAAATACTTTCCAAAACTCAATGATCAACATGCTCAAAGTGACATATGTTTATATGTACACATCATCCAAGTAATTGACAAACTGCGTGAAAAGGCTTATAAGAGAAGAAAGTTTGAGGCTGGACAGTTGCTTGGAGCTGAAATACAAGAAGTTACTGAGCTAAGAATTACAGAACAAGATGAGCAGGAAATAGTAAACAACAACAGCATGATTGCCACTTTAACAACTGAGGAAGATGTGTTTGGTCTCCGTTTTGATACTTTGAAGAAGATTAACAGAATGGAGATAAAGTGCACATATGATGATCAAAAGATGGCAGTTTCATACTTTAACAACAAGATTGTAGCAAGAGTTAAAGAGCTTTCAAGTCTAAAGAATTGATTATAAGTATCTAAGTCTAAAGGGGAGTACTGTTAGATCTAGGTCCAATAGGTCTAGATTCATTGTATAGGCTTAGAACTTTAATCATGATTTGTAATGAACTCTTGTACATCTTACTTTTTGTATGTAATGAATGTATAAAGGATAACCCCATTATATATATTGATTTATGTTTGATTGCAGGAAAAATAGTATTCGTAGTCAATTTTCTAAAGTGACTAAGTGTAAGAACTATCTACGGATAAACAATTACTACTTTTGTAGATGTTCTACAACAACAACAAAGGACTTGTGCATTTGAGGATCATCTGCGGAAGAACATTCAGTTGCGGATGAAGTCAAGGGATTCCTAACGAAGACCAAAGATATGCGGAAGACCAAATCTTCTACTGAAGAACCAAGTCCTACGGAAGTCCAAAGACACTTGTATGTACATTACCAAGTGCATCAAGTCAACAAGTCAAACACTAAGTTATGTCATAAAGTCAACTCCTACGGACGACTTTAACTTAGTAAGAGAATGTCACATCATGACATTCTCTGAGTAACTTTCTTACCACGATAAGAAAGTTACTATTACCCTAACAGTAAATGACAGAGCCTATAATACAAGACATAGGTTCACATTTTTAGGTATCCATAATTACATCTATCAATATATCAATCAAACACAAACCCTAATTTCTAGTGATCATAACCCTTGTATCAAACTGTAGCAATATCAATATTTACACCAAATCATCAATATAATCATAGAAATCAACAAACATTAATTGTTATTTGTTTCATTTGTAATCATTAAATTGTTTTAATTGAATACTTTTGAATCAATCGTAATTGCTCATTTATTATGTTTCATTTATTCTATTCTTCATTTATCAATATTAGAATTATTGTTTCATCATCAATAAATTGAATAATGAGTAGTGATAATTCCGCGATCACTATTCGATTTAATCTAACCTAATAATTCCAGATTGTGATCCTTGGATTCACACCCTTCAACACTGGTGGTAACAAACACAACAAGTAGAAATCCTATCAACATAAATATAACAAATTCTTTTACTGATACATCTGAGGTTCCAACCAATTCTAGGAATGAGGCACAAAACTCAAATGAAGGGATATTCAATGCAGGAGAAGATGGAGATGGTGAAAGGGATCAAGAATTTCTTGATGCTGACAATCACTCCACTCAAGATAACATCAATGATGTTATACACTCTCCAAATCAAGTCACACTTGATGGGTGTGCAGATGTGCTAGGTGATACTCAATCACCAGATCTAAATTTTTCAAGTTTTAATCTATCAAGTCAACTTGTTGTGATTCATTAGCTAAAAATCCACAAGTCACATTCTGTCACACCCGACTGACGGTGGAATCATCTGGGTGGACGAATGTGAATCGATTGCTCATAGCACATGGTAGTAAATACGTTGAAATAATATTAATATCCATTTTCTTTGAATGATACTAATCAAATGATATATTAAAATTAAACAATAATCTAAATAAATATAACAAAAAGCCTTTTATTAAACTAGGTGCAAGTCCTAAGTGAGCATGAAGAAGTCCACTAATCTGTATTCCTGAAATCATGTGACAAAGTAACGAGTCAGCTAACCAATTAGCCGACAGATTTGAATACATATATAAATTTAATAAATGATTGAAAACAAATCAATTCACATGTCAATGTCAAGAATTATAATGCAATAGTGTAACATAAAAGACAAACCAACAAAATCAAACCTAATGACTGAATTGACTTGGTCTACAGACGAAGCCTTATAGAATGAATGATTCTGGTTCCAATGCGACTAAACAAATAGGGTGGGTTTGTCAAACCAACAAATCTATCATTCTCACCGTGATTGCATGAATTAATGATTGTGTTCTGATCTAGTTTATCTAACTATACACACATAATTACAAGTAATAACATAGCATGTATAGAATTGAATTATGAATAGAATAACAACGATTGAATATAAATCACATGATTTTCTCAAAAAATAAAACATGAAAAATAGGCTATGAATACTCACTTTGATTATAGGATGTAAATGATTTGATTTGTAGAATGCGTAAATAGACAGCAAAGTTTTCTCATGGTGTTAACCTAAGGAAAGGTGTCTTACATTAGAATAAATAGTGATATAAAGAATAGGGTTTTCAATTAGGAATTGGGATTTTAATTAAATGTAATAACTTGATTAAATAAAATAAATTGATTGACTATTTCAATTTGAAAATAATGAATAATTAATGAAATGGATTTATTAACTACCATTAAATATTTACATTATAATATTAGAATTTGATATTAAAGTGTCAAAACAAAATAATTAATTTAATAATTAATTATAAAGTAACTTTGTTAAAATGATTAATTAAATATTTAATTATTTAAAGAATTTGCAAAATTTAAGACTTATACTGAGTTATTAATTTTTTTATAACATTTATATTCTTTAAAGGAATTAAAATATAAAATTATAACCTTTAAAATTTTCAATAATTAATTAATAATTTCTGAAATAGATGTAGTTAATAAAATAATTATTTTATATTAATTTAATAACATTTTAGAAATTTCTAGAATTTAAAAAATGATTAAAATAATTGTTTTAAAAGATTTGTGAGGGACCAGAGTCGAACAATAGTCACCTTCAGGTGATCCGCGTGGTTTACCAGTTGGGCAGAAGCCCATGATCTGATTAAAAGCTTATTTCAAATCTTAAAAAGATTAAGTAGATATTTCCCCAAAATCATATAAACCCTTATTATAGATTGATTCAATTAGACAATAAATCGATGTTTATAATCAAATTAAGCACATGGTTTCGTTCCCCCACACTAAATCGAGTGTGTGTGCGTGTAGAATTACCTGGATTGAAGTCAAATTCGATGATAATAAAAGGAGAACAGTTTGTGACTGGGTTGGATATGGTTCGAGATGATTACGATAAAATAATCCAATTCATTACGTATGAAGCTTCTAAGGGTGATTATGATTCAAAGCCCTAAATCAATTATGAATGAAAGTGTCCAGAAGGTGATGCTCAACCAAGTTGCAGGTAGCGAATGAAAGGTGATGGTTGAATTGGATGTGTTTGTGTTTTGTATAAAAATAGATGCTCGAATAAATTCAAGGTATCGAATGCATTGTTTGCCCTCACTTATACAGATTCAATTTGGCCAATTTCATGATCGATAAGTTATAGGTATTGGGTGTTTTAATTTGAAATTGATATGAAACAGTACATTCACAAGTTCCAATTGATTTGGTTATCATGTTTTCAATGATCACAAACGCGTTATCAATCATTTGGTTAATCAATTTGTTTGTTTCGAGTAGGAATTGATTTGAGATTGAATGGGGCTATTGGTTTCAAACGATTAAGTAGTAACATCCCATAAATAGATTTGAAACATAGGCTGGGTTCGAAACTTGTGCAAGAAGTAAAAGGGCGGTTCGATTGTTCAATATTCGTCAGACTGTGAGGGTTTAACTCCGTCGGAATGTGGTCGGAGTCCGATGAGTAAGATTACGGGGAAGGGTGGGGTTTTGGGTTTTAAAAAACTTTACACTTTGGCCCTTGTGGTTTAAAGAGTTGTTATTTTATGTTAAAAATATTTTAGTTCAAGTTTTATGATTATCAACATTAACCTTATACTTAAAAGAGACCTTAGTGTTGAAAATAAATCACTTTATTTTTACAAAACTTTGTAGATTTTGTAAAACTTTGAAATTGAAGTATTTATTTCAAATTAAACAATTAAAATGTCATAATTATTAATGAAATCTTATAAATTTATAAAAATCTATTTTATAAATTATTATAAATTGAACAAATGACATATTCATTGTATTGAAATTCTAATATAAATAAACCAATTTAGATAACGAAATTGATTTTTTATAATAACTCAAATGGGTTCGGGTTAGGATTTCAAAATGGGTCTAATGTTATACTTTTACCACAAACATCATTGGTGTTGTTGAAACTAAGATGAAAACAAGAGGACAACCCATGATCTACACTTTTACTTCTTATCTCAGGTTGAGCTAAAGAAAATAGATGAAGCTTTAAGAGATAGAAGCTGGATTGATGCAATGCATGAGGAACTGCTTCAATTCAAAAAACATGGTATTTGGAACCTATGTCCACTTATTCCTAGGAAGATGCCAATAAGAACAGATGGGTATTCAGGAACAAGAAAGATGATAGAGGACTTGTCATCAAGAACAAGGAAAGAATAGTAGTCCAAGGGTTCATCTAAGAGGAAGGGATTGACTACACAAATGTCTTTGCTCCTTTAGCAGAACTTGAAGATGTAAAAATATTCCTTGCTTTTGCTACATAAAAGGATTTTAAGGTCTACCAACTAGATGTCAAGTGTGCTTTTATATATGGGTGATAGATTAAGAAGTGTGTATCATTCAACCACCTAGCTTTGAAGATCCAAATCATACTGATTATGTATTCAAGCTTGACCAAGGAAGTGATATGAGACACTATCACAGTACCTAGATCAATATGGTTACAAAAGAGGTACTATTGACAACATACTCTTTATCAAAAGAATAGTGAATGACTTGATGTTGGTTCAAGTTTATGTTGATTACATTATCTTTGGGTTAACTAATGAAAAGCTCTAACAGAATTTGAGAAGCTGATAAATAATAGATTTGAAATGAGTGCCATGAGGGAACTCAATTTCTTTCTAGGAATTTAAGTGAAGCAAGTTGACAATCACATCTTCATAAACCAGTCAAAGTATGTACGGGACATACTAACCAGATTTCATCTGACTAATTGTAAGGTTGCTACGACTTCCATAGTCAAAAACCACTCCCTAGGACCTGATCATGAGGGGAAGTGTGTTAATGAACCTCAATATAGGGTTATGATTAGGTATCTTATGTACCTAACAACCAACAGGCCTGGTATCATGTTTACTACATGAATATGTGCAAGATATCAAGCTAACCTCAAAAAATGTCATACCTAGTTGTTGTCAAGAGGATTCTTAGATATCTCAAAGGAGCTCCGAAATTGGGAATTTGGTATCCAAGAATTCTGACTTCAATATATATGCATATACAGATAGGGACTATGATGCATGCAATATGACTGGCAAGTCTACATCTGTGGGATGTCAGTTCCTTGGTGGAAGGATAGTCTCATGGCAATGACAGAACCAATCTTGTGTATCAGCTTCAATTGATGAAGCTGAATACATTGTTGATGCAAGTTGTTGTGCTCAAGTGCTTTGGATTCAGAATCAGATGCTAGATTATGGATTAAACTTAAGAAAGGCTCCTATCCATATAGACAACAATAGTGCAATCAAAATCATAGAGAAGCCAATGCAGCACTCATAGACAAAGCACATAAATATTAGGGTATCCTTTGATCGGAGATAATTTTAAAAAAGGATTGATTAAACTGGTCAAAGTTAACACAAATGAACAATATGCAGATCTTTTCACAAAAGAATTTGAATAAAAGAGATTTAAATATCTTATATCAGTTATTGGAATGACTAACTTTGAGTAGATTTTCTTAAATTAATTTTAAAATTGTTTTTCAAAAGGTGTTTCCTAATTGTTTTCTAATTTATCACTCATATAAGCATTGTTAATCTCGGAATAAATTTTTCAAACTAAATATTCCTTAGAATTTTTCAAACTCAATTTTCAAACTAACTGAGGAGGGTTCTGTACCCAGGGCCATGTCACCTCCATCCAATCCTTCTGACAATCCAATCATAGGATTGGGGTATGACGCCAAAAGAAGGGCCTTGGTGCTTTCTAGATTCATTGGTCAACAATAACTCTTCAACATCTACAACCTAGAAATATATGAAAGCTCCCTTCTACCAATCCTTTTATTTGTCAATCCAAGTTAAAACAAACATGCTAACAGGTTGGATGAATGGATTTAAAGAAGAGTATCTAACAAGATTCAAAGAAGAACAACTATTTACAAACAAAGGCTAGTAAAGAAAAACTGGTCGACCGGATATTGAGTTGGACGCTAAGATTATCTTTGAATGGAAAGACTCAGTTGAAGGTCCATTTGTTAACTCTGTGAACCTTGGGATTCCTGATTTTTTAAAAACCATCCACTCTAAGTGAGATACTAGTTGGTGAAGGCGTCTCACAGCCTCTCCCTTGCTAGAGCACAAATGAAGAACAAGTGCAAGAATGCCAAAGCTCTCTCCTCCCTGAGTCACACAAGTCAGTGGTTGATAAATAAAAGAGGATTCTATCTACAGAGGACATTGAGGAGAAGAAAAAGGAGAGAAAGAGGAAAGCAAGGGAAGAATAACAAAGGAAGACTCCTGGTTTCATACATGCTGCAATTAGGGCTTCACAAAGGCCAAAAACTCAAGAAGATGAGTTAAGGGTAGCCAGATTGAACTACCTTTGAACTAGGACTTACAATATTAATGATCTAATATCTCTTCCCATGGATGTATTAGTTGATCTGGCAGACACATAGGTTTCTAGAGAGAGGAAGGAGGTCGAGGATGCTACTTTGTTTCTTATGAAGAAAGAAGAAATAAGGAGAAGAAAACTATATCAAACTCATGTCCTCTCCCCAGTTCAAGAGGCAAAGAATAGGATAGATAGAAAATGATCATGTACTTGAGTGCCACAGGTTTCTACCAGGTAGAAGCCTTACTCCCTCTATCTGATGATTATATAGAGTTTAAGTTTCTTAAGCAGCTAGAACAAGAAGTCATTAAAGGAAGAAACGTTGCTAAAAGAAAGATAAGGGAGGATGTTAGTTATATTTTTAGTCATAAATTATGGTAATTTTAGACTATATTTTAGCATATATTTTGCATTAATTGCATGCATTTTGCTTTTGTTTTGAATAATAGTAGTTTCTGTGGGATGGAATCTACTTTTGTATATTTTTTGGTTTTGTAGTTTCATTAAATTGCTGAAAAAGAAAAAAAAGAGAAAGAGATGAGCTTAAAAAAATATCATTAAGTTTAGGAATTTATAATGCCTCATAAAGGAATCCAAATTGAAATCCCTAGAAAAAGGGAGAGTTTGTTGGAGGAAATAAGTATTATAAATAGGGTTGGAGTATTAAGTTGGAGGAGATATCTTTGGAGACTGAAAAGAAATCAATCTTGGAGCATCTTGAAGGGGTTATCTTGAAGAATCAAGTTCAAGGAAGCAAGGAGTAATAGCAATTTAGATTTTTTTTGTTGGTTTTCGATTTGTAAGTTTATATTTTATTTTCGATTGATCTAGTCGTCATGTCCGGCTAGGTCACTCTTAGTTTCAACATTAAGGTTTAATTTCTGTGATTTTGGTTTGAACTTATGTGAAACAATTATGAGATATTTTTATTTTAATGGATTGTTTGTTTGATTAACCCGGATCTAATCCGGTATATATTAGATTGTTAATAAAATTAGTCACTTTATTATTTTCTCTAATAAAGTTCATCAAGATTTAAAACCCTAATCAAATTTTGATTTTTGATATAAGGAAAACTTAATGGTTTGAATTTGTCTATGAATTCATTCTCGATATAGAATCATAAAATCTAGTTAAACATACCGAACGACGTGTGTGTTTAATTATAATCGATACTTCTATCATTACAACCCGCATGCTAAGATCCGAACGGCGTGAGCTTAGAATAGCGGGTTGGCTCTAATCAACGAACTGTGACTGATTGGACATTAGATAGAGTCGATATCCGAACGGCGTGATGTCTAGTATCGATACAAATCATAAATTAAAATAATCATGGCACCGTAATCGTTAATGATCGTAAGTCAAATCAAATTAAGAAATTACCTTAGTGTTGGAATTAGTTTTCATATTTGAATTTATTTCACAATTTAATTAACGTCTTTAGTAATCTATTTTTCATAACTAAAAAATACAAAAAAATGTCAATTTACGCTTTTCTGGCAGAACCTTAACACGACCGCGTGGAATTTCCTTTACAGTTTTGATATGGCCGTGTCAGGTCACTAAAATATTTCTACTTTTTGCAATTTACTTTTAATTTTAGTTTTTAATTAAAATCCTCACCTTCCTTAGTCCATCATAAATTAAAGTAACTGTGCTAAAACATTATTGGATAAAATAATTGACACGTATCCCTGAGGACACGAACCTACTTCCGCTCATACTATCTTAGTGTGTGCACGGTAGGTTCATATTTTTATTATTTATTTGCTGGATTCGACACTCAACAGAGGAAACTGAAAAATTATGGGCCACTATCAAATCCAACAAGAAGAAGTCAGATGACAGACAAAATATGGTGAGTTTCTTGAACCTATATGGTTTCAATAGAAGGAGACTTGGTCCCATGTCTTTATCCATAATAGATGAGCACGTCAGGGTGATCAAGGAGAAGATCCAAAGGGGTGAGCTTCAAGACATGTTTTCTCCTCCAAGTCAAGCTGCACCTAAAGATATGGTCAATGTTCAACCCACACAGACAATTCACATCCCGTTTCATCTTTTGAACTACAACAAGGTCCTGAACATTTTTCTGAACATATGAAGGGAAGGACCAAACTGAGAATGAATAAGAAAGAAAAGGTGATCAAGACCAACCTTTTCAGTTGAAATATAGAAAGAGGAAAAGGATGGCCATCAAAAGAGACTTGAAGTCAAAAAAGAAGAAGAAGTCTAAGACAGCCACCTCTACACTTCAGGAATATCCTGAGGGTCAACCAAAAGAGGCTACTTAACCAACTCTCTTATATGTAGAGCCTCTTACTGCTGAGAGACCGTGTATTCTCCAAACCCAAACATATGGTATGTCACAAGAGATCAAGGAGGTCAACAAGTATTCTTCTAGCAAAACATACTTGACCTGCCTGAGCATGATCCCTTGGACATGAAGATATAATATGAAAGCTTGAAGAATCCTAACCAGTAAATGAAGAGAGGAGTGTCTCTAATTTTGATGGCTATAAAATTGTAGAAGATCCAAGTTCATAGTATTCTTCAAGTTTTTGTAGTATCAGCCTGGGGGAGTTTGTAAGATCAAGACGATTATATTAAAGGCTGATGTTAACCAAAGATCTCTTAGCATGCACTAAAGTCCAAGAAAGGAATTATTTTAAAAGATTTGATTATGTACAAATAAAAATAACTAAGTGTCAAATCTTCCGAAGCCAAAGACATAAATCTTTCGAAGCCAAAAGTGAAGTCTTTCAAAGCTTAAAGATAAAGTCTTCCGAAGCTTGAACACTGAACTCTTCCGATAACTAAACATACTTTTGACAAAAGCAGAAGACTTTTCCGTTGTAAGCTCTAAAGACTCATCAACTTATATAAGTTAGTGATTACATTTTTATTTTTGTCAACTGTACATTAAGGTCTCTTTCTTGTAACTTACTACTTTAGTACTTCTATCCTTATTGTAATAAAATAAGATGTGAGCTATGGCCTGTCATAGTTACAAGTCAAAAGGCAATCTGCCTTTTGATTTTACATTGATCTTGTTGTCTAGATTAGTGTCCAATGGCCTTCAAAGTATGGCCGGCTGTAGGATGTAGTATAAAGTATACAACATCCTTGAAAACCAATCTTTCTATTCTTGAGTATTCATACTTGTCATTCATTATTTCATTGCATGGTTCCCTATTTGATCTAGTAAGTGCGTTTAGTTGATAATCTCCAACTTTGATATTGTTGTTTGAACCACAGCTGGTCCTGCATGTTCTCGCCAGCGTATTGTTGGCATATTTTGACTATGTATTTTCAGGTAATATTTAAGAGTGATGTGTGTAGGTTGTAGGCACTATGCACTAGAAAGACCAACCCAATTTGAATTAAGAAAACTTTTGTTTAATATAGCTTGATTTTGATTGGGTTGTGCTTGATTGTCCTGCATGTTCTCACCAGCATATAGTTGACATATTTTAGTATGTATTTTCAGGTAATATTTAAGAGTGATGTGTGTAGGTTGTAGGCACTATGCACTAGAAGGACCAACCCTATTTGAAGTAAGAAGACTTTTGTTTAATATAGCTTGATATTGATAATTTTGATTGGGCTGTGCTTTATTATCCTCTATTTCTTTTCTTTCCTCGCATGTATTTTTAATCGGGGCAGAATAATATGTACTAGTGAAAATAAATATGTAGTATTATTCTATTGCATCTACTTGATATCGGTTTGCATTGGACCTTAGTCGGGGGGGGGGGACAATTAGCAAGAGCAGGAGCAGCGGCAGCAGCAGCAGGAGGGAGAGGAGGAGGAGGAGGAGGGGGAGGAGGAGGAGGAGGAGGAGGAGGAGGAGGAGGAGGAGGAGGAGGAGGAGGAGGAGGAGGAGGAGGAGGAGGAGGAGGAGGAGGAGGAGGAGGAGGAGGAGGAGGAGGAGGAGGAGGAGGAGGAGGAGGAGGAGGAGGAGGAGGAGGAGGAGGAGGAGGAGGAGGAGGAGGAGGAGGAGGAGGAGGAGGAGGAGGAGGAGGAGGAGGAGGAGGAGGAGGAGGAGGAGGAGGAGGAGGAGGAGGAGGAGGAGGAGGAGGAGGAGGAGGAGGAGGAGGAGGAGGAGGAGGAGGAGGAGGAGGAGGAGGAGGAGGAGGAGGAGGAGGAGGAGGAGGAGGAGGAGGAGGAGGAGGAGGAGGAGGAGGAGGAGGAGGAGGAGGAGGAGGAGGAGGAGGAGGAGGAGGAGGAGGAGGAGGAGGAGGAGGAGGAGGAGGAGGAGGAGGAGGAGGAGGAGGAGGAGGAGGAGGAGGAGGAGGGAGGAGGAGGAGGAGGAGGAGGAGGAGGAGGAGGAGGAGGAGGAGGAGGAGGAGGAGGAGGAGGAGGAGGAGGAGGAGGAGGAGGAGGGAGGAGGAGGAGGAGGAGGAGGAGGAGGAGGAGGAGGAGGAGGAGGAGGAGGAGGAGGAGGAGGAGGAGGAGGAGGAGGAGGAGGAGGAGGAGGAGGAGGAGGAGGAGGAGGAGGAGGAGGAGGAGGAGGAGGAGGAGGAGGAGGAGGAGGAGGAGGAGGAGGAGGAGGAGGAGGAGGAGGAGGAGGAGGAGGAGGAGGAGGAGGAGGAGGAGGAGGAGGAGGAGGAGGAGGAGGAGGAGGAGGAGGAGGAGGAGGAGGAGGAGGAGGAGGAGGAGGAGGAGGAGGAGGAGGAGGAGGAGGAGGAGGAGGAGGAGGAGGAGGAGGAGGAGGAGGAGGAGGAGGAGGAGGAGGAGGAGGAGGAGGAGGAGGAGGAGGAGGAGGAGGAGGAGGAGGAGGAGGAGGAGGAGGAGGAGGAGGAGGAGGAGGAGGAGGAGGAGGAGGAGGAGGAGGAGGAGGAGGAGGAGGAGGAGGAGGAGGAGGAGGAGGAGGAGGAGGAGGAGGAGGAGGAGGAGGAGGAGGAGGAGGAGGAGGAGGAGGAGGAGGAGGAGGAGGAGGAGGAGGAGGAGGAGGAGGAGGAGGAGGAGGAGGAGGAGGAGGAGGAGGAGGAGGAGGAGGAGGAGGAGGAGGAGGAGGAGGAGGAGGAGGAGGAGGAGGAGGAGGAGGAGGAGGAGGAGGAGGAGGAGGAGGAGGAGGAGGAGGAGGAGGAGGAGGAGGAGGAGGAGGAGGAGGAGGAGGAGGAGGAGGAGGAGGAGGAGGAGGAGGAGGAGGAGGAGGAGGAGGAGGAGGAGGAGGAGGAGGAGGAGGAGGAGGAGGAGGAGGAGGAGGAGGAGGAGGAGGAGGAGGAGGAGGAGGAGGAGAGGAGGAGGAGGAGGAGGAGGAGGAGGAGGAGGAGGAGGAGGAGGAGGAGGAGGAGGAGGAGGAGGAGGAGGAGGAGGAGGAGGAGGAGGAGGAGAGGAGGAGGAGGAGGAGGAGGAGGAGGAGGAGGAGGAGGAGGAGGAGGAGGAGGAGGAGGAGGAGGAGGAGGAGGAGGAGGAGGAGGAGGAGGAGGAGGAGGAGGAGGAGGAGGAGGAGGAGAGGAGGAGGAGGAGGAGGAGGAGGAGGAGGAGGAGGAGGAGGAGGAGGAGGAGGAGGAGGAGGAGGAGGAGGAGGAGGAGGAGGAGGAGGAGGAGGAGGAGGAGAGGAGGAGGAGGAGGAGGAGGAGGAGGAGGAGGAGGAGGAGGAGGAGGAGGAGGAGGAGGAGGAGGAGGAGGAGGAGGAGGAGGAGGAGGAGGAGGAGGGAGGAGGAGGAGAGGAGGAGGAGGAGGAGGAGGAGGAGGAGGAGGAGGAGGAGGAGGAGGGGAGGAGGAGGAGGAGGAGGAGGAGGAGGAGGAGGAGGAGGAGGAGGAGGAGGAGGAGGAGGAGGAGGAGGAGGAGGAGGAGGAGGAGGAGGAGGAGGAGGAGGAGGAGGAGGAGGAGGAGGAGGAGGAGGAGGAGGAGGAGGAGGAGAGGAGGAGGGGAGGAGGAGGAGGAGGAGGAGGAGGAGGAGGAGGAGGAGGAGGAGGAGGAGGAGGAGGAGGAGGAGGAGGAGGAGGAGGAGGAGGAGGAGGAGGAGGAGGAGGAGGAGGAGGAGGAGGAGGAGGAGGAGGAGGAGGATGGAGGAGGAGGATTAGGAGTATGATGAGAGGAGGAGTATTATTAGTTATTAGATTATTATTATTATTATATTATTATTATTATTATTATTATTATTATTATTATTATTATTATTATTATTATTATTATGATCATCTATTATAATTACTATTATTATTATCATTGTTAATATCATCATCATCATCGGTAACACTATTATCAACATCATCATTATTACTAATATCATCATATTAATTGTCATGATCATGATGGTATTAAGGTGTATGTTATTTTTAGACACGACTTACACTCATATTTTATAAAACACTAATTTAGTTATAACTTGAGACTAATTTAATTATTAATAAAATTCATTGAGTTAAAATTATATTTACTTATAATTTATAAGACTTTGAATACATTAGTTTTTCTTAACTTGATAAGAAACTTCTTTAAAACTAAGCGAGATTAAAATTTTGTTTTATTTTATAACATTGTGTATATGATGTTCTATAAACCTTTTAATATATCATTGTGTATATGTTGAAATGTCAATAATTGCTTATTTTTATGAATACTAGAAATCAATATGGACTAGTTATTAATATCATTTCAACTTACATAGCCAATCATTGTTTTAATGGTACAATTTGCTATTATGAAGGCATGAAAATACATCTAACTATCATAAAACCTTCCATGCTTTACCTCCCTTATTATTAAATTTCTTTAGCCTACCAAATATTATAACTATAATAAGAACAAGTTTTCCTTGGTCACTCCACTTCCCTGAAAACCCATACCATCTGTTTTCACAACCTCCATCTTGTTTTAATCGACGGTCACAGTTATAGCCCGTTGTCAATCCAACATTTCCATATGCACTACAATGCATTATGAATAATCCCATGTTATTAATTAAGTATAATTAAGTATAATTAATACGGGTTCACTACTCTAAAATTCTAATAGTTCAGTCAACACGTTTAAAACAAATCGAGTTCTAACATTGAATTGAACATCCAATAAACAAACATAATGTGTTTTCTTAGTAAACAATGACACTTGGTTCATCCATTAAAAAGGGAATTTATATGTTCATATAAAGTTATAGGATCACTAAACTTCATAGCGCATGATAATCAAGATAATTAATGTTCTAATCAACGTGTTTGATCACATAGCATGAAAAATCCGTATTTATTATGATATTTCAGGTAAAATTTATTTGTGGATAATAACGAACTAATTTGTGAAACATGACTAATATTATATAAGAAACACGGTGTTTGAAAAAAATTGTTTTGTATCAAAACATAGATAAAAAAATCCTTTATATAAGAAACAATAATCCACTATATTAAAATTTATATTTTGAACTAAGACCACGTATTAGAGCATTACATTATTTTCCATGCATGTTCATATGGATACCTAAAGTTGTGAAAGATGAGATTGTTACCTTATAATTTCAACCATGATGTTCAATACATTGAAGTTGAGTGGATCGTCAACCATTTGTTTCCTCTCAATTATACATACGAGTATAATGAAAATGACTACGTATGTCTGTTGTGAGAAGATGAAGTTCTCTATGATCATTTTTTTGCTTTTCTTCCCTTGTTCACTGCTCCCTTCTACTAGCGGTAAAAATAAAGTATATGGTGGAAGATACCTGAAAAAAATAAGTCATTCAATCACTATTCTCAAAACTTCATGCTGAATTAAGTATTTAAGATACTAACATCATCAAGACAAACAACAACAACACAGCACCACTAATAGTGGAGAGATCAATAACTGATTCACCGGCATGCCTTGTGTTTACTGTCTGAAAGAAAATGGCAACAAGTTTTTGATACATATTCAGGCCTTTTAATGATTCTGAGCTCCATTCCATTGATGAAAAGAAAATAAATTGCACCATGATAAAAGCTAACACGGTAATCAAAAGAAGGAATGTCTGGTGGTAAGAAAGAAGATAATGATACCCAATGCTTTTAAAGTTATTTAACAAGTACCTGGTTTCAGATTTCTTAACTAACTTTCCTATGGCCCAAATTGATATTCTCAAAAATGAAGGGTACAAAGTGTTACCTAATAGCACTTGTGGGATGAGAATTAATAACAAACCAGAGTTTTTAGTAAAGATTAACATGTTTTCATTAGTTGGAACAAATCCACAATTGGAAAAGGATGAAACAACGATAAAGATGGAGAAAGTGAGAGACTGTAGACCCTTCTGCTTTAGTGTCTCATTTGCACCTGACACGACATGTATGTATGTCAAAACCGAGGCAACCCCTAAAAAGTGGATGACTACTAGGTAAAGAGAAATTACGACACCCAAAAACTTAAAGGATTTGTACTTCAAATCCTCCAAACAATTTTGGGTTGATGAAGCAGTTCCATTAGAGAAGTTGTTAGATTTTGACCTTCCAAGTTCAAGGCTATTTATGTCATTGAGCTCGATTTCATCCCAAGAACTGCATTGCCTATCGTGGTAGCACGTAGATAGATCAACTGTGTTACCATCTTTTGGAGAAATGTTTACAAAGAGCATAGAAATGTAGTGTATAGCCATTGAAGTAAAGACCAGACCACTAATGAACATAATAAACGTTAAGGTAAGTAGTTGGTTGTTAGAAAAAACCTCCATTTCTATAGTGGACATGCCTGAAACAGTAGCTGCACAGACAGAGGTAAAGAATAAGTCTAACTTCCTCGGGGTGATGGTAGTGGTTTTTCCATCTAGAGAATGAAGAATAAAAAACCCTATGGATGAAACAAATCTTTATATATAATAAATAAAAGGGGTTTAGCCACGTGGCACAATTTGAACAATTGTGTTGCCACATGGCATTTTAATATCATATAATTGCCACATGGCATTATATGAGTAATATATGATTATGGGAGGAAAGTTATGGATGTTATTTAAATAGTATTAATGTATAATTAAACAAGATTCTAAAATTAGAATTTAAATGTAATGATTGAAATATAAATTTAGAAATTTCACATTTTAAATTTAGTCTACTATTCAATTAGAAATTTTATAAAAAGATAACTAACTAAATTAGTTAACATTTAAAATTTTAAAACTAACAATTTGAATATTAAAAATTAAATTCTAATAATAACAATCAATCTATCATATTGAGTTATAAATTAAGATTTTAAATATTTATATTTAAACAATATCGTATAATATTTACATGCATTATATACCATTATATAACTATTTTTTACATGCATCCAAACCAGATTATTATTGTTCAATTAATCGAATTGTTATCCAGCCAGAAACCAATTCATCTATTCGGAAAAATTATGAACTAATGATAAAACTGAAATAAAAATTGAAAAATTAAATATTCACACACGAAAACTTTATTTTTTTGGATTTTAAAAGTGAGTCAATCCAATACGATAAATAGTAAAACAAAAGAAGATTTTGTTTTGACATTCTAAAATATATAAAAAATAGTGAATAGTTGTTTAATATATATATTTTTGAAATTTATCTTATAAAACATATATTTTTTAATTTTAAATTTATATTTTTATAATACAGGAGAATATTCTAAAAATATGGCTTTTTAAGTTTGAGAAAATTGTTAACAAAATCTGATCAAAGATTTGTATACAAAAAATATTTTGAGATTTGTAAACATTAATATTATTTTCCTATGTATTTAATTCTTTTATGTAATTTACATGTATACATATTTATTTAATCTATTTTCACATGTGTATATATTACAAACTTATTGATAGTAATTGATAATTTATGTTTTTATTTATATATATTTTAATTTTTTCAACCCGTGTAACACGCGGGTGGTTAGGCTAGTAGAATATATAACAACTCTAATGAAAGATTGTTTCGATGAAACCATGTGAATCGACGCAAGCATGAACTACAAAGTTCAAATTTATTGCCAATCAAGGAAGACATTTTCGTTGTGTTTGTTTTGTTATAGATAAAGTGAAAATCGTATTTGTGAAATGGAAAACTGATATGTGCTAGCTATATTTTTGGAGGTTTATATAAGCAACGTGAAGCATTCTTTGACCAGGAGTCTAGGTTGCTAATGTGTTTCTTTTCTTTTTCTTTTTCTTTTTCTTTTTTAAGGACCGTCTAGTGTACAAGTTAAATTTGTCATCTCTAATTGACATCTTTTGTGGTTGATGCTGTTTTCTCCTTACGAAGTGGTGAGGGTTCTAATATGTAGTGTGCAGGTATAGGGATGTTAGTTATAAGAGCCAATTAGGTGTCATCCAAAGAAAAGCTAGTTAATTCTGTCAAAATCATATTAAATATATAAAAAATAAAAATAAACCCCATTATTAATCTATCATACCAAAAGCGTCTTAGCTTCTTTGTGATATTTTAATACCACTAAAACTACATTATTATAAATTAGTCATTGTTATGACCATTATAAAACCTTTATTATTTAGTGATATTATTATAATATTATCTCATGGTTGTAATAGCTATTGTGTCAATATCATGGTAACATGAATGAATGATCGACTTTCTTATCATGTATGATTTTATAACCATATCACTTAACAATAACCACTTATTAACAAGTGATCGACTTCGTATCACTTAACAATTAGCATTTTTATATCATTTAATTTCCTATATATTACTAATAACTAGTGTTTGATGCTCGTGCTATGTGACGGAAATGTGTGTGCTAAATATATAGCCTATAAACCTAGATATAAACAAGCATGTCTTTTGTACGTATAACCAAATGAAGAAACAATAGTTTGGGAACATAAATAGAAATACTAACCCACGTTACGTGACAATTGTGGTTGTACTTATAGTTGTTAATCAAGGATGTATGATTTGAAACATTGATAAAACTAGGTGTTAAAATTTAGAAAAAACTAAAATAATAACAATGAAAACTAAAAAGAATATGGAAAAGTCAATACAATAGTAAATAAATGAAAAAAACATAAAGAAAAAACTGGCAACAAAAAGAACAGAAAAGGAATCAAACATGGAAGTGGGTGCGTCAAATGGGATCTAACTTGAGTGGATTGGAGGTGAGCGCACCCTATCAACCACTACGACAAAGAGTTTTTAACCTTTAAATTTTCTCTATTTACTTCATTATATACACAAAATCTAAGATATATAAAAGCAATAAAAAATAGGTTCCAATTAATACCGTCATGTGATAGGGTGATCTAATGATAATTTATATCAAGTCGCACTTGTTAAATTCAAACTGATAATAATGATTTCATCGTCCTATTTTCGTATGTCACCCTATTGATTTGCGTCTCCTAAATGAAATTATTAGTATTTCTGTTTAGATAAATAGCAATGAAAAAATGTATTTAATATTTCAAGAAATTAATAAAAATCAGACATAAGGACAAGGAGATGATAAGAACATGAAATTTATTACAATATCAAAATAAATCAATACAGGCACTCTGGAAAAACCAAAACATGTGCCTTTTTTAATTATAGAAGAAGGGTAGGGGAAAGGCTTGTAAAATGACAAAATTAAATATGATTTTAATTAGTGATTCAATCTATTCTTTAATAAGGTACTAAAACAATAAATTTGGTGTTCTTATTGTGACTATATAAAAATTTGGTATTTTAGGACAATCGTGCATTGTATTTTTATTAATTTAGTGAATGAAAAGTGTTACAGAAAAACCAAATTATTAAAAAAATAATACATATTTAAATCATAACCTACATATAATATGAGGAATGAAAATGAAAAAAGATTAAACCATACATTTTCTGCGACAAAATTTAAAGAACAAAAGTATTGCGGCTAAATATGATAAATAAAATCATATGTGAGAATTTAATAAAAACAAAAGTAACGTGGCTAAATTTTAAGAATTAAAGTATACTATTTTTTTAATATTTTGCTTTCGGTGTGTATATATAATTTCTGAAACTGTACTTCTTTTTGACCACTTAGTATTGACTTAGTTTTTCTTTAAAAAATAATATTTGTAACTTATAAAATATTAGACTCTGAAAGAATCATTCATGCCAATTCAAGTGGTGGGTTGATATTTGTTCTGCTGGAAATCCCACAAGTTCAAGAATCAATGCGGATGAAGAATCTGCATGAAGAAACAGAAGACAAGTGTCGGCTAACCGCATTTGTATATGCGGATGACATAAAACAAATGTTGATAAGTGTTTGTTCTTCCGAATTAACAAATGCGGATAGCCAAACACAAATGCTGACAAGTACTTTGTACATCCGTATTGACTAAAGCAGATGCTCAGCAACAAATGCGACAAGTGTTTGCTCATCCGCATTTGTCAATACTGATGACCAAACAGTAATGCTGAAGAAGAAAAGAAATGCTGATGAAGATCAACACATCCGCATTAGTTAATGCTGATGAACAAAAGAAATGCTTATGAAGACTTTTGTACTTAGACTAGTTCTCTGATGTATAGGTCAGGGGTAGTTTAGTCTTTTTGTTAAAGGCAACTTTTCAAACTATAAATATAATAGAAAACCTCGTATGTAAGGTGACTATTGATAGACATTATAGACAATCAGAATATTTTGTTTTGTCTTATGTTCTCAAGGTGTATTGTTACTGTTTAATGCTCAAACCCTAGCATTCGTTGTAACCGATCACCTTCATTAATACAAAGAGCATTTATGAGTATTTCTTACATTCAATGTTCCTTGATTGTTTGATTCCGCCATACAATCATTGACTCAATCATCATATTCGGTCCTAATGAGAATATTAATCTCACACCTTCTCAATTGGTATCAGAGCTTTGGCTCTCGGTTCTTCTTAAGATCTGCCTAGATCTAAGCTGAACTCGACTGAACTGGTGATTGAGTTGCTGATAGAGTGTTCGACTACCTCTACTTAGCATACAAGTTGAAAAACTGTAGAAAACTCTTCAACAGTGACTGTTCATCGGTACTCATCTTCAAGAACAAAGCTGTGAACAGTTGCTAAAACCCTATAATTACAACAGAAACTCACAAAACATCAGCAGATCTGATTCCTTAAACCTGTTTTGGACTATCTGGACTAATTGGACTTAAAAATCAATCTAATCATTATTCAAACAAGTTAAAAACAGCTCATTAAAATGGATACACATAATTTCTCTGAACTTGATCATACTCCAAAACCTCATATGCTTAAACATAAATCTGAGTTTAAACAATGGAAAATCAGATTCATGAACTATATTACAGGTGTAGATCCGGACTCTTGGATTTCAATATGTAAAGGGCCTCACATTCCTGTGACACTTTCTGCTGATCAGGCTGCACTGTACAAAACCTCAAGAATACCCATTGACGATCTCACTCTTGATGATGATGGCTACAAAAAGATAAAAGTTTATCTCAAAGCTTACTCTATACTCACTCAAGCACTGAAAATGGATGTGCTAAAAAGGCTTGAAAAGTATGGAACAACTAAAGAAGTTTGGGATGCACTGCTGATACTGTGTGAAGGAAGCAGTGAAGTGGCTGAAATTAACAAGGACAATCTTGTTAATCAATATGAAACCTTTCATCACTCCAGGGGGAGTCCATATCTAAACAGCTGCATAGATTTGTGCAGCTGGTAAATGATTTAGAGATCATGGGAGTAACTTACAAAGTTAAAGAACTATACAAGAAGATGCTTTCCAGCCTTCCAAAAAGTTGGAAACAAAATGTTACAATGCTGAAAAACACTCTTGATCTAGGGAGTACCACCGTGGACATAATGATTGCCAAAATAGAAGCTCTGCAACCGGATGAAAGGAGAAGGAACCTTGGTGGAACTCGAGTTATTGAAGCTTACGAATTTCCATCAAACACTCACTCTGTGGAAAATGCATTCATCACTGAGGATGATGATTTTCTCTCCCCAAGAGATCAAGTGAAGACAACTGGTTTCATTGCAACACCAACACCAAACAAGCCATCAACATCATCTCAACCAACAGGGTTTACTGCCACTCCCTCAACTACTCATGAAGACCCAAGATCAGAAGAGCAAAAAGCAACGTACAATGCATTTGTTGCTAGTTTGGCAGCTTACCTGGGAGGCAAACTCACTTCTGCTCATTTGGTCCAAGAAGATTTGGAAGAAATGGATCCAGATGATGTGGAAGAAATGAATCTACAATGGGAAATGGCTATGATAGCAATGAGAGCCAAGAAGTTTTTCAGGAAAGGGAGAACGCTTAGTCTAAATGTGTAGATACATGTGTACCTAGTTTCTGAGCTTAATGTAATATGTCTTTATTGTCTTACACATATGTAATTGAATGGGTACTTAATGAAATACAATGTGTGGTTGTGCTTATAATGTTTATTATTTCATTGTTTAGTAGTTTAACGCTTATTAAACTGACTATATAGGTTTGTGGTTGTTTGAATGAATCTTGATAATGTAATGATTAATAAATACATTCAAACTCAGTAATATGAAGTTCTCATGCAAATGGCCCATGCTAATGGACCATACGCATGAACAACTTCATGCGAATGACTCAATCGCACGACTGAACCAGGAGACTGGATCGGTCGCACGAGTGTAACATGAGATTGACTCAGTCGCACGACTAAACACTCAGTCGTGCGAATGGATCAACCGCATGGCTCAATCGCACGACTGAACCATGCTAATGGTTCAGTCGCCCGAATGAGAAACCCTAACCTATAAATACCACTTAATTCGTGGAAAAACGTAAGAATTCAGAACACTTTGACTACAGACGTACCCTAGCCGTCCAGAGACCTCTAAGAACCTGTTCCAAGTTAATAGATCGCACTAGATCGATTCCATATCGTTCTTAACGTCTAGATTCAATCCATAGTTGATTCTACGTGCATTCTCACTGATTGGATCGCCAATCAAATAGGATTCCGCACTATTTGATTCGGTATACATGTTAATCAGTTAGTATTTCGTGTAGTACACGATCCTAACAAGTGGTATCAGAGCTTTGGCTCTTGATTTACGTGTGATTCAATCGTTTTTGATACAAAAATTGTGTTTTTTCACTAAAAACGCAATCTTTTCGTGTCAAACGGTGTCTTAGACGTCTCCTGTTCGTAAAGATTAGTTTTTCCGGCATACGGCAATTAGGGTTAGTGAAAATTCGTGTTTTTACGGCCAAAACACCTTAAACCTACGAATTTTCGAAATCCAGCAGCTTCAGTTGCACGATTGACTCAATCGCACGACTGGATACATTCGCATCCCTCATACGCACGATTGGACTCATTCGTACCTCCATTCGTACGACTGAGCAGTCTATTCACATTGTTCAACCGCATCAGTTCATTCGCCCGACTGAACTATCCACATTAGTTCAGCCGCACGATTGAACCATTCGCATCGTTCAATCGCATGAATAGCCCAATCGCACACCTTCATTCGTACAAGTGAAACAGTTTGTTCCAAAGACTAAAGTTAATCGCAATGGAGGACCAATACTCAGCATTCACAACAGGGAGAGATTCAAGGATTCAAAACCTACTGCTTCTGGAGAGTGAAGTAGGGAATCACAACAAACCCCCTAAGCTAATCACTTTAGATGAATTCCCATACTGGAAGCAACGTTTCGAGATCTACTTATATGGATTAGATCCCAATATGTGGGAAGCAATTGAGACGGGGTATAGTTTGCCAGTAGGTGCTGATGGAGTCAAACTTACACTAGGTGGCATGACTGATGGACAAAAGGTCAAGTACAATGCTAAAAATAGAGTTTATGCTCTGCTTACTCAGTCAATTCTTAAGGACATCTTCCATCAATTTTCTGAGAACAAGCAATCAAAGAAGTTGTGGGATGAATTGGAAAAACGGTATGACGGGAATGCGTCATTAAAAGCTATAAAGGCTAAATAGTTGAAGAAGGAGTTCGACAACTTCTCATCGATGGGTAATGAGAGCTTGGATGACGTCATCGATCGGTTCTACAACTTGATGAGTGAGCTGCACACTCATGGAGTTACAACGACCATGGAGGACAAGGTGTCAAACTTTGCATATGGATTGCCAGAGAAGTGGGCTTCTTTTGTCTCAAATCTCAGACAGAATGGTATGCTAACGAAGTTAGATATAAATGATTTTATTCTGAAGCTGAGAGAGGTAGCATTAAGGATGAAATACAGAGCCCAAAAGTCATCTTATACTCAGAATCTGGCACTGTATAACGCGACTCCACAAGCCAAAACGTCTGGAGCACCACTTCAGACATCTTTTGTGTCAAGCTCAGCTGGTCCTTCTCAAGCCTCTACTTTAGGGTCAGAAACGTCGGGGTTGTCTGGTACCCAATACATTGCATCTGAAGCAAATGCTACAAAATTGAAGACCGAGAATCTCGGTAATGTGACAGTAGAAGTAGCAAGAGAGCACGCGGATCTCTTAGCAGCTGTAGTTCACTCCTATGAAGGACTAGTTGCTGGGATAATTGGGAACTTCCATCTAGCAGACGAGGACTAAGAGCAGGTAGATGAGACAGAGCTGGAAAGGATGGATATAATGTGGGCCTTAGCAAGTGCTGTCCGGAGAGCTAAGATGTTTGTCAAGAAGACCAGACAAAACTTGGTTGCAACTAAGGACACTACCTTTGGTTTTGACAAGACCAAGGTGACCTGTTTCAACTTTGGAGAAAAGGGGCACTTCAAACGAGAGTGTGTAAAGCCCAAGAAAACTTGAAACGAGAATCCATTCTCGTCCTTCAATCGTCAAGATAAGCTAACTAGCAGTCCTACTTCATCAAGCAAGGATCCTAAAGCCTTGACTGCCCATGATGACGAGGGACAGGACTGAAGCTTTCGGTTTGTTTCTTCGGGAGAATCCAACATTGCTAGTGTTGAGGATTTAGATGATGATTCAGCTAGTGAAGGTGATATTGCAGTGGAACTCGCGATGTCAAACATTGAAGAGACTGAAACTGAGGTCAATTACATGCCTGAAGAAGGGACAACTACAACAACGTCAGAATCACCAGAACCAGAAACACCAGACTTTGCTTTGATGGCTGATTCATCAGAACCTTCTCAAGTAAGTACTACTGACCAACTTTTCAATAATCATGCTTGTTCTGATTGTAATAAATTTAGGGAAAGCATTGACTTGAAATTTGCTAGGTTATTAGATCATAATGATAGCTTAGTAAAGGACTTGCAACTGTGCACTGAAGCTAACAGAGTTCTAAATCAAAATAAGCACAGTGACAAAGAAAAGATAGACCTATTGAACAAACAGCTTAGGGAAATAGAAGTAGTAGCCTTTAACCAAGCTAATGACATTAGGTACTATCTTAACTCCATAGAAGACACTAAGAAACAAAAAGCAGTTTTAGAAGTAAAAGTTAATTCATTAAAGCAAAAACTGCATAGTTGGACAAGTTCATCTCATATTGTCTAACACTTAGTGAGAGTGCGTAATAATGGGGAGGGTTTGGGATATAAAGTGGTTCCACCACCACCTGAGACCTTGATGAACACTAGAAGTAAACCAATCAATAACAATCCAATCAAGGATCATGTGGTGTCCACTCCTCTTGTAAGTGATCCACATTCCACATGTACATCAATTGAATCTGGAACTAAACAAAAGGAGGCCACAACAAAGGCAAAAGGTAAAATGCCTTGTGTTAATATGACAAAAGAGTTTGAAAAGGTTAATATAAAATCTGGGTCAAACACAGTCAAATCTGAACCTAAAAAGACCATTAATGTTAACCAATCACATGTTTCATCTCAAAGTCTAGATAAACAAAATGGAAAGGATGTTAAAAATGTTAAAACAGTTAAATTTGTTAAACAAGATAAAACATCTAAATAAGTAGAGTCAAAATCCAAACAGAACAATGTCACTCGGGTGTCACACACGTCTCCACAAAGACAGTTAAATCATAAAGTTGATAGCAGGTCATGCTACAACTGTGGAGAGTGTGGACACATTGCGTCTAAATGTCCTTACTATCAGACACCTAGGATGAAAGTTGAACTTCAGGAATCAAAACCTAGGTCTTCTAAGAGGAGCTCATTGACTCCACCTAGAAGAGCTAGTGAACCTAAAGTTCAACCCATTAGCCAGTCGTCTGTTTATCACAAACAGGCCTTACACAAAGCTGGTTTATGGAAAGAAAAATCAACGTCAATGTCTGATAATGAGGACAAGAAGACACCTGAGCTTCCCTCACCATCTAAAGGTCAATGGGTTGAATTTATGATATGTGATGCCTCTGGGAAACCCAAGCCAGTAAAGGCTTGGGTTCCTAACCTGAACTAATGTTTTAAATTGAATGTGCAGGGTGTTCGCTATAGTGCTGAAACCAACACGTGGATTGTCGATAGCAGAGCATCCAGGCACATGACGGGGAACAGGGCACTCTTATCAAACGTCAAACAAATAAAAGGAGGCCATGTTTCATTTGCTGGAAACAAAGGAGGGTATATCACAGCTCAAGGGGAGTGGGAAATCAGAAAGTGAAGTTTGATAAAGTAAACTACGTTCAACAACTTCAAAACAACTTACTTTCTGTATCCCAAATATGTGACAAAGGATTTAAGGTAATATTCGACAACAAGAAGTGCTATGTCCTGAAAAAGGACTACGTGATCCCGGAGGACCAAGTCTTAATGTCTGCCTCAAGATATAATGACCTTTATGTCTTGGATCTTTCAAAGGCCTCCACAACGGATCATCAAGTTTAGTGCTTCTTGTCAAAGGCTACTGAGAAGGACTCCATCTCCTGGCATCGGAGAATGGGACATATTAATCCACGAAAGATGAACCACTTGATCCAGAATGATCTAGTGAGAGGAGTTAATGTCAAAAACTTCCAACTTCCGGATTTCTGTGTGGTGTGCAAGAAAGGCAAACAAATGAAGTCTCATAAGGAAAAGAAAGTTCATTCCATCGAGCTTCCTCTTGAACTTCTTCACATGGATCTATTTGGTCCAGTCAGTACAAGAAGCATTGTAGGCGACTTGTACTGCTATGTGGTTAATGATGACTACTCAAGATTTTCTTGGGTAATGTTTTTGAAATCCAAATCAGAAACATTTGAGTCTTTCAAGGAATTAGTAACTACACTGGAGTCTCTCTACAAGCTGAAGGTAAGACAGATACGCTCAGACAACGGAACCGAGTTCAAGAATCAATGGATGGAGGCTTACTTCAAGGAAAAGGGAATTATGCACCAGTTCACTTCTGCCTACACACCTCAGATGAATGGCGTTGCTGAGAGAAAGAATCGCAGCTTGATAGAGACAGCACGGACAATGCTAGAGGACTCGAAACTGCCTATTCAATTCTGCAATGAGGCAGTGGCAAATGCGTGTTACACGTTAAATCGAGTTCTGGTAGTTAAACGCCATGGCAAGACGTGTTACGAGTTACTACAACGACGTAAACCTAATCTAGAGTATCTCGAACCGTTTGGCGAACCCTGCACCCTACTGAAGAAGACTCAGGAGGGAAAATTCAGCGAGAAGGCTGAAGAAGGTATCTTTCTAGGATACAACATACCGAACAAGAGAGTTTACAACAACTCAACGGGTCTAGTTGAAGTGTGGTGTAACGTGGACGTTCAAAGATACACCACCCCACCTGCTGGAAAAGAACCCGCCTTCTTTTTCGACTATGATGGATTCTTCAAGTCCTTCAACATACCTCTCTCCACTTCTGATGAAGAGTTAGCAACCAAGATGATGTATGATGTCTTGAACACACCGTCACAAGATTCAACATCATCTGGTTCACAAGGTGACTCGTCTCACCACTCAGGGGGAGCACTTGAAGTAAGTGACTCCTCCTCAGAAGATGAAGCCGTGGAGAATGACCAGAACAATAAGGAGGAACAGGTTCCAATCCCAGCAAGTCCACAAGCATCTAACATTGATGCCTCTGCGTCTTCGGAACCTCAAACTCCTACTGCCTCAGATACAGAACCAAACGTTCATAATCTTGACTCTGAGGTAGTTGCTCCCACCACTCCTGGATCACGCTTAAATGTCTATCATCCTCTGGACAATGTCATTGAAGATGTCAGATCAGGAGTGCAGACAAGAAATCAGCTATATTCAGCTGATTATGCCTCGGTAATGGAAAAAGGATACCTTCACGACGGTGCTTATCGTTGTTTTGTGTCTCAGTTTGAGCCGAAATACGACAGTGAAGCCCTGTATGATGAGGCATGGGTGAGTGCAATGCAAGAAGAACTTCTTCAGTTCAAGAAGTTAGGTGTATGGACTCTGGTGGATAGACCTAAAGGTGCTAAGGTCATTGGCACCAAATGGGTCTTGAAATGCAAGAAAGATGACCAAGGCGTCATCATCAGGAATAAGGCTCGACTTGTATTTCAAGGATTTCGACAAGTAGAGAGAATAGATTACAATGAAGTGTTTGCACCCGTGGCAAGAATGGAAGCCATCCGCATCTTCCTTGCCTATGCATCGTATATGAAGATTAAAGTTTATCAATTGGATGTGAAGAGTGCATTCCTTCATGGTTAAATCCGACAGATAGTGTACGTCAGTCAACCCGAGGGATTTGAAGATCCATATCATCGGGACAGGGTTTACAAACTCGACAAGGCTTTATACGGGCTTCATCAAGCCCTAAGGGCCTGGTATGAGAAACTCTCCACTCACCTTGTGAAACACGGCTTTCGCAGAGGTGTTATTGATTGCACACTGTTTATGAAAGCAAAAGATGGTTATTTACTGCTTGTTCAAATCTATGTTGATGACATCATCTTCGGGTCAAAGAACAAAGAATTATGTAAAGAGTTTGAAGCAGTAATGAAGGCTGAGTTTGAGATGAGCGCCATGGGAGAGATGAAGTTCTTTCTCGGGTTACAGGTGGATCAGACACCAAAGGATATATTCCTACATCAGACCAAGTATGTAGGGGATATTCTCAGTCTATTTGACATGGAGTATGCTTCTGCAGCTGGGACTCCACTTGCTACAAACCATGATGTAGCACCCGATGATAATGGTGATCTGGTCGATGCCACCATGTACGGAGGAATGATTGGATCTCTCATGTACCTCACTGCCTCAAAACCTGATATCATGTATGCGACATGTCTATGTTCAACATATCAGTCAAAGCCAAAAGTTAACCATCTTATAGGGGTCAAAAGAATATCCTGTTATCTGAAGGGTACACCAACACTTGGGTTGTGGTATCCTCATGATAATGACTTCGAGCTTACGGCGTATAGTGACTAGGATTACGGTGGCTGCAAGATGAACTACAAGTCTACATCAGCGGGATGTCAATTCTTTGGGAGAAGATTAGTGACCTGGCAGTGTAAGAAGCATACTTCGGTTGCTTTGTCAACCTGTGAAGCCGAATATGTTGCTGCCGCAAGTTGCTGTTCACAAATCATATGGATACAACAGCAAATGCGGGACTACGGTTTGAATTTCTCTTCTACTCCTATTTTTGTTGATAACTCTGCTGCAATTGCAGTAACAAAAAATCCGGTACAACATCCTAAGACCAAACACATCGGCATAAAATATCACTTTATACGTGACTGCTTTGAAAAGAATCTAATCGATGTGGTAAATATAAACACTGATTTTCAACGCGCTGATCTCTATACAAAGGCTTTTGACAAACCACGTTTTCTATATTTGTTAGAGGTCAACGGCGTTAAAAAGAAAAGTGATGTAATTCCAGAAGACGACCATGTTTAGTCCGATGCATTTAGTCCAATTTTTTTTATTTTATTTTTTTATTTATTTTATTTTATGTTTAAATTAAATTGATGTTGTTTCTTCGCCTATTAAAATCCTAAAAGCGCAACTCGTTTATGGTTTTAGAATTTTAGGGGGAGAATAGGTTTAGTTAACAACATTAAAAAAAACGAGGGCGAAGGAGAGGCTAGCTTTTAGAAATTAGATCGTATTTGTGATACCGATTCAATAACTTTGGAAGATTATAGTACACAGGAACAAACCATTTGGGACTTTTAAAAGTTTGAATTGTATTAGATGCAAAGTTCAAAGTATAAGTCTGTGTAGTCTGAGCAATATAAAAGGGAAAATGATAGTAAAACTGGTCACTACTAAGGTAACACAAAGAAAGTAGACCTAGAGGTTGCTAGACCACAGATGATATGTCGGTAGATTCAACACAATAGATGATTAGACCTTGTTGGTGATCTCAGGAACAAACTAAGTTGTTCAACAAGCTATGGGTTATTATCTTATCCCTGGTTACCACAATCAACAAAATTCCAATAAGGGGTGACGAGCAGAATAAACGCCGCAAATATGTGCGTATGACCAAAATATGAGCAAAAGCACATGATGAAAAAGTGCAAAAGCAATCAAACTAATAACCTATGTTGTTGGTGTGATTTGTACAAAAAGAATAAAAGTGCTCAAACAAGAAGATAGGTTATGTGCCTCTCTGCTGTGCGGTGGCACTGACCTGAGGATAAGCATAACCTATATATTCTAGAATTCATTGTTGTTTGCCGCCTCTCTACTGTGCGATGGCACTGACCTGAGGTTTGGCTTCTCCTTGAAAGCTCTAAGAATAGTTTCTTCTTGAATACTACCCTGAGACCGCTCAAAAATCTCCTGAGGAATGTTGATTACCATATAAGCGTGGGATCCACAAAAGCTTGTTGAAATAATTAAATCTTAAACTATCACCAATCTGTGTCAAAAGTCTCTGTATGGATTTAAGAGGACAAGTATATTGACAATCATCGTGGATACAATTCTTGAAAGTCCAAATCAATGTGGGGATCTAATAGTACTAGTATGATTTCCTAAATTTGCTAACACTCTGGATGAAAAACAAGAATAGAGCATCAAAAGTTTTTTGATAACATCACCCGAATGATTTGACTTTTCTGTATGATTCCAAATTGAATTGGTCCATGTATGGTCAAAATGGATTGAAGTTGCTTTTTCGGGAAATGAAATCTTTAGATTTATATCGTAGGATTTAACCCTCACAAAACCACAAAAACATGTCTTAGTTTTGTTGTTCAGTTTTAGTTTTTTTATTTTGTTTAAATTTCGTCAATGTAGTTTGTTAAACATCGGACTATGCAATGGAATTCAGTCGGGGATTAAATCACCTAAAAGGGTCACGTCTGAGGTGACCACACACGTTTCAAATGTCAACTGAGTCACGTCTGAGGTGACAAATTGTTTTAAAAGGATCACGTCTGAGGTGATCAAAAGTTTTCAAGTTAAAAGGATCATGTCTGAGATGATCGAGTGCTTAAAACGTTTTAATCAATAAGTTACAGGGTGTAAAATGTCAAATAATCATAAAGTCAAAAATCATGAGTATGACCCATTCGCACGACTGGACCATGAGTATGGACCAACCGTACAAATGGACCATACTCATGCCCTAGATAGCAGAATGGAGCATGAGTATGAACCATTCAACCGAATGGCTCACAGGATTGAGCCTGTCGCCCGAATGGAGCTGTGCGAATGAGTTAGTCGCCCGACTGAACCCCAGTCGGCCGACTGAATGTGATCGACTGAACCAATCACACGACTGAGGTCCATTCGCGCGAATGAACCGAGTGAATGGGTCCAGTCACCCGATTGAAATCAGATTCAGTATAAATAGGGCCATAGTCGATCGCATTCAACTCATCACCCTCAATCGCCCTAAAATCGCACACCTTACCGTTAACCTGCCCAAATTTCATCAGACCAAAATTTCGACTTCTGTTGATATTCTGACGATTGTGAGTTGTTATACAGGTACATTGTGATGATATCTCACCAAAATCTGATGGAATGGTGCCCTAAGTTTTGAATTTCGTCCCACATAAGAACCGAACAGTTACATGACAAATAACCTAACTAAACCAAGTAAAATGTTGAAATTAAAGTTATTAGGTTATTAGTTAAGTGATTGCGAGTCTAATGAACCAAAACATGACGTCTAATTCTATGTTTTGGACAAAATTCGATTTCCAGTTGACCAAACTGTGGGACATGCGACTGGACACACGGATGAACTACAATCGCACGATTGAGTTGAAAGAATGACTCAATCGGCCGAATGATTGATACGAATGAGCTCAGTCGGCCGACTGAACCAATCACATGCTCAGTCGCCTGATTGAACTCAATCGCATGCTTAGTCGCCTGATTGAACTCAATCGCATGCTCAGTCACCAGATTGAATCCAGTTGCATGCCTGGTCAACCGACTGAACTCAGTCACATGGTTCAATCGCATGATTGAACCAGAATGAAGTCAACTAGGTTAATTCGAACTGATTTATGTTGTGTGGTGATCTAATGCCTATGTGTTTTTGTGTTACAGATTGATTGCTGAAAGGTGGTCCATCAACCCTAAGCACAACATATGTGCTCATTTAGATGCTACGACTCGGAATGGTCCCGAGTTTGCAGGGATCATTGTTTTCTCCAGCGATCCAGGATCTACAGGGCTATTTCTACTCAGTGCACTCCCTATAGCTCTATTCAGCAGGCCTTCTGGGAGGGGGCATCGGTTGACCGCTCACATGAGCCATACAGCATCAGGAGTTCCATTTTTGGGAGGGATATAGAGATTACTGCAGAGGATTTTCGTCGGGTGCTAGGTTTAGGTGACAATGCAGACTACCCTACCAGACTTCACCCGCTGACTCTGAGAGGGTGCTTCTTAAGGATGAAGTACGCTAGGGATATCAACGCAGGTGTGCTCAACAAGAGCAACCTATGTCCCCAGTACAAGTACTTAGCACATGTCATACTTAAGTGCTTAGCTTCGCGAAGGGGTGGGTTTGATGATCTTTCAGACCAGATTCAAAATGCCTACGTGGCACTGGTGCTGAACCACCCTTTTAGCTTCTCGAGCATGATATTCTCTTACTTGATAGAGAATCTAAGGGCAAAGAGGGTTTTTTTCTGCATGTACCCTAGGTTTCTTCAGATGATCTTTGATGAGAAGCTGCCAACACTGCCCAAGGAGAGCCACGACGCTGTGTCGTTGGAGATCATGTACGATACGACACTGGGTCGTATGAAGGTCTACCGGGGAAAGCAGGTCAAACCCCCGGTGAAAAGACTCTTTGGACATCTGGCCAAAGCCGATTACATGGCGCCAGGTAGGCGAAAGTGGCGCCACGAGGAGAGTGATTCAGATGTGGAGCAGATTGCCCTCCCGTCTGATGACTCCGATGACGAGGATGATGACAGTGGTGATGGTGGAGATACTGGCCCCACCCAATCTAGGGCCACTACCGCAGATGTTATATCTCCATCATCCACCCACAGAGGAGCTGAGACGGCAGGATTCCATAAGGGCTTTCGGCCTGATGAGGAGGAAGAGAGTGATGAAGAGCCTCTCAGGAGGACTGTGGGCAGCAGGGTGGTTCCACAGTGAGAGGTTTGAGGGCGGTTGGTGGACGCCCAGGGGAGTCCGGGGATGCTGCTGCTGATTCAGATCCCACATATGCCCCGGACCCGCCCAGCAGCCAAGGGGGAGCCTCTGTGCCTAGAGGCTCAAGGAAGAAGAGGATGGCACAACCCTATGGCAAGAAGGGGAAGAGAATGAAGTTTACCCTGATCTCATCCACTACCACAGCCACTACCTCAGCCACACCTTCCACAACTACCAAACCCACCGCACAGCTACCACCACACACCTGCCACCACAAAACACTCTACCCCCACCATCCACACACCCTATCCCCTCCCGCACACCCACCCTACCTCACGCCTCTTCCCCTCCCATCCCCCCCCCCTCCCACAGCCATCTCCCACACCATCTCACCTCTCTCCACCCCCACCTTCCCTCTCCTGTCCCTCCCCCGCCGTCCCGACACCAAGATCCACCACCACCCCTCTACCCCCCATCCAGCGCTCTTCATCTTGACCGCCTTATTTCCATCTGGCTCATCTCTACCTCCCAGTGGGGTAGAGGAACAACTCTCAGCACTGAACCGTATGTGTTGAAGCTGTTAGCAGCCGATGACGAGAAGACAACTCAGATTCGTCAATTGGTAGATCTTACCGCTGCACAATCTCAGCAGATATCTCAGCTGGCGCAGCTGATTGAGCAGCAGGCACACATATGGCTACTCAGATCCAAGAGATTCCCCAACTCCAGAAGCATAAAGTTCTATCAGCTAAGAAGATAGAGGAGTTGGAGGATGCCAAAAAGACCATCATGCTCAAGCTCAAAGGAACAAAAGATGAGCCTTTGAAGATAAAGAAAGGGATTGTGATGAGGATGGGATGATATGATGATGATG